>JAOWBW010000273.1:44176-529890 GCA_026119855.1 Campanula takesimana
ACAAGTATTTGGGTGTGATCATAAGCACTCTTTTGGAGAAAATTGAGAAAGTTGATGAACATGCCCTTTGGGCCAAATTGACCATTTGGTGATTAAAGATTGAAACTTTATCACCAAGATGCCATTTTTATGACTTATTAACCTTTAAGGAATCAAATTAACACATAAAGATTGAATCTTTGTAACCCCAAAGGGGACTTTAGAGCTAGATCAATGTTGGATGATAAAGATGGAAGCTTTATCATCCATGATCATTATTGCCAACAAAAGCATCATGTTAACTAGACAAGAATGTAATGACAATCAACAAGCCTATGATCATCTAGGTTTGAACCTCTTCCACACAAGGCATGGAGGGCACCTTGGATCATCTCATGGCTTGGACAAGAGAAATATAGAGTAATATATGTATATTTGCTTGAATGGACAAGTCTTGGCATAAATGTAAAGTTGCTTGAATGGACAAGTCTTACAAGTAATGTAAAGTTTCTTGAATGGACAAGTCTTGCAAGTAATATAAAGATCGACATAAACTTAAACCAAGATTAATGAGAAAATAGAGTTATAGATGAAGAGAAGGGAGGGGAGAGGTGGCTTTACCTATTTTGGTTTAGCCAATCTTCCTTTCTCTCTTTCACTCTTTGTTTCACTCTTCTCTCACACTACTGGAGTGATTTCGACAGAGTAACCTTTCTTATGTTGTTTCTCACCCACCCCCCTCAATGATCAGCATGGGGTTCAATTTATAGAGGCTGAGGGTGCCCAAACCAGCCGTACGGCTAGGACCTCATATGCCCAAACCATCCGTACGACTCGACTGGCGAGCTTCTGGATTTTTCCAAGTTTTAATTCCAGTTCAGTCCTGGAATATCAGGTTTATCCTAGTGAGGTCCTGGCCCATTGGTTTATCCTAAATGGTACCAAGAATTCCTCTAAAGTAGGTCGATTTCAGATTGGGGTACTTACAACTTCTCGGTTTTTGGCAAGCATTTCAGAAGGCTGTGGGTTCAGAATTGAGATTCAGTACTGCTTTTCATCCACATCAACAGATGCCAGTCAGAAGGACCTCGACAAATATTAGAAGCAAGGAGTTATTACATAAAGTAGAAAAACAAGTTGTTAATTTAATATAAAGCGATCTTTCTTAATGGCAGCTTAAAACCCCCTTCCGTATTTCATGTCAGCTATACTTAATTGTTCTAAGTTTCGAATAGCTGTATCTTGTATAAGAGTAGTGTTTTTAGCTGGGTCTACTCCTAGTATTAACGTTTTGATACAATATTCTAGGATTTAATATATCTAATTGATGTTGATTATATAAGTTTTTTGGTCGTACTTACAAATGAAATGAACTGAGGTTTATATAGCCTCGAAACCTATTACCTAATAAGCCGGTTAGCATTGTGGTTTTTTGGTCGTACTTACAAATGAAATGAACTGAGGTTTATATAGCCTCGAAACCTATTACCTAATAAGCCGGGATAATGAAATTATTTTCGGATTCGATAATTGTCTGTCGCCCAAATTTGTATGTAGTGTCCTTCCGCCATTAGCTTATAGAGCTGCCATGGGAAGTGAAGGGAAAGGAAATTCAAACACCTTTACAGCTTGAAAATAAAAAGTTGAAACAAGAGATAGAAACTCTTAAAAACAAAATATTTGATTATTTAAGTGTTTGATGTAGTCTAAATTCTCGGTTAATTTGGCTAAAGTTCTTTGGTTGGCAATGCTGAAGGATTCGAAGGAATTTAAGTAATATAAATAGGGGAATCGGAAGGGGGTTTTAAGAGGAAAAGCTAGGATAGTCTATAACTATAAAAGGCTAAATGATAATACAGAAGATGATGGATACAATATACCTAATAAAGATTCATTAATAAATTTAATACAAAAGAAAAGTATTTTCAAAATTTGATTTAAAATCAGGATACAATCAACTCAAATTATCAGAAGAATTTAAACCATGGACAGCCTTCAGTGTTTGTTGATGTCGTTTTATGAACCCGGTGTGAAAGTCTGTGATTTGTCTACATCTTGCTCATGTAACCAAGCAAGGCTTGTGACCTAAAGCTAAACTTTTTCGAAAGTAAACCTAATCTGTGAAGTTTTCAAAAGCATAAAAAATACTGTCGGCCGCCCTATGTCATTGCTTGCGTGTTTTTGTGGTTGATGTTGAAAAGTTCAATTGTATTGATTGATGAATTCTGAGACGCAATTATAGTGAAAAGAAACTCCTTTGTCATTTCTAAAGGTTCTATTTTGTATTCGCCTAGTTGTTCTACTAGGTTACTTCTTTCCGTATTTTTGTTTTTGTTTGGGCATTTATTTGCTAAATGTTTTTCATCGCCGCAAATAAAGCATTTACATTTTCTAGTCTGTGGTCTTTTAACATACCTATTACCTGTGTAAGGTAAAGACCTACAAAACATTAAAATAGCTCTCCAACAAAGGGTATGAAAATTATGAAGGAAATAGCTGGGTCTACTCCTAGTATTAACGTTCTTATTTGACTTGTGAAATTATATGGGTTTGATAGTAATTTGTGATCTGAGATGTTACTGCTGACGAAAACCCTCTTTCTTGCGGGCCTGTATGTATGACTGTCTGACTCTGGAAAGGATGCGAATATTTTGCACCCAACTTTTGTGTGTAAGAATGTGTGGCTATGTTCCCAGCTACCATTGTAAATTTTTCCCCAAATGTGTTTAATATTTCTTCTGTAGAGGGGTTTAATCGGAAGCTAATAATTTTGTTCCTAAGTTTTTTCTTCCCAAAGCTTTAATGCCTATTACTATTAATCCTATATGTCAGATTCTTGAGGATATGTTGAGAGCTTGTTCAGTTGATTTTGCAGATTCTTGGAATATTCATTTGCCTCTCGTAGAATTTGCTTATAACAACAGTTTTCAGTGGAGTATTGGGATGGCTCCTTATGAGCATTGTATGGAAGAAAATGTCGTTCACCTATTTGTTAGGATGAAGTTTGGGAAGCAAAGTTTGGGTATTGATATGGTTTAATGATTCAGTTGAGAAGGTTAAGCTTATTCGGGATCGATTGACTACTGCCCAGAGTCGTCAAAAGAGTTATGCTGATCACCGGAGGCGAGACCTTGAGTTTGAAAAAGGGTGACTTTGTGTTTTTGAAAGTTTCTCTAAAGGTGGGAATTAAAGATATGGGAGAAAGGTTCTTATAGTTATTCAGGTTTTTTATTTTAAATTTGGTATATATGTAACTTTCGAGTTCATAATGTCTTCTCCTATTAGTCCTATTTTTTCTAGGTGTAAAATGATAGGATGGTTATTACTTTTTGTTATGTCTAAGCCTTTTTCCTAACTCATGTGTTAGCATATTTGTAAAGAGTTCAATGTTTCATTTTCTATGTTAGTAGTTTTTTTTAGGGTGATTTTGGCGTAAAAATTCTAAGTGGCCAAGTCTCGCCCAAATTTGTATGTAGTGTCCTTCCGCCATTAGCTTATAGAGCTGCCATGGGAAGTTGTATATTTTCTACCAAGGGTAAATTGTATATTTCTTGTAATTTATTATAACTATCTTCAATATGTCCATCCTAATTCTGTAATACATTCGATTATCATGTCATCTACTTCTTCTTGAATATTTAACTCAGTAAATTTTTTTATTTATTATTTCATGTTACTTTAGTGAGTTGACTATCCTCGTCATCACTATAAATACTTAGACTGATTCATTATCTGAATTTGTCATTTCTAAAGGTTCTATTTTGTATTCGCCTAGTTGTTCTACTAGGTTACTTCTTTCCGTATTTTTTGTTTTTGTTTGGCATTTATTTGCTAAATATTTTTCATCGCCGCAAATAAAGCATTTACATTTTCTAGTCTGTGGTCTTTTAACATACCTATTACCTGTGTAAGGTTTATATTCTCTTTTATATGTAGTACTTTTTCTTATGAATTTTCTTGTTGGTTTGTTATAATGACCGTAAGCCTGTGGTGTGTTGATCTTAATTCTAAAAGACTAGAACAGGCTTGTGAGGTGGCAGTGTGAAGTAAGTCCACGATTGATCAAGAACCCGTCTAGGTGAAGAAAAGGGATTAATTATGCTATGATTATTATTTTTGGGATTAAAGGCTGGAATTTACTGGTCACTATATTTATCATGTTAATTAATATGTTTATCATTTATTTGCTTTTGTAATTTTGGTATATAGGCTGGAAACATCTTACGTGCCTTAAATTCTTAACCTTGGAATTCAAACTCCAGTTAAGGTGACAATCCGAATGGATTGTTGGTCTAAGGTGAAACAAAGTCACGTCCCAAATTACATTTATTTTTTTTTGCTTAAATTAGAAGGGCTATAAGAATATTTTTTCGAAGGATTTTAGGATTAAGTAATTAACGAATGGATAGGAGTTTCTTTTCACTATAATTGCGTCTCAGAATTCATCAATCAATACAATTGAACTTTTCAACTTGAACCTTGCCAACCAAAGAACTTTAGCCAAATTAACCGAGAATTTAGACTACATCAAACACTTAAATAATCAAATCTTAGTAAAGTTAAGAGAAATTCATAAACAAATACCGACAAAACAAGATTTTCAACAGTTAAATTATTTATTAGAAAATTTGAAACCTCGACAAATATTAGAAGCAAAGGAGTTATTACATAAAGTAGAAAAACAAGTTGTTAGTTTAGAACAAGTTATTACTACAGTTAAGGGTATAGTCGAAAGCTAAAACTGGAAACTAGAGAATATATACAGGCTTTAAAAGAAGCTAACATTTATAAACCCGAAGAAAATAAAGAAGAAATTACTGGGTTCACATCTTATAGCGGAACTAGTAAGTCCGACAAGACATATCCAAGTTTATTTAATTTCATTATAAGCTTATTATTACAAATCATAGACAAACTAAACAGAATCTTAGATATAGTTAATAAACCACAATCAAGTAAGCCAACATTTGATAACGACTTAGAAAAAATAATTAGTGGAATTAATAAATTAAGTTTAGGTGAAAAAGTAAAAATTAAGCAAAACCTTTACCATATTCACATTGGGTACCAAGAAAATGAATAATCAACAGGATAGAAGTTTTTTAGGAAGAAGCCGAACATTACAAGAAGCTAGGAATTCAACTAGCAACATACAGGATCAAATCACATCCGATAGTTTTCTTAATAGAATTATAAGAAGAGGATCGGGATCTACAAGTGATCAACAAACAGTTCAAATAGAAGAAGAAATAAATCTAGAAAGAAATATAGATTTATATAATCAACATCAATTAGATATATTAAATCCTAGAATATTGTATCAAACAGGAATATTAACCTAAATACAACATTAATACGCAGTAGTAGAGAAGAAAGCCTTAGAGTAGTTGACAGAACTATTACAATAGATTTATTCTCACCAGAAACAATACAGAAAATCAACAATCTGGAAAACATTTTGCACATATAGGATTAATAGTAATAGGCATTAAAGCTTTGGGAAGAAAAAACTTAGAACAAAATTATTAGCTCTAATATTAGACAAATCATGGAAAAAAGAATTAAAAAAGGCGATTATTTCAGGAATGGAAATAGACTTGAGCCAAAATACAGCTTTATTTTATTGTACACCAGGAATCTTAAAAGACATTAAAGACCTACAAAACATTAAAATAGCTCTCCAACAAAAGGGTATGAAAATTATGAAGGAAATAATATTGTAATGAGTATTGGAACACTAGGAAAAGCTAGTAATAGAAGTGGAATGAAATACAAGGTTAACATTGAAGGAATAGTAAATACAATAGCTTCAAATCAATACAAATGATAGATCCAATTAAAATAGACCCGGAAGAATTAGCAGGATTAGAATGGTCATTAGACGACCTAAAAGAACAGGAAAATGAAATATTAGTCCCAACACAAAGTTATATATATGAAGGATTAAATGGATCACAAAGCTTAAGATTTGTAAATTTTAAAAAGAAATGGCTAAAAAAGAAGATGAAGATGAAGATAAAACAGAATACAATTTCATGAATATCGAAGAAAATAACGAACCTATATACGACACAGATGAAGAAAATACACAACCTACCTATGATACAGATAATGAAGATAATGAAATTATTTTCGGATTCGATAAATTCGAACAAGAAGAAAATGACTTTAGTATAATAGATTATTTAGAAATGGAACCATTTACAGGCTTTAAAATAGAAGAAACTAGCAAAACATTTGATGAAATAATAAATAAAAAATTTACTGAGTTAAATATTCAAGAAGAAGTAGATGACATGATAATCGAATGTATTACAGAATTAGGATGGACATATGAAGATAGTTATAATAAATTACAAGAAATATACAATTTACCCTTGGTAGAAAATATACAACAAGGAAAAACAATGATATCAGATTTTTACAAACAAGAAAAAGCCTTTATGGATCAAGATATGATCAATACAAGAAAAAGGCTAAAATGGAATGGATAGAACCAGGAACATCAACAGAAGATGTAATAGGAAGGGAAACGTGGAACCCTCCAATACAACAATATACAGGAGAATCTAAATACATCAGTCAAGGAAATAGGTTACCAATAGGAAACCTCTACAGTGGTAGTATGTTATTACTAGAAAAACAAAAACCTCAATTATGGGCGATGAAATATTAATATGGGAACAAATAGTAGTAAGACTATGGGAAACAAATAAAAGAGACAGTATGGACATGTTTTCATATTTAGAAACAACATTAGGCCCAATAGCCTTAGGCATCTGGCAAAGTAAAAAAGCCCAAGACCCAGATGAAATAAATAGATTAAAGCCATAAGAGATAACCCATATAATTTCACAAGTCAAATAAGAAACGTTAATACTAGGAGTAGACCCAGCTAAAACACTACTCTTATACAAGATACAGCTATTCGAAACTTAGAACAATTAAGTATAGCTGACATGAAATACATAAATGAATTTACACTAGATTTCACAAGGTTACTCTCACAAACAGGTCAAGCTATGGACGATGACCTTTGTGATAAATATTTTGTTAAATTACCCGGAGATTTAGGACGAAAATCCATGAATCTTGGAAACAACAATTTGGTGATAAAAAGAATCTAGGAATAGGACCTAGAATTACATATACATTTACTATACTAGAGATAATGCAAAGAGGTAACCCTACAAGAACATTAAAAAAGAGTGCTTACGCCTTTTGTAAAACAGCTATATATACACCACAGGCTTACGGTCATTATAACAAACCAACAAGAAAATTCATAAGAAAAAGTACTACATATAAAAGAGAATATAAACCTTACACAGGTAATAGGTATGTTAAAAGACCACAGACTAGAAAATGTAAATGCTTTATTTGCGGCGATGAAAAACATTTAGCAAATAAATGCCCAAACAAAAACAAAATACGGAAAGAAGTAACCTAGTAGAACAACTAGGCGAATACAAAATAGAACCTTTAGAAATGACAAATTCAGATAATGAATCAGTCTATAGTATTTATAGTGATGACGAGGATAGTCAACTCACTAAAGTAACATACACATATATGAATAAAGAAGAACAATGTAAACATAACTGGATAAATAGACGCGGAAATAATTATATTAAGTGCTTTAATTGTGGATATTCCCTAGTATCGAAAAAAGATCACAATGTAACATATGCTTTAAGGAAATTTGTTACTTATGTCTAAATACATTATATAATCAAAATATGACTACAGAAAATAATTCCTCAGAAGGAGTAAACATCAACCTAGTTATAGAAAAAATGAATAAGCACGAAATTACAAATGAATTACAAAATTTAAAAATCCAAAATATTGAGGATAGGGTCTCACGAATAGAAAACACAGTGTACAAAAATAAACAAAAGATAGGAGAACCTTTAATACAAGAAGATTTAACTAATATGTCTACAGAACATACGTTAATCCAAACAAAAAATATTACAAATATGATTAATCTACAATGTAGACTATGGTTGGATAACCAAAATACTTAGACCTTACAGCATTATTAGATACAGGAGCAACTAAAAGTGTAATATCACATAGTATGGTACCAACACAATTTAAAAAAGAACTACCTTATAAACTTGTCACAAGAACCATAGAAGATAGATTAATGACAATTACACATTATATCGATCCAATAGGGATACAATTTATAGATTTCTCAGGAAATTATAGTCTAAAATATGATATACCCCAGGTAAACATTAGTCCTGAATATGTAAAATCAAAAGACTTTATATTAGGCCTTAATTTTATATTAGGATTGCAAGGTGCAATTACTATTACAAAAAATTATATTACCTTAAGCAAACACATTTATAGTATACCAACCTTCGATATACACAAACAATCAGAGTTAGCACAGAAGCATGGTGGACTTGGCCACTTAGAATTTTTACGCCAAAATCACCCTAAAACAACTACTAACATAGAAAATGAAACATTGAAACTCTTTACAAATATGCTAACACATGAGTTAGAAAAAGGCTTAGACATAACAAAAGTAATAACCATCCTATCATTTTACACCTAGAAAAAATAAGACTAATAGGAGAAGACATTATGAACTCGAAAGTTACATATATATGCAAATTTAAAATAAAAAACCCTGATATAACTATAAGAACAGCAAACATTGAATATAGTCCTCTAGATAAAGAGGAATTCAAAAACCAAATACCTGAAATGATAAAACAAAAATTAATTAGAAAATCAGAAAGTCCACATAGATCAGCAGCATTTATAGTTAGAAATCATAGCGAAATAAAAAGAGGAAAAGCTAGGATAGTCTATAACTATAAAAGGCTAAATGATAATACAGAAGATGATGGATACAATATACCTAATAAAGATTCATTAATAAATTTAATACAAAAGAAAAAGGTATTTTCAAAATTTGATTTAAAATCAGGATACAATCAACTCAAATTATCAGAAGAATTTAAACCATGGACAGCCTTCACATGTTCCGAAGGACAATTCGAATGGAACGTGTTAAGTTTTGGTTTAAAAAATGCCCCTTCAATCTTTCAAAGGTTTATGGATAACATATTCTTAAAATATGAATTTTGCATGGTATACATAGATGACATTTTAGTAGCTAGTGAAACAGTTAAAGAACACGAACATCATTTAGAACAAGTGTTTAGCGAGATTAAAAATCATGGGATAGTAGTATCAAAAAAGAAAATGGAGCTCTTTAAAAGAAAGATATCCTTTTTAGGATTAGAAATAGGGAATGGAAAAATAGAATTACAACCCCATATTGCTACAAAAATTATAGAATTTCCAGAAAAATTAGAAAATTTAAAACAAATACAAGCCTTCTTAGGTTTAGTAATTATGCTAGAAAAATTTATTCCTAATTTATCAAAACTAGTAGGACCGTTATATAGTAAAACCACAAAAAACGGACAAAGACATTTTAACAAGGAAGATATAAATTTAGTAAAAGAAATTAAAGAGGCAGTTAAAAAGATTAAGCCGTTAGAGTTACCCCTAATCACTGATTACATAATAATAGAAACAGATGGATGTAAAGAAGGATGGGGAGCTGTTCTTCTTTGTAAACCAAATAAATATTCACCTAAAAATAACGAAAAAGTTTGCGCATACTCTAGCGGAAACTTTAATAAAACAGGATTAAATTGGACTAGCTTAGATTATGAAATACAAGCCTTGATAAATGCCTTAGAAAAATTTAAAATTTTCTTAAATAAAGAATTTACAGTTAGAACAGATTGTGAGGCAATAGTTAAATTTATAAAAAATGATCAAAGTAAAAAAGTCAACAGGACTAGATGGATTAATTTACAAAACATAATACAAGGAAGCGGATATAGTATTAATTTGAACACATTAAAGGAAAAAATAATACTATTGCTGACCTTTTATCTAGAAAATTGAACAGATTGTTTCATGGAGAAAAACAAAGGATTTAGAAGAGTGGTGCATCCCAAACAGACAAAGAGTACATCCATGGATACATCTGACAGTGACAGCAGTATGACAATATAGCACAGTTACAGTTAACAATTCCCAACAGACAGTCACAAGCGGCATCCTCACAGGCTGGGCCAAGCCGTATACCAAAACTGTCCGACAAACATTTTGTTACAAGTAGGTCTCAAACAAAAGCCCAACAACAAACAATTACATTCGGGCCCAAACATTTTACCCGTTTGCACAGAGGATAAACAAAAATTCAGGCCTGTTTTTGGGACTGGATTAACAGATAAACAACAATGCCTTCTTGATAATCTCTGGCATATACATACATTTCCCAATGAATCAACAAAAAAGGTTCAAATTTTAAATTCCCTGGGTTTTTATTTTCTCGAAATGACTCGCAAAGTGTCCGAGAATACAGTTACACCAAAACGTTTTTCACATTACATTATTTTTAGAGGCACCAAAATTGGAGTCTTTAACAAATGGGAAACAGTGGCAAAACACATACAGTGCATAGATCCCCTCTATAAAGGGTATTACAGTTTTTCCGAAGCCATAAGCATGGCAAGGGGATATTTTGGACTTGATAACTTCTTTATTGAACCCGAAGAAGTAAAAACATTTTCTCAAATAATAAAAGAAAGTCCTGAACAGATCATCCAAAGACAAGAAGAAATCATTTCAAATTTACAAAATAAGCTTTCTCAAAAGGGAAAGGAAATTCAAACACCTTTACAGCTTGAAAATAAAAAGTTGAAACAAGAGATAGAAACTCTTAAAAACAAACTAAAAGAGCCAATTTACAGAAACTTTGACAACTTTAAGGCTCGAGTACTTGACATTCCATGGAGGCATACACTGAAACCCGTCTTGGAAAAAATCGAAGGCCTCGATGACATAATTTCAGAAAAAATTTGTACTGGATTTCCCTTAATCCTGTATAAGTTACAGCAAAAAATAGTTCAAATTGTATTTAAAGAACTAAATTACAGCGGAATAAAAGTAGTCGAAAGGGTAGACAACAATGGACATGATACAGGAATCTTGCTATTACAGATAGATCTTTTCAAAACTGACATGCCAAAAGAACTGATCACACAGTTTTACCATTATGGAATGATAGATTACATTGAATTCCGATTAAACCCCTCTACAGAAGAAATATTAAACACATTTGGGGAAAAATTTACAATGGTAGCTGGGAACATAGCCACACATTCTTACACACAAAAGGTTGGGTGCAAAATATTCGCATCCTTTCCAGAGTCAGACAGTCATACATACAGGCCCGCAAGAAAGAGGGTTTTCGTCAGCAGTAACATCTCAGATCACAAATTACTATCAACAGCGGTCAAAATAGAAGAGCATATTGATTTCACAAACCTTGCTTGGTTACATGAGCAAGATGTAGACAAAATCACAGACTTTCACACCGGGTTCATAAAACGACATCAACAACACCAGATCTTCCAAAACACTTCCCATGGAAGCTCTATAAGCTATGGCAGAAGGACACTACATACAAATTTGGGCGACAGACAACTGGAACATGCTTCTACCATTTTTTGGAGAAGGCGAGACACTAGACGAACAGCACATCATTAATGAAGAAAGGCCATGGTCTTATCCAGGACCAGGCGATCCATACGATGACAACATGCAAGACGCACAATCAGATGGGGATACAATCCCAACAATCGACAGCACACACAGAGACTTCTAGAAACGTAAGCAATGACAACATCAACCACAAAAACACGCAAGCAATGACATAGGGCGGCCGACAGTATTTTTTTATGCTTTTTGAAAACTTCACAGATTAGGTTTACTTTCGAAAAAGTTTAGCTTTAGGTCATTTTCATCTTTTTGTAAAGTTTATACTTTAGCGAAAATTATTTCGCCTTTTACTATTCATAGGTTGAAATTTGTAAAAAGTTTATTCTTAGGTTTTCCGGTAATGCTAACCAGCTTATTAGGTAATAGGTTTCGAGGCTATATAAACCTCAGTTCATTTCATTTGTAAGTACGACCAAAAAACCACGAGAGCAATTTAATATAAAGCGATCTTTCTTAATGGCAGCTTAAAACCCCCTTCCGATTCCCCTAGTTATATTACTTAAATTCCTTCGAATCCTTCAGCACTTAATATTATAGCCCTATATATATATATAAAAAAAAAAAAAAAAAAAAAAAAAAAAAGAGTGTACCAGCCACTGTTCATAAGACGCCCAGATCCCCCTGCATAAATACCGCCTCCGCTTATATTTAGTAAGTTTTTCTATGTCTTTTGTCTGTCGCCCAAATTTGTATGTAGTGTCCTTCCGCCATTAGCTTATAGAGCTGCCATGGGAAGTGTTTTGGAAGATCTGGTGTTTGTTGATGTCGTTTTATGAACCCGGTGTGAAAGTCTGTGATTTTGTCTACATCTTGCTCATGTAACCAAGCAAGGTTTGTGAAATCAATATGCTCTTCTATTTTGACCGCTGTTGATAGTAATTTGTGATCTGAGATGTTACTGCTGACGAAAACCCTCTTTCTTGCGGGCCTGTATGTATGACTGTCTGACTCTGGAAAGGATGCGAATATTTTGCACCCAACCTTTTGTGTGTAAGAATGTGTGGCTATGTTCCCAGCTACCATTGTAAATTTTTCCCCAAATGTGTTTAATATTTCTTCTGTAGAGGGGTTTAATCGGAATTCAATGTAATCTATCATTCCATAATGGTAAAACTGTGTGATCAGTTCTTTTGGCATGTCAGTGTTGAAAAGATCTATCTGTAATAGCAAGATTCCTGTATCATGTCCATTGTTGTCTACCCTTTCGACTACTTTTATTCCGCTGTAATTTAGTTCTTTAAATACAATTTGAACTATTTTTTGCTGTAACTTATACAGGATTAAGGGAAATCCATACAAATTTTTTCTGAAATTATGTCATCGAGGCCTTCGATTTTTTCCAAGACGGGTTTCAGTGTATGCCTCCATGGAATGTCAAGTACTCGAGCCTTAAAGTTGTCAAAGTTTCTGTAAATTGGCTCTTTTAGTTTGTTTTTAAGAGTTTCTATCTCTTGTTTCAACTTTTTATTTTCAAGCTGTAAAGGTGTTTGAATTTCCTTTCCCTTTTGAGAAAGCTTATTTTGTAAATTTGAAATGATTTCTTCTTGTCTTTGGATGATCTGTTCAGGACTTTCTTTTATTATTTGAGAAAATGTTTTACTTCTTCGGGTTCAATAAAGAAGTTATCAAGTCCAAAATATCCCCTTGCCATGCTTATGGCTTCGGAAAAACTGTAATACCCTTTATAGAGGGGATCTATGCACTGTATGTGTTTTGCCACTGTTTCCCATTTGTTAAAGACTCCAATTTTGGTGCCTCTAAAAATAATGTAATGTGAAAAACGTTTTGGTGTAACTGTATTCTCGGACACTTTGCGAGTCATTTCGAGAAAATAAAAACCCAGGGAATTTAAAATTTGAACCTTTTTTGTTGATTCATTGGGAAATGTATGTATATGCCAGAGATTATCAAGAAGGCATTGTTGTTTATCTGTTAATCCAGTCCCAAAAACAGGCCTGAATTTTTGTTTATCCTCTGTGCAAACGGGTAAAATGTTTGGGCCGAATGTAATTGTTTGTTGTTGGGCTTTTGTTTGAGACCTACTTGTAACAAAATGTTTGTCGGACAGTTTTGGTATACGGCTTGGCCCAGCCTGTGAGGATGCCGCTTGTGACTGTCTGTTGGGAATTGTTAACTGTAACTGTGCTATATTGTCACTACTGCTGTCACTGTCAGATGTATCCATGGATGTACTCTTTGTCTGTTTGGGATGCACCACTCTTCTAAATCCTTTGTTTTTCTCCATGAAACAATCTGTTCAATTTTCTAGATAAAAGGTCAGCAATAGTATTATTTTTTCCTTTAATGTGTTCAAAATTAATACTATATCCGCTTCCTTGTATTATGTTTTGTAAATTAATCCATCTAGTCCTGTTGACTTTTTTACTTTGATCATTTTTTATAAATTTAACTATTGCCTCACAATCTGTTCTAACTGTAAATTCTTTATTTAAGAAAATTTTAAATTTTCTAAGGCATTTATCAAGGCTTGTATTTCATAATCTAAGCTAGTCCAATTTAATCCTGTTTTATTAAAGTTTCCGCTAGAGTATGCGCAAACTTTTTCGTTATTTTTAGGTGAATATTTATTTGGTTTACAAAGAAGAACAGCTCCCCATCCTTCTTTACATCCATCTGTTTTCTATTATTATGTAATCAGTGATTAGGGGTAACTCTAACGGCTTAATCTTTTTAACTGCCTCTTTAATTTCTTTTACTAAATTTATATCTTCCTTGTTAAAATGTCTTTGTCCGTTTTTTGTGGTTTTACTATATAACGGTCCTACTAGTTTTGATAAATTAGGAATAAATTTTCTAGCATAATTTACTAAACCTAAGAAGGCTTGTATTTGTTTTAAATTTTCTAATTTTTCTGGAAATTCTATAATTTTTGTAGCAATATGAGGTTGTAATTCTATTTTTCCATTCCCTATTTCTAATCCTAAAAAGGATATCTTTCTTTTAAAGAGCTCCATTTTCTTTTTTGATACTACTATCCCATGATTTTTAATCTCGCTAAACACTTGTTCTAAATGATGTTCGTGTTCTTTAACTGTTTCACTAGCTACTAAAATGTCATCTATGTATACCATGCAAAATTCATATTTTAAGAATATGTTATCCATAAACCTTTGAAAGATTGAAGGGGCATTTTTTAAACCAAAACTTAACACGTTCCATTCGAATTGTCCTTCGGAACATGTGAAGGCTGTCCATGGTTTAAATTCTTCTGATAATTTGAGTTGATTGTATCCTGATTTTAAATCAAATTTTGAAAATACCTTTTTCTTTTGTATTAAATTTATTAATGAATCTTTATTAGGTATATTGTATCCATCATCTTCTGTATTATCATTTAGCCTTTTATAGTTATAGACTATCCTAGCTTTTCCTCTTTTTATTTCGCTATGATTTCTAACTATAAATGCTGCTGATCTATGTGGACTTTCTGATTTTCTAATTAATTTTTGTTTTATCATTTCAGGTATTTGGTTTTTGAATTCCTCTTTATCTAGAGGACTATATTCAATGTTTGCTGTTCTTATAGTTATATCAGGGTTTTTTATTTTAAATTTGCATATATATGTAACTTTCGAGTTCATAATGTCTTCTCCTATTAGTCCTATTTTTTCTAGGTGTAAAATGATAGGATGGTTATTACTTTTTGTTATGTCTAAGCCTTTTTCTAACTCATGTGTTAGCATATTTGTAAAGAGTTTCAATGTTTCATTTTCTATGTTAGTAGTTGTTTTAGGGTGATTTTGGCGTAAAAATTCTAAGTGGCCAAGTCCACCACGCTTCTGTGCTAACTCTGATGTTTGTGTATATCGAAGGGTTGGTATACTATAAATGTGTTTGCTTAAGGTAATATAATTTTTTGTAATAGTAATTGCACCTTGCAATCCTAATATAAAATTAAGGCCTAATATAAAGTCTTTTGATTTTACATATTCAGGACTAATGTTTACCTGGGGTATATCATATTTTAGACTATAATTTCCTGAGAAATCTATAAATTGTATCCCTATTGGATCGATATAATGTGTAATTGTCATTAATCTATCTTCTATGGTTCTTGTGACAAGTTTATAAGGTAGTTCTTTTTTAAATTGTGTTGGTACCATACTATGTGATATTACACTTTTAGTTGCTCCTGTATCTAATAATGCTGTAAGGTCTAAGTATTTTTGGTTATCCAACCATAGTCTACATTGTAGATTAATCATATTTGTAATATTTTTTGTTTGGATTAACGTATGTTCTGTAGACATATTAGTTAAATCTTCTTGTATTAAAGGTTCTCCTATCTTTTGTTTATTTTTGTACACTGTGTTTTCTATTCGTGAGACCCTATCCTCAATATTTTGGATTTTTAAATTTTGTAATTCATTTGTAATTTCGTGCTTATTCATTTTTTCTATAACTAGGTTGATGTTTACTCCTTCTGAGGAATTATTTTCTGTAGTCATATTTTGATTATATAATGTATTTAGACATAAGTAACAAATTTCCTTAAAGCATATGTTACATTGTGATCTTTTTTCGATACTAGGGAAATATCCACAATTAAAGCACTTAATATAATTATTTCCGCGTCTATTTATCCAGTTATGTTTACATTGTTCTTCTTTATTCATATATGTGTATGTTACTTTAGTGAGTTGACTATCCTCGTCATCACTATAAATACTATAGACTGATTCATTATCTGAATTTGTCATTTCTAAAGGTTCTATTTTGTATTCGCCTAGTTGTTCTACTAGGTTACTTCTTTCCGTATTTTTGTTTTTGTTTGGGCATTTATTTGCTAAATGTTTTTCATCGCCGCAAATAAAGCATTTACATTTTCTAGTCTGTGGTCTTTTAACATACCTATTACCTGTGTAAGGTTTATATTCTCTTTTATATGTAGTACTTTTTCTTATGAATTTTCTTGTTGGTTTGTTATAATGACCGTAAGCCTGTGGTGTATATATAGCTGTTTTACAAAAGGCGTAAGCACTCTTTTTTAATTGTTCTTGTAGGGTTACCTCTTTGCATTTATCTTCTAGTATAGTAAATGTATATGTAATTCTAGGTCCTATTCCTAGATTCTTTTTATCACCAAATTGTTGTTTCCAAGATTCATGGATGTTTCGTCCTAAATCTCCGGGTAATTTAACAAAATATTTATCACAAAGGTCATCGTCCATAGCTTGACCTGTTTGTGAGAGTAACCTTGTGAAATCTAGTGTAAATTCATTTATGTATTTCATGTCAGCTATACTTAATTGTTCTAAGTTTCGAATAGCTGTATCTTGTATAAGAGTAGTGTTTTTAGCTGGGTCTACTCCTAGTATTAACGTTCTTATTTGACTTGTGAAATTATATGGGTTATCTCTTATGGCTTTTAATCTATTTATTTCATCTGGGTCTTGGGCTTTTTTACTTTGCCAGATGCCTAAGGCTATTGGGCCTAATGTTGTTTCTAAATATGAAAACATGTCCATACTGTCTCTTTTATTTGTTTCCCATAGTCTTACTACTATTTGTTCCCATATTAATATTTCATCGCCCCATAATTGAGGTTTTTGTTTTTCTAGTAATAACATACTACCACTGTAGAGGTTTCCTATTGGTAACCTATTTCCTTGACTGATGTATTTAGATTCTCCTGTATATTGTTGTATTGGAGGGTTCCACGTTTCCCTTCCTATTACATCTTCTGTTGATGTTCCTGGTTCTATCCATTCCATTTTAGCCCTTTTTCTTGTATTGATCATATCTTGATCCATAAAGGCTTTTTCTTGTTTGTAAAAATCTGATATCATTGTTTTTCCTTGTTGTATATTTTCTACCAAGGGTAAATTGTATATTTCTTGTAATTTATTATAACTATCTTCATATGTCCATCCTAATTCTGTAATACATTCGATTATCATGTCATCTACTTCTTCTTGAATATTTAACTCAGTAAATTTTTTATTTATTATTTCATCAAATGTTTTGCTAGTTTCTTCTATTTTAAAGCCTGTAGATGGTTCCATTTCTAAATAATCTATTATACTAAAGTCATTTTCTTCTTGTTCGAATTTATCGAATCCGAAAATAATTTCATTATCTTCATTATCTGTATCATAGGTAGGTTGTGTATTTTCTTCATCTGTGTCGTATATAGGTTCGTTATTTTCTTCGATATTCATGAATTGTATTCTGTTTTATCTTCATCTTCATCTTCTTTTTTACCAATTTCTTTTTAAAATTTACAAATCTTAAGCTTTGTGATCCATTTAATCCTTCATATATATAACTTTGTGTTGGGACTAATATTTCATTTTCCTGTTCTTTTAGGTCGTCTAATGACCATTCTAATCCTGCTAATTCTTCCGGGTCTATTTTAATTGGATCTATCATTTGTATTGATTTTGAAGCTATTGTATTTACTATTCCTTCAATGTTAACCTTGTATTTCATTCCACTTCTATTACTAGCTTTTCCTAGTGTTCCAATACTTATTACAATATTATTTCCTTCATAATTTTCATACCCTTTTGTTTGGAGAGCTATTTTAATGTTTTGTAGGTCTTTAATGTCTTTTAAGATTCCTGGTGTACAATAAAATAAAGCTGTATTTTGGCTCAAGTCTATTTCCATTCCTGAAATAATCGCCTTTTTTAATTCTTTTTTCCATGATTTGTCTAATATTAGAGCTAATAATTTTGTTCCTAAGTTTTTTCTTCCCAAAGCTTTAATGCCTATTACTATTAATCCTATATGTGCAAAATGTTTTCCAGATTGTTTGATTTTCTGTATTGTTTCTGGTGAGAATAAATCTATTGTAATAGTTCTGTCAACTACTCTAAGGCTTTCTTCTCTACTACTGCGTATTAATGTTGTATTTAGGTTTAATATTCCTGTTTGATACAATATTCTAAGATTTAATATATCTAATTGATGTTGATTATATAAATCTATATTTCTTTCTAGATTTATTTCTTCTTCTATTTGAACTGTTTGTTGATCACTTGTAGATCCCGATCCTCTTCTTATAATTCTATTAAGAAAACTATCGGATGTGATTTGATCCTGTATGTTGCTAGTTGAATTCCTAGCTTCTTGTAATGTTCGGCTTCTTCCTAAAAAACTTCTATCCTGTTGATTATTCATTTTCTTGGTACCCAATGTGAATATGGTAAAGGTTTTTGCTTAATTTTTACTTTTTCACCTAAACTTAATTTATTAATTCCACTAATTATTTTTTCTAAGTCGTTATCAAATGTTGGCTTACTTGATTGTGGTTTATTAACTATATCTAAGATTCTGTTTAGTTTGTCTATGATTTGTAATAATAAGCTTATAATGAAATTAAATAAACTTGGATATGTCTTGTCGGACTTACTAGTTCCGCTATAAGATGTGAACCCAGTAATTTCTTCTTTATTTTCTTCGGGTTTATAAATGTTAGCTTCTTTTAAAGCCTGTATATATTCTCTAGTTTCCAGTTTTAGCTTTCGACTATACCCTTAACTGTAGTAATAACTTGTTCTAAACTAACAACTTGTTTTTTCTACTTTATGTAATAACTCCTTTGCTTCTAATATTTGTCGAGGTTTCGAATTTTCTAATAAATAATTTAACTGTTGAAAATCTTGTTTTGTCGGTATTTGTTTATGAATTTCTCTTAACTCTACTAAGATTTGATTATTTAAGTGTTTGATGTAGTCTAAATTCTCGGTTAATTTGGCTAAAGTTCTTTGGTTGGCAAGGTTCAAGTTAAAAAGTTCAATTGTATTGATTGATGAATTCTGAGACGCAATTATAGTGAAAAGAAACTCCTATCCCTTCGTTAATTACTTAATCCTAAAATCCTTCGAAAAATATTCTTATAGCCCTTCTAATTTTAAGCAAAAAAATAAATGTAATTTGGGACGTGGCTTTGTTTCACCTTAGACCAACAATCCATTCGGATTGTCACCTTAACTGGAGTTTGAATTCCAAGGTTAAGAATTTAAGGCACGTAAGATGTTTCCAGCCTATATACCAAAATTACAAAAGCAAATAAATGATAAACATATTAATTAACATGATAAATATAGTGACCAGTAAATTCCAGGTCTATAACTATAAAAGGCTAAATGATAATACAGAAGATGATGGATACAATATACCTAATAAAGTTTCGAGGCTATATAAACCTCAGTTCATTTCATTTGTAAGTACGACCAAAAAACCACGAGAGCAATTTAATATAAAGCGATCATTTTTGTTTACATATTTAGATTCCTTGTTGTCATGCGGTCATTTTGATATATTATTTGTCTGTTTTGGTGAAGTTTCATGATTTTCGTGTTCTTGGTGTTCTTCGAGCATTCAAGGGTCGTTCTTCGTGTTCTTCGTCATTCTTGCATGTTTTGGTCTCTAAAAATTTTCTATCTTGTTTTCGAAAATTTGTACTTTTTGATTTTCATTTCTTTCATTTGAATACTTGTTATTTTATTTTTGCTAAGTCAAAATTTTCACACGATATGCGCCTATACACTTCTTTATGCGCCTACTTTTTATGCGCCTGAATGCTTTCTGCTCCTCTACTTGTATATGCGCTTAAATCATTATGCGCCTAAAACTTTATGCGCCTATCTTTGTACTTTGTCAAATTTCATTGTTTTAATTTTTCCTTAGTATTTAAATAGAACCTTAATATGCGTCTTGTAACTCTATGCACCTTTAAAATTTTATGCGCCTAATCTAATCATGCGCCTTGAATCTCTATGATTTTGTGCGCCTGATTCTATTATCCGCCTCTCAATTCTTTATGCGCCTATGTTACTTTGATCATTTTATGTTTCTATGCGCCTCTCTCACTTCTAAAATCAATCAATGTTTATTTTTTTAGGACCTTACAAATTTCAAATTAGAAGAAACTCTTGATTTGTTAGAGTTATCTGGTGAAGTTGTTGGAAGAGAAATAATTGAAACCCTGCGCGTAGCTGGTCTGCTCCCTTTATTCACCATGGACCAATCTTTCTATTCTGCGCTCCTCGTGGATGAGTTCTTTTCCACTGCTGTTCTAGTGGAAATTGATGTTAATGGACGCACTCACTACAGGATTAAGGCTCGCGTTCAAAATGTTGACGTCCATATCTCTTCATCTGTGATTCGACACTTACTCGGTTTTCCATCTACGGGTGAAGATCGCATTATTGGGCGTCTGATGACTTACTCTATTGATGATCAGAACAGGATGGCTGCTTCACTTCTAAATATTCCCACACTTCAAAATAATATCAAAAACACCAAAATTCGAGATGGTGGAGAACTCTTGACTCACATTGCGCACTTGGTGGGAACTTCAATTGTTTTCAAAACCGGGAACGTGAACCGATTCACGGTGGAACAATGGGAATACACAGCTGCCATCATGGCCAAGGAGAAGCTTCACTGACCTCACATTTTATTCAAGACGTTGCGTGAGCAGATTGATAAGTTTGTGAAGAACAAGAGTGATGGAAAGACCAGGTTTCGCTCACACTGCCTTCTTCTCACAAAACTTTTTCTAACTTATCCTGAGTTAGTTAAATTTTTGAATGAGAATCCTGAGTATAAAATCAATGATGTTCCAACGTTTGGAAAAGGGAATTTGGACCTCAAAAAGCACAGAAAGAAGCCTACAAAGCGCGCCAAGGGAATTCAAATCAAATCTGTTGAAGGCTTAGTTGATGAAGACACAGAATCAGACGATGCGCCAGTTCTTAAAGGCGCACCATTGAAGAAAAGCGCAGTATCAGCAAGCGCAACTCAAAGCGCTGATCCCTTGCCAGGCACAGAGAAAAGCAAAGGAAAATGGGTGGTTGATGACCCTCCTCGTGCACCTATCAAACGTACCAGATTTGAAACTGATGAAGAGCGTGATCTAAGGCTAGCGCAGGAAGCCAGCAGGCTTGAGGCTCAAAGGAAAAGAGATGAAGAATTTCAAGCTAAGCAAGCTGCTGAGAAATAGAAGCTAGAGTGCATGAAAGGCAATGGATCAAGCGCTAATGTTGATAAAGGGCCCTCTGTTCCCGCGCCTACCCAGCGCACGCCTACTCAACGCCCCCCCACTCCCCGTGCGCCTCCGTTCAATTTCAACAGACCAAAGTGTCAAGGGTACAACTCCTTTCTGATTTTTTTGGCGATGATGTTTCAGACATAGAGGAACCAGTTCAGGGGGAGCAAGAGACCATCCCTCAGCGCACTCCTTCTCCAGTTGCGCCTCCACCTCCTTCTGGACCAGATCAAATCACAACGGAAACAGTTGTTGTTGAAACTGTTGATGTTGAAACTGAAGATGAATTTAAGTCTCCTACTCATTCACCTCCTCATGCGCCTCCATCTCCTATTGCGCCCCTTCAAGCTGATGCGCCCCAGTTTACCCCTGCGCCTCCTCCATCTGCTCCCGATTTGAGCGAGGTACTTTCCATTCTTCATTCTTTGCAGCAGGGGAAAGCAAATTTAGAGCAAGGACAGACACAAATAAAGTCTCAATTTGAGCTTCTTACTTCATTACTCACTGATCAATCTGAAGAGATCGCTGCCATTAAGGGGGAGATGAATTCTCTCAAGGACAAACTTTCTGCTCCTTCTCCTCCTCCGGCGCAGACTCAGGTTCAACCTCATTTTGATCAGGCGCAAACCACCGCTTCTGCGCTTACTTTCATACCTCAGTCTGCTGCGTCTCAATCCAACATGAACGTGCTAGTATCAAAGTTGGATGTCTTGAAAGAATTGGTTGTTACTCACTTCACTGCTGCTCACTCAAGCTCTGACAGACGCGCCGAACATATTTCTTCTGACATTATCACGGCTCAAAATGCCATTGAAGCTCACATTCAATTCTTAGAAGAAAGTATTTCACAGCAGCAGCAAATCACTCAGCGCTCCATTGATGAATACCAAAACATCAATGTGAATCACTTAAGTTACATCAGAGACGGTATCACTGCCACTCACTCCAGTGTCACTGACACTCAGGGCTTAGCGAACCGTAGTCATCAGCTAGCTAAACAGATTCAGTGCTCTGTTTCAGAGATCGTTGAAGGATTGAAGGAGATGATGCGCCTCCCAACCCTTAGTTTCTATTTTTGATTGTAAGTTATTAGAATCTTTTGTAATAGAATCAACTCTTTTGTGTTAGTGATTTTGTGGTTACTTGTTTTAGCACCTTTTGTTTTTGTTCTATTCAAAACTTGTAATTTGTAACTCCTACACCCCAAGTTTTAATGAGTGAACCTTGTTCACTCAAACTCCTTGTTTGTAGAACAATGAATATTGTTTAAATTCATATGCATCATATTGAATTGTTTCATATTTCATGCATTGAGTTTAACTTGGTTTAAACACATTTCAAAACTAAAAATCATATATCATTTTGAATTGTGTTAAACTGTTGTTTCTATCTTTCCATATGTAATTCTTTATTATTATTGGAATAGATTAGAAATCTATATCTTAGACTAGTGTGTGCATTAACTTGAGACATGAATTACCAATTTCATTCATTTGGACATGTTTTTATCAAGTATAATGTTTGTCCTTGATATAGTAGGTAATGGCATCAATCAAATAGGGGGAGATTGTTGGGTATGCCCACATATATCTCAGTTTTAATGTAATAGGATTTATTAGATTTGATTGATCCATCACCTAAGTTTTATTTCATGGACTTTAGACCCACATGTAAGAAGTATTTACTTCATTTTTTTAAGTTGTCCATTGTTATAGAATAGGCTTAGAAATAGGGCAAGAAGGTCAAGATTCAAAGAAAAATCACTCAGTGAGTTTGAGCCGCGCATACATGCCATGCGCCTCTCTTCATTTGCGCCATGCGCCTCTCTTCATTTGCGCCATGCGCCTTTCATAGCGCGCGCACTAGGACTTACTAGCTATGCTACGCGCCTATGCGCCCTTTGATTTAGCGCACACATAATGTGCGCCTCTTGGCTCAAACGCGTCTCAAAGTGTTTATTCAACACTCAGTGATTTATTGAAGATTCAAAGACTTGAAGAGAATTCAAATTACGCCAATGATCCAACGGTGGTTAAAAGATGCATATGCGCCTAATCTATTGACACGTGTCCACAACGGTCACATTTATGTTGAGTGTCAAAATGGCCATAATATATGCATGCTCCAATCAACGAGCGACAGCTCATCTTATCCACAAGGATTTCCAACGGCTAGTTTTTTGAAGTTCACTATAAATACCCCATAACTTCAACATTTTGAAGTTTCAGTGTTTTGCTAAGAATTTCAAGAATTTCTCTCTCTAAGCATTTGTTGAAGATTTGAAGATTGCCTTCGTTTTTCCAGATTTCCTCAAGAACATCTTCATACCTTCATCCTTAGCCCAGATCTTCAAGCTATAAACACTTTAGTTTCATTGTGCTCTAAATCATAAAGATATAAAGAACCTTGATACTAAATTCACACACACACCTCTTTAAGTTTGATCACTTAGATCCATCTTTTAGAGATACACCGGTTATTGTTTTGGATTTGTTCATTTATAGAATATTAGATCTTGAGTTAGTGTAGAAGCTCAAAAGTTGTAATTTGTAACACTCACTCATTATATAAGATCTCCATTAGAAATCCAAGACTAACCATCTTGGTAGAGGATGTAGATCTTTCATTGATCGAACCTCTCCAAATAGCTTGTGTTATTATCTTGTCATTTACTTTCAAGTTATTATTTTCACTCACTATTTGCTTGTTTACTCATTGTAGATTGATTGAACTGAATTGTGTTGTGTTGTTATTTCATTTGCCTTAGTTCCTTATTTCAACCACTTTGAGCTAAAATACTTAGAGTGTGTGTGCGCCCCCTTATCACACTTTGCGCCTATTTTCATTACTAAATTCCGCTGTGCATTTCACTCACTCACTTAGGCGCATTTCATAACGCTTACTTGATAAAGTGCGCATTTGCAATTGAGTTTATCAAGGGTACGAAAAGAATATTAAAACAGCTATTCACCCCCCCTCTAGCCATTTTTCATACCCTTGTTGCCATTTGGGACCAACACACAACGGTGATTGGCTCCACAGATGTATGCATACCTACCGGAAGACCTTTCCTGAATTGATGTATTATATTGGACACTGATTGGTCACGGTCTTCTGTGTAAAAGTGGCAACCATGGCAACTTCAATTCTACTCAATGGAACCTCTCTGCCGCTATCTATCTGGGCAGGAGATGAACTGCCCAAGACCCTCTATTCTCTGCTGGTTGAGCAAGTCAAGTATTACAACAAGCAGATCAGGGAGAAAGCCCCCACAAAATATAAGAAAACTCTAAGGTTTTTGACATCAAAACATGAGATCTACTTTCAGAAATTGTTTTGGTGATACTCAGTACCAAGCTTACCTAGCAAAGGACCGCAAAGAAAGTATGTTCCTCCTCACTATACCAAGGCAGCTAGGATAGCCTTAGGACTGGATCAACCGCAGGATTCGACCGGTGACCAAAATGATGATGATGACAGTGAAGGAGAAGAAGCAAGGGAAGCCCGGTTGGTTAAGGGCAAAGCTAAGGCCAGTGCATCTACCGCACCCCCTCTCAAATTTAAGCCCTTAACAGGGATCAAGTTCAAAGAACCAGTTTCTCCAAGTTCCAAATCTCTGTCCCCTCCTCCTCCGGTCTCCAAACTTTCTGCTCCTCTAAGGCAAGTCAAGCCTACCAACTCCTCCTCGCTCTACTACCGCCGTCCGGTCTACCGCCTCATCTCCTACCGCTCCCTCCAAGTCTCTAAAACCTAGGGCTCCTCTCCCCGCATCATCTAAGGGGGAGAAATCAAAGAAAATAGATTTGTCTCTAAGTCCTCAGCAAGTTTCCAAGAAGACAAAGGTTTCCAGACCTCCTCCATCGACCGTTTCTCCTGATTTTACCCCATCCGGTTCACCTACTCAGGGCGACCGTGAAGATGTTATTGAGATTTCTCCACCCCAACGCCTGAAAAGGCATCCAATTTCTAAACCAACACTTGGTTTGGTTGATGAACCTACCGATGAAGAGGTAGAGGATGTATCTGATGATGGATCAGAACATTCTGATGACAATGCTGTTGATAATGTTGAGGTTGATAAGGGTATCAATGCTGATAGCCCGGTTTTCAGTGATGATGAAGTTCCTGCAAATGTTGAGAAGCTTGCTGTGTCTGAGAAAGAAGTTGAGAAGGATGAGCTAGTGCCTGAGGATGTGGGTCACGGTCAAGCAGATGACCATGTACCCAGTGACCATGCTGGTAAAATATCCATATCTCCCACCAGGCCTTCCACTTCTGAACCTCCGGTCGATCCAATTGCTCATTGGTTGACCGCAGTGGAAATGCTTACTCAAATAAATTTGGATTCCCAAACCCAGATCTCAAAGCTGACCGCCAATCAGGCCGCTCTTCATGAAGAAATCTCTGAGCTGAAGTCTGCCAACTCCGTGCTTAAGGACCAGGTTACTGCTCTTCCCTCTCAACTGCTTGAGACCATTAAGGTGAGAGAGAATATGTATCAAAGTCTATATCATATGCCCTCTCCAGTCAAGAAGGCAGCAGCTCTTCAAGGCCCGGTCAAGCTGGCAGTTCTACTTCTACCGCTCTTGTTGCTCCAAGTGCCTTCATGGTAACTCCGGACTTTATGAATCAATCTTTCCTCATTCAAAAAAGAGCCATCATGAAGTAATTTTCAAAGGAAGTCTTAAAAGCCTCGATAGACATCTCAAAATCTATGGAGGATGTGAAAGATGATCTTTCTCTGGAAGTAAAGAAAGTAAGAGTGTCAGTGGAAAAAGATGTTGACATTGCCCTGAAATCCGCTATGACCAATCTGAATGAAAGCTTGGGTAGGAAATTGGAAGCATTCAAACAAGCCATGATTGTCCACACCAACCGCCTCAATGACCAATCAAATAAAATTGATTTACTGTCAAATCGAGCTAACACTGTGATGAACAGGATCAACCGCCATGGTAATCTAGTTGCAAATCAAGAGGCAGAAGCAGGCCACGGTAATGTAAATGCTCAGGGTGAAGATGATGAAGATGGAGTGACCGTGCCTATTCTCATTCCCGGTCTCTCCATGCCCTCTTACCGCTTTCCTTTCTCTGACCTCACTGAAGATGATCTCCATGAATTCGACCGTTTCTAGTCCAACCATGATTCTATCCCACCTTAACTCCTTTTTGTTGACCGTGTGTGGTCGTTAAACATTTGTTAATGTTTGTCCCAAAATAATTTTATTTCTGTTATGGTTGTAAAACTTTAATCACCTCTTTTGTTTGCCCTCCCTATGCTTGAATGGATATTTATGTGGAGTGCCTTTGAATGTTTGATTGATGCATTTGCATTCTTATTGTTGTTTTTCTCTAAAATGCATTCAAACTTATATTTCTATCTTGCTAGGATTAGAATTTTATTTTATCTTTTTAGGATGATAGAAATCTATGACACTGGCTTAGAGTGTGCATTGACTTGGGGCATGAAATTTAATAAAATAATATTTCTTGAAAACATGCTATTACCAAGTACAATGAATTAGCCTTTGTTATAGTAGGTAATGGTCTCAATCAAATAGAGGGAGATTGTTGGGTATGTTTATTATAAACCACTCATATTACCTAGATTTGATTGATCCCATAACCTAATTTTATCTTTTGTGGACTTTAGGATATATTGTAAGAAGTGTTAAACTTCTCTTTTAGAATAGTCCATTTTGATAGTATAGGCTTTAGATTTATAGGCTTAAAATCTCCTTAGTCTGAAAAATCTAGTGGTCAAGACCTTGACTGTGAGAAGCTCTCCTTGACCGGAAAGAGGCTCACCTCAACCGTGGCAGATCTGTCGACCGTGAAAGACCATCTGACCGTGGATCATTCGACCGTAAGCTCTCGACCGCAAGTAAAGATGTCCAAGTAACCCAAGTTTGTTCAAACTTAACCTTGGTCAAACTATGGTTAGTTTAGAACGTTGCAAAATTCAAATTTCAAATTTGAAAACACATTAGTGGGACCACCACTACTCTGCAACAAAAGGACAACTCAGATTGAGCTCCAATCAGAATTCAACAGCTCATCGTCCTTCAACTTGGAGCCCAAGTAATTCCAACAGCTATTTTCTCATTCAAGGCAATAAATAGCCCTTAAGTCCTTCATTGAACATTGCTGAGATTCAAAGAGAGAAATTGCTGTTGAAATACTTGGTGATTAAAGACCATACTCAAGATTTCCAGAATCCTTTGAATCTTCAAAGAACTCACCTTCAAACCTTCAAAGATCTCCAGCATCAAACAAGTCATCTCAATCCTTGTAAACACTTAAGATTCATTAGGCTCTACAATCACTTAGATTTTAAAGAGCTTCTGATTCTTACACACACACTCACCCCAATTGATCAATCACATAGATTGAATCAAAAGGGATACATTGGTCTAAGTCTAGGATTTATTCTTTATAGAAAGTAGGTGTTGATTCAAAGCTTCATCTCTGTAATCTGTACACTCAAGAATCAATATATACCTCCATTCAAAATCCAATACTGACCATCTTGGTAAAAGACGTAGATCTTTAACAGATCGAACCTTTCCAAATACTTGTGTCATTTTACTTTCTGCAAATTTACTTTCAAGTATTGTTCATCTTGTTCTTTATTGTTCATATTAATTCTATTTGTCGTTTAGATTTGGATCTTTCAGATTTAAGAACTGTTGTGAATTGTGTTTGTTTGTTCTCCACATTGCCTAAGTTAAAATCTGACTCACTTATCTTTTGCCAAAACTTCTAAGACGACAACTTTCAATCTCAACCATCTGACCGCAAATCTCTGACCGCAAATCACTTGACCGCATCTCTTTCGACGGAACTACTTGACCGTGAGAAAGAATCCACTTAGAGATTTTTATCAAAACAACCTTACCTTATTTCTATCGAAAACTTCCGCTGTGCATATTACACCTTGACAGCGCGGTTTATTACTTGACCGCAAAACTCAAGATTGTAAGCACTTGGTTGAATTTTGAAAAAGGGTTGAAATTTTAAGTAGGCTATTCACCCCCCCTCTAGCCTCCTTTCTCATACCCTTGTTGTGTCTTTGGGACCAACAAACACCAAAACAAATGGTTTGGGTATAATCAAGGCAATAATTGGGGAAAATGAGCAAAGTTGATGAGCATGACCTTTGAGCCAAAATCACCATTTGAATGATCAAAGATGAAGACTTTGACATCCAAATGGATGATTCATTTAAGGAAAATCCTTGAGATAGCAAAAATCAACATTTGGATGAATAAAGATTGAGTCTTTATCATCCAAAGGGACATTATTATGGCTTAATCAAAATGGGGGTGGTAAAGATTGAGACTTTACCCCCCAACTTGATTATTTCAACATATTTGACATAAATAAAAGGGCTCTCTCCATATTTTCAATGAATCACCAAGCAAATTTAAATACAAGACATAAATATAAATGACATGAAAGTAAATTGTATTAATGTAAAGACATAAAGTAAATTGCATTAATGTAAAGACATAAAGTAAATGTACATTAAATCATAACAAGCCTTGATCATCCTTGGTTGTAACCCTTGATCATGCATAAAACATGATGGGCACCATGAATCAAGTCAAGGCTTGGTTCCAATTTATATCATTTGCAAGAAATGTAAAGACATAAGTAAATAAATGAGCAAAATGAAAATAGAACAAGAGATGAAGAGAAGATGGGGGAGAAGGAAGCCTCATCAATATTTGGTTCTAACCTATCTTCTTATCTCTTTCACTCAAATGTGTTTGTGATTGTGTTCTACTCTCAATTCTGCAGAGTTTCATCTCATAAAACTGTTTCTCCCCCCTTGAAATGATCAGCAAGGGTCTTAATTTATAGGGACTGAAGGCGCCCAAACCAGCCGTATCGGCTGGGCCCTTCTAGTACCCAAACCATCCGTACGACTCATCCTGGCGAGCTTCTGGATTTTTCTAAGTTTAATTCCAGAACAATCCTAATGTTCTTGGTTTATCATAGTGAGGTCCTAGCCTATCAGTTTTTCACTGAATGGTGCTAAGAATTCCTCTAAGTTGGTTCAAGTTCAGATTGGGGTACTTACAGGATCTCATCCAGTTTGGTAAACCCCGTGTTGAGTTTCTTTAGTGTAGTTTCGGCTAGAGACAATTTAGCCTTTACTTTCTCTAGCTCAGCATCCTTCTTTGTGAGTTGGATTTCAAGATTAGCCATGCCAACCCTTAGTTGATGGGTTTCTTTGGTCAAGAATTGCACCATGCTGTGCTCCTTCTTGTATTCTTTAAGAATATCCTCATAAAGATTCCTTAATCCTATTATGAGTTCATCCTTACTTATTTCAGCATCATCTTGAGAGCTTCCTGCATCCAGATTAATAGACCCCATAAAATAAACAGCATTAGTAGAATTGAAATCATTATACCTGCAAGGTGTTATCACAGGTGTTACCCCACTTGGGTTATCACTTGGGATAGCACTTTCTGTGTCCGAGTCACACATAGTGACAAACATGGTTGTCTCATCTGGTTCTTGAGCATGGTCCACTCCTTCTTCTTCATTGTCACTGAGAGACTCCCACAGCTCTTACCCTTCTTCCACAGATTGTTTGCGCATTCATTGGCATAGTGTCCCCATCCCGAACACGTATGGCATTGAATGGAGTCAAGGTAATTGGGATTTGAACTTGACTGATCGGAGGATGCCCTACGGATTGAGTTTGCTTTCTGGGTGGTTGGGAGTGACCTTCTTGGCATCGAATCGTACACCTTGGTTTGTTGCTCCTTTGATTTTACCTTAAACTTTCTTAACATAGAGTTATATTTCCTAGTAAGTAAAGCAACACTAGCATTTTCATCCATTTCTTCAAAAACTCTCTTCTTCCTCATCTTTTTCAAAAATCGAGGGTTGAATTTTTAATGCAACACTTTTTCCTTTAATAGCATCACTTTGATCAGAAAGGTTTAATTCAAAATTTTGCAAAATACTCATTAAAGTATTAATATCCATGGTTGCAAGATTGTGAGCCTCTTCAATAGATGAAACTTTTATATTGAAGCGCTCAGGAAGAGTTCTAACTGCTTTTGAAACAAGTTGTTTGTTAGTAAAAGGTTCACCAAAAACTTGACATTCATTAGCAATATCAAAAAGTTTTTCAAAATATGAAGAAATATCTTCATTTTCACTCATCTTCAATCTTTAAATTTGCTAGTGAGCCTCCTAAGCTTAGTTTCACGAACACTACCATCCCCTTCAAAAAATCTTTATAAAGTATCCCATGCCTCCTTAGCAGTGGGAGTATTTTGAATGAGTTTAAAAATATGCATATCAACCCACTCATAAATGGAATTAAGTGCCTTCTCATTGAAAATAGCTAGGTTGTTCTCCTCATTAGTCCACTCGGATTCAAGTTTGACTTGAACGTCACCATCTTCATCCGGAGGTAACAATGGGATAGAATAACCATTTACAATAGATTGCCAAGCCCGGATATCAATTGATTTGATATACGAGCGAAGGCAGATCTTCCAATAGGTGTAATTCGAACCATCAAGAACAGGAAGCCTTTTTTTATTAGGATTGGCTGGATCATAATCCATAACTGTGAATACCCTTTCCGAATGCGGGCGACGCATGGGAAGTCTTTCTTTTTAATTATCTTTATTTATCTTTTCTATGGGATTAGGATATTCAAGTTGGCATTTAACTTTATTAAGAGTCGCCACGTTGTTTTTATTGAGTTAAAACATTGAGAAACAGCTAACAGAGAGGGTTCGGGGGTCAAGTTACGATAAGAGAAGAATATCAAGGTATCACTCCTATCGCCTGATAGATCAGACTTTCTATCATGATGAATGTGTTAGTAGTGTGTTAGTTATTGAGACCAGATCCGAAGATTGCCTACGTTCCTCTCGTGATGAGAAGCTCAGGTCAGCGTAGTTCGCACATAATTAGAATAGAGAGAAGAAGTGGGGATCTTTCATAATGAAGGGGGAGGAGAAAGAATCATGCAAGATGATAACATCCTAAAATAGTGATTATACCATTGATAAGATAAACGTGTAGTCCTCATATTCATCATTGGAGAGTTATTGATCATGGGAGTAATTACCTAAAGTTTAGGGTTTAGAAGTAGTTCCTAGATCTTGTTGATCATCATCGGCTATGCATTATAAGTAGGGATTAAAACATTAGATCTAGCATGTTATGCATGGGATAAGCCGTAGATCTAACATAATAATATCATGAACATGTATGAATGAACACATAATCATGAAGATCGCTACCCTAGATATAGAGCATATTATGAATTCTAGAAAGAACATGAAGAACACGCTATGAATCACATGAATATAGGTGTATAAACATAATGAAACTAGCATAAATCAGATCTAAACTAAGAAAACATGACAAATTCTCACCAATCTTGACAAGAACGAAGTCGAATCTCTTGCGCGGATTCGCCGGACCTTCGGGATTGCTAGAAAGGCTTAGAGAGAGTTCTGTCAGCAGTTTGGACTGTAGAACTCGGGGGAGAGAATTGTGTCTTGAAATTATGAACTGAGGTCACCTATTTATAGGGTTTTTGACCCGAAAGGAGTGGCCGCCGGGCCCCCTCCTAGACTGGCTGCCCGGCCGGTCAAAGTGGTTGGCTCGGTTCCCAATGCTTTGATCAGTTTGGACTCTGAATGATGATGAGATACGTCTATCTTTGCAGCTTCATCCGATCAGTCGTCAATATCTCCTTATCTGGGCTTTTCGGGAAATCCTAGATAAGTCTTGCGCAGTTCGTAAATACCTGGTAGGTCCCTGTGAGTTCTAGAATGCCTAATAACTCATTTTCAGGTTGGGTACTAACAGTAGCCCCTCGGTGACGTTTCTTGCAAGGCATGGAGGGTCGTCGATTAAGAAAAGGAACCGATCTGAAACATGAGTTCCAAATCGAGAGAGGAATGAGAAAGAAGGTGACCAAGTCGGTCGAGTGGCTGAACCTAAGTCAGGCTACCTACGTATCCAAAGGGAATCAAGACAATCTTAGTTCGAGCACATGGGGGAGAAAGAAATGAGAAATCATCTTTTCACTGGGGATAGACAAATATTCGTCAAGCAATAAAGTCACATGGACCCTACTGGGGAGAAAAGAAAAAGAAACGAAACATCGTTGAGCAATAAAGTCATTGCAGATAGACTCTACAGAAATGAATCATCGTAAAACAAATAAAGCCGTTGCAGATGGTCTTTACCGGGAAGGAGATAAAAAGGAGGAAACCAAAAAGAAACGAAACATCGTTGAGCAATAAAGTCGTTGCAGATAGACTTTACAGAAACGAATCATCGTAGAACAAATAAAGTCCTTGCAGATGGACTTTACTTGGGGAAAGAGGTAAAAAGGAAGAAACCAAAAAGAAACGAAACATCGTTGAGCAATAAAGTCATTGCAGATAGACTTTATAGAAACGAATCATTGTAGAATAAATAAAGTCGTTGCAGATGGACTTTATTTGGGGAAAGAGGAGAGGTCATATGCACGGTTCGGCAAGAAGTTTAAAGAATCGAGAACAAAAGAGGGATGAAGTCTAACTTCCTATAGAGCGTACATAATCGCATAATTTATCGGTGAGCTACGGTACTTTGAGAAGTACAGTTCCTCAGCATCGCAGAATCCGGTAATAAGTAACGCTGATTGTCTAGAGTTCGCACGGTGTTATGCCTATAACTTTATCAACATGAAGGGTTTATGGATGCATCCCACCTCCAATTATAATTTTTTGGGTTTACGGAGCTTCCGACCTCCAATTATAAATTGATTTAGTTATTTAATGATTTTATGACGGTTTCCTTAATCCGCCTTCGGGTTTATGGATGTTTCATACGTCCAATCATAATTTTAGGGTTTAAGGACGTTCCCAGTCTTTGATTATAGATTGTTTTGGTGTTTTACGCAGTCTTCCAAACCGTTTTTATTAAGCTTGGTAATTTACGCGGTCTTCCAGACCGTATTTGTTTAAGTTTGGTGATTTACGCGGTCTTCCGGACTGGATTTGGTTAAGTTTGGTGATTTACGCGGTCTTTCAGACTGGATTTGGTTAAGTTTGGTGATTTACGTGGTCTTTCGGACCGGATTTGGTTAAGTTTGGTGATTTACGCGGTCTTTCGGATCAGATTTGGTTAAGTTTGGTGATTTACGCGGTCTTCCGGACCGGATTTGGTTAAGTTTGGTGATTTACGCGGTCTTTCGGACCGGATTTGCTAATTTTGGATTAAAAATAAGCTGAGGGGTTAAATTGTAAAATTTCTCGCCTGGAAGAATAACTGGCCGCGCGGCGAAACCTTCTGATTGGCTGATTTTCATATGCGGGGATTGCTTGTGGGCGCGCGAGATAGAGGGCTGAGATCGTGCTACGTCGCCTGGACACACTGGCCGCGCGGCTAGTCCCTTTGTTGGACAGACCCTACAAACAGCCGCCGGCTCTCTCTTTCCTCTCCACTTTTCCTTCCTTTTGTCGAGCTTTGAGAGAGAAAAAGAGATCTTTTGATATTTTTCATCATTATTGCGATGGATCTTGAGTATATCTTTGGTGCGGGGCAACCGTATGAACAGGATGCAGGTGCGGGACCACAATTTGAGCAAGGTGGTGGTGCGGGACCCCAATTTGAACAAGGTGAAGGTGCGGGGCAGTATCAACAACGGGCGAGGTTGGATTCGCGAAAATTCCATCCCGATGAGGGCATTTCACAATGGGACAACACTTCAACTTGTATGTGGGCGTTGATAAGCATTGGTCTGGCGGGAGACTGATGGAGACGAAGGAGGTAACGATCTCGCTTTATTGCTTTTTGGGGTATTTTTATGTCTTTTATTTCAAACTTGTTGTATTACTTTTTAGACTGCGTTAAATTAATCGTTCGTGATTATTTAATTTTTTGAGATTTGTTGATTAATTTTTGGGTACGGAAAATATATGCGCGAATAGATAAAATAAAGCATGCATGTACACTTTAAATTATAGCACATAATTGCTAGTTGGGTAACATACCTTTGCTGTGTTTACCTACAGAGGATGAAATCTCGTGGGTCCACGAGAGCGGTGGCAGAGCTGTGGCAGAGGTTGCCACCGGGTGGTGCGGTGAAGGAGAGGATCCGGGCTCTGGGCTTCGGTCCGTTTTTTAATGCTGTATGGGCTGTAGAGGGGACCCAGAAGGTGATGGGTCTGGTTGAGGTGATGAGAGAATATTGGTGGGACACCACCCACACGTTCCATTTTAGTTAGGGAGAGGTAATTGTTACTCCTACCGACTTTGCTGCTATTACGGGGCTCATGTTCAAGGACGTGGAGCTACCTTTTGATGAGTCCTTGGCTGCGGACCTGTACCGTCAGGTCGATCTGATTGGGATGTCGTTGGGCAAAGGTGTGAAGGGAAATGGCTTTGAGGCGGGTCGTCTGAGGACCTTGGTGGAGGAGGCTATCCGGGATTATGTTGAGGGTGTTCACGACACTGACTGTCTGGTGCGGGCCTTTCTGTGGTACAGCTTGTCGCAGACCCTGTTCCCGAGTGCGGGGACCTTTTATCGGTTTTCTCTATTGGGTTCTCTAGCTGATCTGGAGCAGGCGAGTTAGGTCTCATGGGGCAGAGCCGGGCTGGCGGAGATGTACCGGGCCCTTGATGTCTGCTCGAGGTCTAGTACCTCGTCTTTCGACTGCTTTCAGTTTGCCTTTGAGGTATGTCTTTGACTCTTCTGTTATTTCTTGTCCACCTTTTAGAACTGTTTTGAACTGAAATACTGCTTTTCTCCACAGGTGTGGGTCTACGAGCTATTCCATATTGCTCCCTTTGGCGTGCTGGGGGTCAAGGAAGTCTCGGTTATAAGGTTCTGGGCAAAGAGCAACCGGTTGGAGGGCCGCGGCAAGGCTAGGAAGACTCCCGATCTGGGGATTTTTATTGCTAGGTTGAGTGGTCCTTTGCATGAGGACTTCCAGTTTTTCCCTTGGTCGGATCTAGTGCTGACAAGGGTCGGTCAGGCTCAGGATTTCACTGCTTCCCGCTGCTTCCTAACGGGGTTGACTGGGGATGCCATGTATCTTTACAAGAGAGTCTGCAGACAGTATAGCAGACATCCTATGTTGTGGGCCCCGAGCGAGCCTTCGAGGGATATGCAGTATCCTGCTAGGTTGAGGAGAAGCGGTGACTACCGGTTAGGACTCCGGCCCATTTGTACCAGAGCGGGGCTGATTACGAGTGGTTCGTGGTGAATGTGTTGGTGAGCCCACAGGTGTTGGCGAGGAGGCAGGCTGGTGCCTATCCGGTTGGCTCGAGTAGGGGAGCTAGATATGGTATGAACATGCCACGGTTCCTGGACAGTATTCGGATGCAGTAGGGAGGTGTTGAGGTGGATTTTGACCTGACTCCCACTGAGGCTGATGAGGTTACTGGGGCCCAGCTTCCTCCTATTGGAGCTACGGTATTTTACCCTTTGATTTATTTCTTGCACACACACACTTTAGAGTTGTATCTGAACTGTGCTTTATTTGTCCCAGGTGACTCGGGAGGACTATATACGCTCTGTCCGTCGGGGTAATATTTTTTAGAGGCTATTCCGGAGCTTGGCCGCTACTTGCACCTGCCGTCGGGATGATGTGGTGTTGCCTCAGCGTAGAGAGAGGTCCCCAAGGAGGCTGAGAGTTCGAGGTTTGTCCGGAGTAGGAGCTCGGGATCTGGTGGGTCCCACTGTACGAAGCAGGTGGAGAGGATGATGATATGGACATCGAGGATTCTGACTCGGACTAGATGTAGTCGGCTTATTTCCTGCATTTTGTTAGAGTGAGAGGAAAGGAACAGACAAATAGATATTTATGTACAATATTTTTAATTTGTATGTATGTAATTAATTAGTATTTTATTTACATGTTTTTACATTTAGCACAATGCATGAGCCCTAGGGGTAAGATGGGGATTACACACTACCGAGCAGTTTCACCCTCTTTATCAGACCTCTTTCGTGATTTGGGACCTTCAATATGTTTGAAATGGATCCATTCCGGCGTTTGACGGGGACAGACTTGCGATCTGTCTAAACTGGCTTATGTGGCCGCGTGGCCAACCATGGGGAAGGACTGGCCGCGCGACTAATCCTTGGTCTGACACGATTTTTGTCAGATTTTTCTTTGTACGATCAGGACTTGAACTCCTTACCCTATTTAATCAACAATCTCGTAGAGAGACGAGACAGACAGCAGTTTTTCTTCTTTTTGCTCTAGATTTTGATCCTCCCACGCTTTTTTGATGGATAGACACCCTAGGATTTCTGAGGAGAGACAAAACTATTTCATCAAGAGTTTGAAGATCTGGGTTGGGAAGCTTTCGAGGACAACTCGTGCAAACTTTGATAGGAGATTCGGAATTAAGTGCCTTTAGTCCTTGTATAGGGTTAAGTCCGATGAGAACCTGATTCGTGCTGCCGTTAAGTTCTGGGACAATGAGAATCATGTCTTCAACTTTTCTTACAACGAAATCACCCCCACGTATGAAGACTTTGTGGCTTTTTGTGGTGTGATAGTGACGGATAGGGTAGCCATGCCACAGTACCAAGTGCCTGCAGAACTTCGGGTTTCCCAACTGCTAAGGATTTCTGTTGAAGATGCTAGGGATTTGCTGTTGGATGGTGGTGTCAACCTCTGTGGGCTTCCCATCAGGTTTATTAATAGCACAGTGGAATCTGACACGGCTTTGGATTGTCTGGCACTTTATCTGTTTGCCTCGGTATTATTTCCACCTTACGTAGGCTTAGCTACGATGGGTTGTCTCGACATGGTAGACCAGGCTCGATCCAATCGCAGTATTGTCCCTTGCTTGCTTGGGGATACTTTGCATGGTATTGGAGAGTTGGCTTCAGGAGCTCAAAAGATGACCAGAGGAAGTACCCGATTGTTAACCTTGTGGCTGCAGGAGAGACTTCGAGTCTTGGAGGAACCTGTCGGGCCAGTATCACCTTGGGTTTGCCATAGTAGGCACATAAAGCATCGATTTGCAGGGATGGCTCATTCTGCATGGGTGACATATATGGCACAGATGGGTACGGCTCAGATCAAATGGATGGTACCTCACTGGGGGGTGATCAGAGCACGGTGATCTCAGAGTGGTCTCTGCATGATTCGGGTCCCTGCCTTTGGTGAAACCACTTATTACTATGTAGTGCGGGTGTGCCGTATGTAAGAGCGTAAGGAGTTTCACCGATGGCGGTACGTACTGACATTCTGTAGCCCCAGAGTGCCAAAGGTAACTTGTCTAGCCAATCCCTTCCTCTTGTGGCCATTTTTCTGATAATCTATTCGACAGTCTTGTTAGCTGCTTCTACAGCTCCATTGGTTTGAGGATAGTACGGGGAGGACTTCTTCCTTTCTATTCTGAATTCGGCGAGTAAACAGGCTGTCTCTGCTTCTAAGTGACTACCATTGTCTGATATGATCAGGTTCGGGACACCATAACGGCACATGATGTTTTCTTTGATGAATTGCTCTACTTTCTTGGAATTCAACACTTTATAAGATTGGGCCTCGACCCATTTGGTGAAGTAGTCTACAGCCACTAATACGAATTCATGACCGTTGCTTCCTGCGGGATAAATTTTACTGATGATATCGATGCCCCATGCTACGAATGGCCAAGGAGTAGTCATACTGTAGAGGTCGTGTGGCGGAATTTGGTTCAAGTTGGAACAAACTTGACACTTGTGGCATTTTCTGACCCATTGGATGCAGTCTATCTCTATGGTGATCCAGTAATAACCCAGGGGAGTGATCTTCTGTCGTAACATCCTTGCATTCATATGCGGGCCTCATAACCCATTGTGTACCTCCTCCATGATGGTCTTGGCTTTCTTGCTTCCCACACATAAGAGTAGGATCCCGTCATAATGCCTCTTGTACAGAGCATTATCTAACAGTACGAATTGTCCTGCTAGCCTCTTTAATGCTTGTAGGCTTTTTGCTTTAACGTTTCCTTTGAAGGAGGTCTCCCCATGCTTAAGGAACTTGTAAATCTGTGTGTACCATTGATCTTCGACTGCTTCTGACTGAGTCTGGATCTCGCAACAATATGCTGGATTTTCCCTTCGGCCAACTCTGAAAGGTTTGACTGGCCGTCCTTCAGGGATTTCTACCAGGGATGCCAAGGTGGCGAGTGCGTCAGCGAATCTGTTTCTGTCTCGTGGGAGATAATGAAATGTGCCTCTCGAAATTGTCCGATTAGTTCATCCATGTAAACTTGGTATAACTGCAGATAGGGGTCTACAGTCTTCCATTTCTTTGCCGTCTGGTTTATAATCAAAGCCGAATCGCCGTATACTTCCAACTCTTTTACATTCCGCTCTATGGCTGCTTCTAAACCTGCTATGCACGCTTCGTATTCGGCGGCATTATTGGTGGTCGTAAAGTTTAACTTTATTGCTATTGGAGTATGTTCGTCTTTGGGATCAGCTAGAAGAAGCACCACTCCGTTGCCTCTTTTGTTTGCGACCCCGTCGAAGAACAGCTGCCACTTGTCCACGGCTTCCATTGCGAAAATACCATCGTCTGGGAATTCGGGGTCCGATCCTCGTTCTTCGGTGCTTCGAGAATCTGCTAACTGATCTGGCATAACTCTCCCTTTAACTGCCTTTCTTGGAACATAGGTGATGTCGAACTCTCCCAGAAATACTGACCACTTGGCGAGTCTCATGGATATTGATGGTTTATCGAACAAGTACTTGATTAGGTCCATTTTTGATACTAGCCATATGGGGTGAGATACCATGTAATGCTTGAGCTTGGAGACTACACATACTAGTCCAATGCATGTCTTTTCTAACGCTGAATAGTTGAGTTCACTGCCCTGTAACTTCCGATTGACAAAGTATATGGCATTCTCTATTCGAGAATCTTTGGCTTCTTGTGCCAACATGGCTCCAACGGCGGTGTCTGTTACCGTTAAGTATAGCAGTAGCGGCTTCTCCTTGTGAGGCGGACGTAGGATTGGGGTATTCACCAGGTACTTCTTAATCTGTTCAAAGGCTTCTTGGCAATCGTGATTCCATTCAACATTGGCGGATTTCTTCATTAGCTTGAAAATCGGTTCACAGACTGTAGTCAACCGGTTGATGAAGCGACTGATGTATTGTAGTCTGCCCATGAATGCCTTGACCTCAGTTTCTGTACGGGGTGGCTTCATATCCATAATTTCTTGAATCTTTCTTGGGTCGGCTTCTATTCTGCGCTCCGTGACCATGTATCCCAACACTTTTCCTCGAACAACCCCGAACGTACACTTAGCAGGGTTTAGGCGCATGGAGTGTTCCCTCAGTCTGTTGAAGAATTTCCGTAAGTCAATTAGGTGTTGACCGTCGGAACCTTTGGAATGTGTGATCATGTCGTTTACGTAGACCTCGATCTCCTTATGAATCATGTCGTGAAATAAGGTAGTCACAGCCCGTTGATAGGTAGCCCCAGCATTTCTAAGCCCGAATGGCATTACGGTGTAGCAGTACGTTCCTCATGGCGTGGTGAAAGCAGTCTTTTCTTGGTCTTCCTCGGCCATCTTGATCTGATTGTACCCGGAAAAACCATCCACGAATGACTTGCCCTCGTAGTTAGCCGTTGCATCTACTAGCATGTCGATGTTGGGAAGCGGAAAATCATCCTTAGGACTAGCTTTGTTAAGATCACGGAAATCCACACAAACTCTGACTTTGCCATTGGCCTTCTTTACTGTGACGATGTTTGATAACCACGTCGGATACTCAATCACCCTTATGAAACCCACTCTGAGTAGCTTTTCTATTTCTTCTTTCACTTGCAGAGACCATTCTGGCTTGATGCGGCGAAGTTTCTGTTTTACCGGCTTGGCGTGCTCTACGATGGAGTTGTCCAGCCCCGGCATATCCTTGTAAGACCATGCAAATATGTCAACATACTCCTTGAGCGACCCAATTATTGCTTCACGCTCTTTGCCTTGAAAAAAGCTCCCAATCTGCGTTTCCTTTGGCTCGTTGTCTGTCCCAAGATTCACACATGTTAACACCTCATCGGTAGCTTGGGCTCCATTTTCCCTTTGATTGATAACCTGCTCTGAGATTTCACGGATGTATTCGTTATTAAGTTTGTCTGTGTATGCCTCTTTTAATGAATCGTTATTAACTATTTGTATATCATTGGATTGATTAGTTAATTTATCATTTATAAGAGCGGCTATAGTGGGATACTCGGAAAGGTCGAGGTTTTCATTTAGTGCAAAACGAAAGATGGCGTTAGCGACCATTTCATAGTCTTCCGACGTGAGGTCGTTAGACTTGGAAGAAGACTCAAATTCATAGGTAAAGACATCGGGACGACTTTGGTGAACTGACAGGAGACTCGATAGGGGAGGTTATATGGGGAGCAGTCAGTCCAAGCTCCTCGATCATGAAGTCTGTCGTTACTATGGGTCCACTATATGTGCACCAATTCTTTAACTTGCCAACCATTGGTGAGACTACCGTTCTTGGATCGACATTGTTTGTCTGGTCTTCGATCATGGATATGAAGTTGTCGGGGGATGATGAACATGCTGTATTTGGAGATAGATTATATGATGACAGAGAGTAATAAGGAAAATCACTATCATTAATAATTTCTGAAGCACAATCCGAGTTAACATCGGGTGCCTCACCATCTGCCATAGTTATTTCGGTCAGATTGGCGAGGTCTGTTTCGTTTCTAACTCTAATGATATTCTCCCTATGGTACTTGACCATTATGTATAAGTTCTTGGTTGAGAGTCTTTAGAGCGAAACAATCTTCAATGTCATGACCGGTGACTTGGTGGTAATCACAAAAACTTTCTTGATTGTTGTCCAGGCGGGGATGATATCCTTCTAATGGCTGAATCATCCTTATTGCTATCAGACCATTGTACATGAGATCCAGGGTGATTTATAATTGTTCGAAGGCTTCCATCATTTCTAACAAGCCTATCTTGTCGGCATCGACCATATTCACACCTCCATTATTTGGGAGCGGGCTAGCTATGGTGTTCGGACTTTTAGGCTTCTCATCTTTCCATCGGCTATGAGCTTTTGGATGACACGCTTGAGTTGCACGCAGTCATCGGTTGTATGGCCAATGTACTTGTGATACTTGTAAAACTTGGTTGCATCAAGGTTAACCTTTTTGTTGATGGGTTCAAAATTCTCAAGTGGCTTGATCAAGCCCTTCTTTATCAACACCTCAAAGACTTTGCTAGTAGGCATGCCAAAGTCATCGAAATGATCTTCTTTTCGTGGAAAGCCGCTTGTAACTGCTTGGACATCAAAGGCGGAGTTGTCTTGGACCATGCTCACTTGACCGGCGACCTCTTTAGATCTAGGAGCGGTACTTGTCGGAGCTTTGTAGCGGAAGGAAGAGCTTCCTGTTTTGGCAGCTTTTTTAACAACACCAGTAATGCCGGCTTCGTGTCTGACCCCAGCATCGACCATTTCCCGCAGATCGGGAAAGTACCCATTACCAATCGCCACCCTAAGCTCGGGCAACAAGCACTTGAATAAGATTTTCTTTTGTTCCTTTGCCTTAGGAGGGTATTGTATCTCTGCTAGCTTGTGGTTCCAGCTCTTGTACAAGTCATAGATAGGCTCGCCGGACCTCTATATGGTGTTCTCTAAATCAGTATGGTTGACGTGCCAATCTAGGTTCGACTGATACTTATCGCAGAAAGTTGTGGTGATTTGTTCCCACGTCTCTCGTTCGGAGGGGTCCAAACTCAAGAACCAACGGAGGGTGATTCCGTCCAAAGTGGTGGGGAAGACTCGGGCCATTTGCTCATTGGTGCAGTCACGGGCTCTCATGGCTAGCACATAACTGTCAAGATGAGTCTTGGGACAAGTAATACCATGGAATGTAGAGACCTTCGGCATCTTGAATTCTCTAGGCAGAGCACCCACATTTCTTGGGTCAATGGTTTTGACTATCGGAGTGGATTGCTTGGAGACCGTATCAGATAGCTTGTGGATCTGTTCTTGCATGGCAACCACTAGAGGGTGATTGGAGAAATCTGTGCTACCATAGACTTGAGCAGTGGGAGAAGTAGTGGATACCGTGGGCACGGGGGCACCATGTAAGTACCCCAATCTGAATTTGACCTACTTTAGAGGAATTCTTGGTACCATTTAGGGATAAACCAATGGGCCAGGACCTCACTAGGATAAACCTAATATTCCAGGACTGAACTGGAATTAAATTTAGAAAAATCCAGAAGCTCGCCAAGTCGAGTCGTACGGATGGTTTGGGTACTTGAGGGGTTGAGCCGTACGGCTATGTTGGGCACCCACAGTCCCTATAAATTGAACCCCATGCTGATCATTTCAGGGGGGAAGAATATTGTTTAGATAGGGGAAACTCTGCAGAAATCGTGTCTGAGAGAGAAATCATCCTTATAATTGAGTGAAGGAAAGGAAGATAGACTAGAACCATCATAGGTGAGGTCCCCTTCCCCCATCTTCTCTTCATCTCAACTCTATTTTGCTTTGTTAATCACATTACTTGTTCTTGTTTACATTCTTGTAAGAATTGTCCTCTCAAGCAAATTTACATTCTTGCAAGACTTGTCCATTTCAAGCATACATATATTATATTACTATAAGACTTTTCTATTTCAAGCATATATATCTTATATATATATATACATATAATGTGAACTAAACGATGAGCATGATTCAAGGTGCCCTTCATACTTTTGTGTGAAAGAGGTTCAAACCTAAGGATGATCATGGTTTAATTTCTTGTTATAAATAGCTTAAAGATCTCTTTATCAAGGTGAAAGCTCATGTCTTTATGTTGGTATTACACAAACTAGGCCATGATGATCATGTTGGGGGATAAAGGCTCAATCTTTATCATCCCAACCTTGATATAGCCAAAAATCCTAAGATTGGGTCATAAAGATTGGATCTTTATGTTGTTTTTGTTGTCCCTCAAGGTTAATCTTTCATAAAAAGTCCATTTTGATGGTAAAGTTTCAATCTTTACTCATCAAATGGCAATTTTGGCCCAAAGGGCATGTTCATCACATTTCTCAAAATTTCCCCAATGATTGTCTTGATCATACCTAAAACCTTTGTTTTTGGTGTCTAATTTGTGATCAATGACATAGGGATGATTAAATCCATATTTTTTTTAAAGAAAATAATTGAAAATGATCATCACATTCCAGTTTCAGCAAGAACACTCAGTTTTGCCTGAAACTGGAAAGTTTTCTGATGAACTGTCAAAAACCACTAGAATGCTCTCCCTAGCCGTACGGCTACTTTGGCCAGGGAGTGCATTTTCCAGTCTCTTCCCTTTCTGACTGGAATGTTTGCAAAATAACCCTTTTCGGTTAAATAATTAACCAGTTTTGTTAAAATGTCAGTTTCTCCCATTTTTAAAATACACACACACACATGCACGTTTGTTAACTAACGTTAGGGAGACTCGGTCCTATCCGAGGCAACTTGGGTGACGTAAAACTCTTCCTAAGGCGTAACCTGACCTCCAAACTAATAGAATTTCTAACCTTTCCATTTGTTGGGTTAAATAATTAACAAATGTGGCGACTCCGTTATGTTTTGCGTGATAACCGTGTTTGGTTTTTTCGCCCTTCGAAATGAAAACCCCTTCGTTTAATTCGTCACGGGGCGGTATCCTTACAGTGGCAACTCCGCTGGGGAGTAAAGTGTTTGCAAACTTCTTTTTAGAAGCTTTGAGGACACTTTTGTGTGGGTCAAACTCCCGTCCCCCGTTTTCGTTAACTTCTGTGTTTGTTTTGTGTGTGCTGTGTTTCTGTTTGAATCTTCTGGAGTGGAAACTATTCTGGAAATGCAATAAACTGGGGCTTGATGATCAGAAGTTGAAAAACTGCAAAAAATAATTGCCAGGATGCTATAGCCGTACGGCTATGTTGGGCAGGGAACAGAATGTTTCAAAATTTAACAATTTTGTGCAGGGCAGAAACATTCTGTGTCCCTTTTTGCTTCTGCTTATCTAGGTTCCAAATTTACAGATTTGTTTGTGCACATTACCTTCTCCTTTTTTAGCCAAAACTTGGTTTTTAAAGCTTGGTTAGGCACAAGTTTTTTGGACATAAAATTGGGTTTTCAAAGCCTCCTTGTGCATAACCCATTTTGTAAAATTTTTTGAATCATTTGTTGTGCACAACTTGTTTTGCAAATGGTTTTCAAAAGGGTTGTTTCTTGTGAAGTTTTGATTTCAAAGAATCTTTGGTTGTGCACAATTTGTTGTATGTACAAGTTTTGGCTTTGTTTGTTCATATGATTCTTGCTTGATTGCTTGTGTAAATAGCTTATTCATGCTTGCTCATTTTTTGTTGATTATGCTTATTCATGCTTGTTCATATGTTGATTATACATTGCTCATGATGTTAAAACGAATCGAAAATTTCTATTTTAACTCAAAAGAGAACATAGAATGGCTTCACACTACGCGCACTTGACCTTGCACGTTCCAAATGCCCTTTAAACCCGGGATGGATGCCAGATGCAGCTTGATTGGTGCTCTTATGCCCTTCTAGCGCGCACGGGTCCATTCCACCTCCCCTTCCGAGTCGAGTCAACCAAACTTGTCCGTGACACACAAATACCGAGACTTTGGTTGGTTTTTGGTCTAGCTCACGTTACCATGTCCCTAATATGTGTCTAAAGCTAATCATGGCCAAGTTGATGCCCGAGTCATGACTCCTTGTGAAAGCAAGTGTGACCATGGTCAACTTTGACCCGGTCCTTGACTTATGCGTTAATATTGGCTATAATTAACCTAAGTCATGTGTTATGGATAGGGTGACACTGTGTTGTCGAGCCCTAATGAATGGTTCATACTAATCATCCTTAAGCCCATGGATAAGATTCGAGAGCCCCCATCAAAGATGAGGTTATACCGGAAGTCCCTTAAGTCCCTAAGACGAATCTCGATCTTAACCGGGGCTTAGTCATGATTGGAATGGCTCACGCATCGGGAACCTTGCGATGCGCTAGACCCTAGGGTCGTTTATTTCAGTCGGTAGAAGCCGCTTGCCCTATAGGACCCTCGCCCGGGACAGTCCATCCTTGGGAGTGTGCAAGACAGGTGAAAAATGAGGGGTCTATTGGCGTAGTGATGTCCTCCATCGATCTAGGAATTAGAGTAGTTGCGAAAAAGAAGAGAAATATTTTCCAACCATTTAGGAATAAAAATGCTTTTTAAGTAAACTTGGATGAATAAATAATTGCACATTGCATGACTTTGCTCCGTTTTTGCTTCTTGGCCTTGACGCATTGCATTCTTGCGTTAATGAGAGTTATTTCGTTAAGTCTTTGGACGGATCCCCATTATCCTCCAAGACTTCCATAAAGGCGTTTCGTTAAGACTTTGGATGGATCCCCGCTATCCTTCCAAGATCCCTGTTGTGATCCCCGTTGTGATCCCATTGTGATCCCCGTTGTGATCCCCGTTGTGATACCATTTGCGATCCCCGCTGAAACTTCCGTTAAACCCCTAGGTGTTGTCCCCTAGGTCCTCGTTAAACCCCTAGGCTAATTTCCCTAGGAAGATTAGTCAAGTCTTTGGATGGATCCCCGTTGTCCTCCAAAGCGTCTGTTAAAGAAAAGAAACAAAAGGTGCTTAGGGTAACTCCCTCCCCTTTCCTTTGGCCGTCACATGATGACCAATTCTGCGCCCCTCATGCCTTTTCATTCCCGTCAGTGTCGTCGCGTGACCATGACCCCTTCGAGTTTAGCTGTCATGGTACCGCATGGTAATATACCTTGGTCAAGCATTGGCCTCCTCAGTGTGCACCTCCATGTGATGACCATCTCAGTTGCTCCGATCGCCTTGATGACTCGAACTAGTATGAGTACCATCTGGTCCCAAGCCAGTAAGGTTTTGTCCTATGTTATCCTGACTATATTCCGATAAGCCAAGGAGGCTCCTTGTCCCCGTAACCTTTACGTTAGGTCCCTTAGGGCCGATCTCCATCACCCTAGGAAGTCTGTTTGGAAAGTGAGTCAATCACTCACTTCTTCCCAGAAGCCCTTTTGAATTAGGCCAACTTAAGTCATGTTTGTCTCTTCGTTAAACCCATTTGAATGTGTGAGTCTGTTACTCAAATGAAATGTATGTGTCAATCCTTATGAAAAAAAAAAAAGGGAGATGTGTGAGTCTTTTACTCAAATAGAAAAATGTGTGTGTCAATCCTCATTCAAAAATTGGAAATCAAGTTTTCTTAAAATAAGAGGTTAACTCTTTTCCAAAAGGCTAATACGCTAATGAGGCGTTCCTCTCAAATCATGGTTATAATTTCACCTCGAGGTTTAAAATGCTAAAATCCTTTGCGGTCTTGTCCACCGAAAACATCAACCAAGGAGCCCACATCTGAAATGGCGTCTAAGAGCATGATTGGGACACCGTCCATGAGAAGAGGCCCATGCCTCGGAGGCCCAAAGGCGGCTACATCAAATGGATATCCGTACCCTCTCCGAATTCCATGTGCAAGGTTACGCCCTTTGAAAGGGAGCCACCAAAAGAAGATGGCCAAAAATGAGTCTGGCGATTGCAATGCCAAGCCAAGTGGAGACCTCACAACGTCTTTACCAATGACACGGAACCCGAGTTCCCCGTTGAAGACATGGAATGTGCCGCCGACAACCCCTCCAACAATTGAGGAAGAAAATAGACCATCGCACTTTATAGGAGCCCATCCCTAAAAAAAATGATGAGACTTCCAGCCTCGTAGGATCTAGACTTTCATCAAAGTCCGTCCCGAACTGTGTCTTTTTATTTTTGCAAAGGTCCGCACTTGGACATGTGTGTATAAAGTTATCTCAATAAAAGAGTTATTTTCATTATTTTCTCTCTAGACTTGAGACATTATTTGCAATACACATTTACTCTTGAAATTGCCTTGCTTGTTATGATCAATTGATTGCTAAGTCCCTAAAATGATGAATTGGCTTATAAACATACTAGTCAATGACGACTCATTAAGGACGAATGGACCTAACACGAATGAAAAGTGCTAAAGGCAAACAATTAATCTTGATGTGAATAAATATTGTGATCAATTGGCCATGAAGAAACCATTAATGGAAAGTCTTCCCTCATACACTTCCCTCATACACTTCCCCGATACACAACCCAATGCACCTTTCTGAAACAAACTCCTGATGCACATCGAAGGCATCCCGAGACAGTGAAAAGGTGAGGACGTTGTTGCTCAACCGCTAAGATTCAACCGTGATCGCACGTGTGCAACCAAGCAAAGGGCTTCCCAGATCTTCAAAATCAAAGCTAGACTTGATAAGGGGCTGCAAGAGAGCCAATGCCTAAGATAGCAAGTTGGTGTTAATGTTTGTGTCAAAAAAAAAAGGGGAGAAGAGAGAAAGGAAATGAATGTGTGGAAAGAAGGAAAGAAAATGGCAAAAAGAAAGTTTTCCTCAAGAGGAGTTCACACCAAAGAAGGTTCACCCCAAGAGGTCTATCCCAAGGAGTTCACCGCAAAGCGGAAGCGAGCAACAACTTCCTCCGAGACGACATCAAAAGAAAGCCAACTTCAGCAAAAGACGGCCTCAAGGCCGAACTACGGCGACCTGAGCTCCTCAAACTGAGGGGAACGTAGGCAACCTTCGGGTCCGGTCATAGCATGAAATGAATCCATCAAACGTCAGTCCTCCCAAAATGACCCGGTTCTCTTCCCTTGGTCCTATCAATGACCAATCTCCCAGATAATGACCAATCTCTCCTAAACACATTTTGATCTTGCCATTGATCGAATCTTAATCTCAATTGATCACAGCATTTATACATGTCAAGGCTAATTGCTTATTATAACCCTGGCTTAATAATGAACATGGTCCGTTCAAGCAATCATTTTGATGATATTGACTAAGGCTGATTTTAAATGTCTCGACAAGTCTTCTTCTCTACATCTTAGGAAAGATCTAAACACTTGTATTCTGTCAAGCAAGGGCTTCCTCCCGTTTCGTGATACATTATTCACCAATATAAAGGGACTCTCTCCCACCTAAATAAAGGCCCTTGCATGTTTCCCCCAAAAGGACATATTAAGTCCCCGTCCCGTCGAGTCGGTTGAATCACTCATAAAAGAAAGAGAAAAATAGAAAGAAAGGCACCAAAAAAGTAGCCCGCTAGGTTGAAAACCCGCAAGGGCGGCCTAGGCAAAAAACAGGGTGTGCCATGAAAGACGCAAAAAAGTAGCCCGCTAGGTTGGAAACCCATAAGGGCGGCCTAGGCAAAAGAAAGGGTGCGTCATGAAAAAAGGATGGGTTCCTAACCATCAAACGATGACATTAGGGCTACGCCGGATGAAAACATGGGGCTATGCCGCCACCGACGCCAACAAGGACATGGGGCTACCCCAACATTGATGATTACAAGGATATGGGGCTACCCCAACATCGACGACAAAAAGGTTCTCCACTCCCGATCGCTCCTAAGAAATGGAAAAAGCTCCAAAGGACTTTATGCGTAACAAACCTCGCGGTTAAGTTAAAATAAAAATTTGACTGGCATGCTTCGTTAAAAGATTTGCCTTGAGGAATGAGCAATTTTAAAATTTGCCCTTTTAGCACCATACTTTTGAAAAATGAATGTTTTGTCCCCCCCCCCTTTCAAGTCGCGTCGGGCACTTGAGGGTGTGTTTTATGAAAATATGTGTTTTCCCCCTTTCAAGTCGCGTCTGGCACTTGAGCGTGTGTTTTGTGAGAATGTGTGTTTTTCCCCTTTCAATTCGCGTCGGGCACTTGAGGGTGTGTTTTGTGAAAATGTGTGTTTTGCCCCTTTCAAGTCGCGTCGGGCACTTGAGGGTGTGTTTTGTGAAAATATGTGTTTTTCCCTTTCAAATCGCATCGGGCATTTGAGGGAGTGTTTTGTGTTAAGATATGTTTTTCCCTTTCAAATTGCATCGGGCATTTGAGGGAGTGTTTTGTGTTTTGATATGTTTTTTCCCGTTCAAATTGCATCGGGAATTTGAGGGAGTGTTTGTGAAGAGATATGTTTTTCCCTTTCAAATTGCATTGGGCATTTGAGGGAGTGTTTTGTGAAACAATGTTTGTGACGGCAGTCCTTGGTAGGACGTAAGACCAGTATAGTCATGTTAGGTTAAGAAAACCTTTGTCCCCGAGAGTGTTAAGGTTAGATAAAACCTATCATTATGACGGTAGTCCTTGGTAGGACGTAAGACCAGTATAGTCATGTTAGGTTAAGAAAACCTTTGTCCCCGAGAGTGGTCAGCTTATAGAAAACCTATCATTGTGACGGCAGTCCTTGGTAGGACGTAAGACCAGTATAGTCATGTTAGGTTAAGAAAACCTTTGTCCCTGAGAGTAGTCAGGTTAGAGAAAACCTATCATTATGACGGCAGTCCTTGGTAGGACGTAAGACCAGTATAGTCATGAATAGGTTAAGAATTTGAATTTTTTGAAATTAACGTGGCCGTTCTTCGTAAGTCCAGTTAAAAATATGAAAAATTGTCCTTTGGCCGTCCGACGTGATGTAAGTCCATTAGGTTTTGTGAGATTCGTCCTTGGCCATCCAGCGTGACGTAAGACAATTAGGTTCTGTGAGATTATGTCCTTTGGCCGTTCGGCGTGACGTAAGACCATTAGATTTAGTGAGATTATGTCCTTTAGCCGTCCGGCATGACGTAAGACCATTAGGTTCTGTGACATTATGTCCTTTGGCCGTCCGGAGTGACGTAAGTCCATTAGGTTTTGTGAGATTCGTCCTTTGGCAGTCCGGAATGACATCAGTCCATTAGGTTAGACCTATCCTTTGCCGTCCGGCGTGACATAAGACCATTAGGTTTAGTGAGATTATGTCCTTTGGCGGTTCGGTGTGACGTAAGACCATTAGGTTTTGTGAGATTCGTCCTTTGGCAGTCCGGAATGACATAAGTCCATTAGGTTAGACCTGTCCTTTAGTGGTCCGGAATGACATAAGTCCATTAGGTTAGACCCGTCCTTTGGCGGTCCGGTGTGACGTAAGACCATTAGGTTCGGTGAGATTCGTCCTTTGGCCGTCCGGCGTGACGTAAGTCCATTAGGTTTTGTGATATTGGTCCTTTGGCCGTCCGGCGTGACGTAAGACCATTAGGTTTAGTGAGATTATGTCCTTTGGCGGTCCGGTGTGACATAAGACCATTAGGTTTTATGAGATTCGTCCTTTGGCAGTTCGGAATAACACAAGTCCATTAGGTTAGACCTGTCCTTTGGCGGTCCAGTGTGACGTAAGACCATTAGGCTCTGTGAGACTTGTTCTTTGGCGGTCTGGCGTGACGTAAGACCATTTGGTTCTGTGAGATTTGTCCTTTGGCCGTCCGGCGTGACGTAAGACCATCAGGTTCTGTGAGATTTGTTCTTTGGCGGTCCGGTGTGACGTGAGACCATTAGGTTCTGTGAGATTCGTCCTTTGGCGGTCAGGAATGACATAAGTCCATTAGGTTTCATTAGATTTGTCCTTTGGCGGTCCAGTGTGACGTAAGACCATTAGGTTTTGTGAAATTCGTCCTTTGGCGGTCCGGAATGACATAAGTCCATTAGGTGAGACTTGTCCTTTGGCAGTCCGGCGTGACGTAAGACTATTAGGTTTAGTGAGATTATGTCCTTTGGCGGTCCGGTGTGACGTAAGACCATTAGGTTCATTGAGATTATGTCCTTTGGCCTTCCGGCGTGACGTAAGACCATTAGGTTCTGTGAGATTATGTCCTTTGGCCGTCCGGCGTGATGTAAGACCATTAGGTTCTGTGAGATTATGTCCTTTGGCCATCCGGCTTGACGTAAGACCATTAGGTTCTGTAAGATTATGTCCTTTGGCCGTCTGGCATGACATAAGTCCATTAGGATAGATGTCGCGCCCCAGACCCGTGGTCCTACTTGGCCCCACGTTCGGGACACGATTGGAAGATGTTATAAAACACCTTTTAAAAATTTTTCGAAATGTCCTTTTAGAAAGTGGAACAAAAACACACTTGAAGTTCAAAGAGTTCACTTAACTTGAAACAAACTTTTAAAAACACTTTCACAACGAAAGTACTTAGCCCGAAGGCTTACAAACTTTTAAACAAATGTACATACATCAACATTTACCAAAATAGATGTGACCATAAGAAGTACGGGTACTCTACCCAAAGGGTTTACATTTACATAATGTAACCTTCATAAAACAAGTCCCAACTCTTACCAATCCAACGTCCTCCCGTGCCAAGTGTCCTATCCCCTGGACCCGCCTTTATCTAAAACAGTAAACAAATAAGGGTGAGAATAAATCTCAGTAAGCTACTAAAATGCAACTACGTTACATGCTGATATGATAATCATATAGAAACTATATCAACAGTAATCATATAGCATATAGCACATAACATCAATTCATATATCACATTTATCACATAGCCCACACTCTGGTGGATACCAAGCCAAGGTTTACTCAATAACCATAACCGATGAGAATACCATCTGAGAAACCCATCAGAGAAAACCATCTGAGCAGCATAAATAGCTGAAGCCGGGATCCCGAAAACCAAACCATAACCAATAGAACCAAGTAACCAGAGAAGGAAATATGACACAAAGTCATAACCCAAATACTCACCAAAGGGAGCAATTCATCCCATCCAAGGCCAATCTGGACTGGGGAAACAAAGAAGGTGCAGTGGAGACCTTATAGTGAACTTGGCTTGTGCGCCACTATAATTCTCCCACCGCCTGACTCAGAAGCTCCAATGGAAAACCTTATAGTGGACTTACCTGTACCACTATAATTCTTCCATTGGCTGACTCCACAACAAGACCAGCTGGACTTTCACAAGAAGCACAGTAATGAATACTTGCTAAACAAAACCCGGGGCATTTAATCCAAGAAGGAACTAAGCCAAATACATCACAGGATGCACACGGAAGATTTCTCATAAAGAGTCCATAATAAGGACATTTAGTCACAACCCAATCTTTTTCATTAACGACATAAAAGTCATACACATTCACTTTTGGGTCCTAAATAACCCCAAGGACTACACAAACAATTATCCTCTTATACTCAAGTTACACAAACTATCAAACCTGGAAAACAGGGGGGTGCTGTAGATACCCCGGGGAACCACGACTTGGCTAGAGCGGTGAATTATCCTAGGATGTCTAACTTGTTTTAGAGTCGCCACCTATGTTTTGAGGAACATAAGAAAAACCTATTGATTGTAGCCTAAGTTTGATTACGAAAACAGAGATTCTTTGTTTTGAGGTTCGGGGGTTAGATTACGAGATGGGAAGTACCGAAACACCCATCTCGCCCAACTAAAGTTGGTCTTGCTTGATCAGAATCTACATGAATAATAACGTTCTTCTTCTTCTTCTTTAAGTCATAAAAAGGGGGGTTTAAAATAGAGTTTGGAATGTAGGAGATAACTCCTTAACCAACCTCAATGAGATGAGGTGATCATTAGAGTCATGTCCCAAAATGATTTGGGTGATTGCACATTTGATTAGAGTAAAAGAGAGAGAGGAGATGAAGTAGAAAAGAAAGGAAAATGATAGACTTTTACCTACAATTTGAAGACCTTCAAATATTGCTTGATGAAATCCTTGGAGAACTTTTAGAAAGTGATTTTGGTATAGTTTTTGTAAGTTCAATTTTCGGTCCTTGAAAATGGAGGTAAAGGGAGGTTTTTATAGGTGAAAGAGGGGTGTTTTTGGTGCCAAAACTCAGTCACCAAGAAATCCTTCCCGGGCAAAATCCTGTAAATTGAGCAAGGGAGGGAATCCTGGCCAGAAATCTGTAACTGACGCCCAGAGGCGCGCGTTTCCTGCTTTGGGGGCGGGAGGCGCGCGCGCCTTGCTTCTTCTGTCGGAGGCACGCGACTCAGAGAAGGCAATTTTGACAGAATGGACTAGAAAGTCAGCCCTGTCATTCAGTTTAGTCCCTGGACTTAACGAAGTCAGTCAGGAACTTAACGGAAGTGACAGAAACTAACGAGAAACACTTAAAATGGGGAGAAACACAAAATCAAATGTGCAATTGGGGTGAGCGGTCCAAGGTGGGGTGTCTACAGAGCCCCTCAGCGACGTGGACTGTAAAGCAAAACGCGTCGACAAAAGTTAAAAACACCCGCCGAGGACATCACCAAGAAAAAGAAAAGACTCGATGAAAGCAGGAATTTGAAATTGCGAGAGATAGTGGTGCGCTCCCTGTGTGACCGGCTTTTGTTGATAGAGGGGGTGGCATGATCCGTTAAGTGAACCTGCCGGCTGAATGTTTTGAATGAGGCCGTTAGTGAACCGGTTTGATGAATCCGTTAGTGAATCCCTTGAATGAGTCCGTTAGTGAACCCTTGTTGACGAATCCGTTAGTGAATCCGCTTGATGAATCCGTTAGTGAATCCCTTGAATGAGCCCGTTAGTGAACCCTTGTTGACGAATCCGTTAGTGAATCCGCTTGATGAATCCGTTAGTGAATCCCTTGAATGAGTCCGTTAGTGAACCCTTGTTGATGAATCAATTAGTGAATCCGTTTGATGAATCCGTTAGTGAATCCCTTGGATGAGTCCGTTGGTGAACCCTTGTTGACGAATCCGTTAGTGAATCCGTTTGATAAATCCGTTAGTGAATCCCTTGGATGAGTCCGTTGGTGAACCCTTGTTGACGAATCCGTTAGTGAATCCGTTTGATGATTCCGTTAGTGAATCCCTTGAATGAGTCCGTTAGTGAACTCTTGTTGATGAATCCGTTAGTGAATCCGTTTGATGAATCCGTTAGTGAATCCCTTGAATGAGTCCGTTAGTGAACTCTTGTTGATGAATCTGTTAGTGAATCCCTTGGATGAGTCCGTTGGTGAACCCTTGTTGACGAATCCGTTAGTGAAATCCGTTGATGAGGCCGTTAGTGAACCTTTTGAGGACGAATCCGTTAGTGAAATCCGTTGATGAGGCCGTTAGTGAACCTTTGAGGACGAATCCGTTAGTGAAATCCGTTGATGAGGCCGTTAGTGAACCTTTGAGGACGAATCCGTTAGTGAAATCCGTTGATGAGGTCGTTAGTGAACCTTTGAGGACGAATCCGTTAGTGAAATCCGTTGATGAGGCCGTTAGTGAACCTTTGAGGACGAATCCGTTAGTGAAATCCGTTGATGAGGCCGTTAGTGAACCTTTTGAGGACGAATCCGTTAGTGAAATCCGTTGATGAGGCCGTTAGTGAACCTTTGAGGATGAATCCGTTAGTGAAATCCGTTGATGAGGCCGTTAGTAAACCTTTGAGGACGAATCCGTTAGTGAATTTCGTTGATGAAATATTGCTTTAAAGTCTCGTGCCACTTGGAGTCACACTTGACTTTTTGAATTGTGGGGTGCGGGCAAAGTTGACCGCGACCAGAAAAATGTTCCTGCTGGGGATGAAATGTTGAGATTGACTCTTGAGGGGGGTGTGGCACCCGTGACAGAACTTAGGGAGTTCGGAATCCGTAGGAGGACGGCCTACTTTTGAGTGGGAGTTTTTATCCTACTTTCAATTTTTTTTTTTTTTTTTTTTTTTTGACATGCCTTAAGGGCAGACCAGAAGAATGTGTGCCCAACTGGGTGTCCGAGGAGAGGGGCTGTGCCTTGATTTGAGCTGGAGATCTCTGACAAGACCTTTTCTTGAAGTGATTTAGACTTGGGAGGCGCGCGCTTTCCTTTGTAGGTTTGGGACGCGCGCGCATTCCAGACCGCTGGCGGGTGGCGCGCGCGTCTGGGAGGCGGAATTCCGGGCTTGACATTTGCTGGCCAAAAGAATCCCCAACAGCTATAATATCATCTTCTGTTCGACCACTTGATTCTCACAGCTCCTTTCTGCCATTTTTGAACATCATATTATTGCTCAACTTTGCTTGTGATCAACATTTTCCATGGCTTCCAATTCTTTTGTTCTTGATACCAAGGTTGTTAGCGGTTATGAAAAGGATTTGGGCACTTTCGTGTATTCTTTCAAGACCCATCCTAAGAAGGCTTTCATTAAATACTTCGGGTTCCGAATTCTTTTCACTTTGCGGACGTTGAAGCCGGATTGGGATTTGTTGAGAGCTGCCGCGGATTTCTGGGATTGTGACAGCCATACCTTCAATTTTTCAGCTAATGAAATGGTGCCGACTGTTGATGATTTCGGGGCCATTCCTGGCATGCCTTTGGCCGGTCGGATTGCCGTCCCCAAATATCACCGTGGTGCCATTGACTTTTGGGTTGAGTTACTGAATCTCCCTGTTGAGGACGTGAGGAAGATGTTGTACGGTACCGTGATTGACATAACTGAGTTGCCGATGTTCTTCAGTTTACACTCGGAGGACCCGGTGGTTCAATCTTTCAAAAGGAATGCCATGGCCGTTTGTCTCTTCAGCGAAGTACTGTTTGTTACACCCTTCGGGACTGCGGACGTGCAGTTGGCTGAGATTATTTTGCAAGCTAAGGAGAAGCAATTTAGTGTAATCCCTCTTATTATAGGGGAGACGTTGCACGACCTTGATGAGTTACATAGGACGGGCAAGATGTGTCGGGGAAGCCCTTTGCTCTTGACCATATGGCTCCGAGAACACTTCAAGATTTATTCTCCGGATGGTGATTTGTCCCCTTTTACTGTTCATAGGAGGAAGTTGTTGATCCGGGATTTATCTGAAGATGGTTGGAAGGAATTCTTTGCCTCTCGGATAACTGTCGACATTGAGTGGTGCCCTCCTTCTTGGGGTCTTCGTCCTTTTGTGGAATGGACTCTTGGTTTTCAGCACGTGGTTGTACCTGGCTTAAGAGATTCTTCATTTTACCAGCCAGAGCGGGTTCTGCGGCAGTTCGGTCGCCAACAGACAATTCCTTTTCCGAGGGACGGAATGCTTCGTCCAGTTGCTTACATGGGTCCTGACTTCTCGAGTGAGCTTCAGTCGGCTTGGGGAGATGACCGCAACCGTTGGGCTTTTGCTCCTCTGCATCGGGGGAGTGTCTTCCTTCCTGAGAGCTACTTGGATTATTTATTTGGCACCCTTTACCGTGCACTTGGGTCGATGTGCTTCGTGCCGAGTTGTTGGGAAAGGGTTTTGAGCCTAGCAGTACTTTGAGATATAGGGAGGCTGCTGCTAATTCGAGTAACATTCTCGCTGACCCTTTCGGTACTCCTTTGGATGACTTTTATGCTAGGAGACGTGTTGCAACACAGAAGGTTTCGGTGCGTATTAGTGCTCCTTCGCTACCCAAGAAGAAAAGGATTGAGAGACGATCGGGTGGTCCTTTGAAAGCTAAGAGAAAATTGGATTTTTCTTAGTACCCTAAGAGATTGCAATTGAATTAGACCACTTTGTTTTAGGATTTAATATTTTGATGTCTTTTGTTGCTCAATAAATCCGTTGTAATGGTTTGAATAATTCATTGAATGAATAAAAATTGCATTTTGTTATTTGAAGTGAATTGGGTATTTTTGACATGTTTTAGACCGCACCCGAAGGTTGCCTACGTTCCTCCAGTTGGGAGGCTCAGGTCTTCGTAGTTCAAACAAACAAAGACCAATTTTTTTTTTTTTTTTTTTTTTTTTGTGCACCCTGTTTTTTTGCCTAGACCGCCCTTTCGGGTTTTCAATCTAGCGGGCTTCTTTTTTGCACGTGCTCTAATTTTTGCCTAGGCCGCCCTTGCGGGTTTTCAACCTAGCGAGCGATTTTTTTTATTTTTTTTTAATGGTCTTTGTTTATTAAGCGTAGAACCTCTTGAGCTTGTCGAGATTGACCTCCTTTGGCAGCTGGTCACCATCTAAATCCACGAGCCGGACTGCACCACCGCTTAGTATCTTTTTGACCACGTACGGACCGATCCATCGGGGTCCCCATTTCCCCAGGGGATTTATGGCATTAGGAGGATGTTGTCTTAAGACCAAATCTCCCACATTGATGTTTCGAGGCTTCACTTTTTTGTTGAAAGCTCTTGCCATCCTTTGCTGATACGCCCTTGTGCGTTCGAGTGCTCTTAACCTTTTCTCGTCGAGTAAGGCTAGCTGTTCGTATCGACTTTGCATCCAGTTGACCTCGTTGACTTGATTCTCGAGGAGGACCCGTAGAGATGGGACTTCAAGTTCGATAGGGAGTACGGCTTCAGAACCATAGATTAATGCATAAGGAGTTTCTCCTGTTGCGGACCGTATTGATGTGCGGTAGCCCCACAATGCTAATGGTAGCTTCTCGGGCCAATCCCTTCCTATTGAGGCCATTTTCTTGACGATGGTCTCGATGGTCTTATTTGCTGCTTCGACCGCGCCATTTGCTTAGGGACGGTAAGGAGATGACTTGTGCTTGGTGATCTTGTATTCTACCAAAAGTGCATCCATTTCCTTCTCAAAGTGAGAGCCGTTGTCGGAAATGATTTCATGAGGCACGCCGTATCGGCACATGATATTAATCTTTACAAATTCGGCCACTTTCTTGGCGTTGAGGGTCCGATAGGCTTGTGCTTCGACCCACTTTGTGAAGTAGTCGACCGCCACTAGGACGAATGACTGCCCATTGCTCCCAGCAGGATGAACTTTACCGATGATGTCTATCCCCCAGCAAGAGAAAGGCCAAGGTGTGACCATGTTGTAAAGTTGTGAGGGTGGAGCATGTTGCAGATTAGCGTGGAATTGGCACTTGGCACACCTTTTGACTTTCTCGATACAGTCTCGTTCCATAGTGCTCCAATAGTAACCAATGCGAAGTATCTTCTTGACTAGCATAAACCCATTCATGTGGGGTCCACATTCTCCTTCGTGCACTTCACACATTATCTCTTGAGCTTCGGCCTCATTGGCGCATAAGAGATTGATCCCGTCGTGGTGCCTTTTATAGACTCGGTCCCCAATCAGTACGTACCGAAAGGCTAACCTTTGCAGAGCTGCTTGAGACTTCTTATTGATATTCTCGGGATAAGCGCCATCTTTGAGGAAATTCATGATATCCGAATACCACGGAGAGTTTGTTTGAACCTCGTTGATCTCGATACACATGCAATATGCCGGACTGTTCCTTCGAGCAATTTTGAAGGGCTTCACCATTTTCCCTTTGGGCATTTCGACTAATGAAGCTATAGTGGCCAGTGCATCGGCGAAGCGATTCTTATCCCTTGGCAGGTAGTTGAAAGTGATCTCTTGGAATTGTTCAACCAGTTCTTCAAGGTGCTGACCATACTGTTGGAGAGTCGGGTCTTGGGTTCGCCATTTACCCGATTGCTGATTGATAAGGAGTAAAGAGTCGCCGAATACTTCTAGTTCCGTGACGTTTCTTTCGAGAGCTGGTTCGAGCCCTACTATGCATGCTTCGTACTCGGCAATGTTGTTAGTAGCTTCGAATTCCAAGCGGATGGCAATGGGAGTGTAGATGTCTTTTGGATCGACAAGCAATATTCCTATACCAAAGCCGTGTTTATTGGCGGCGCCATCGAAAAAAAGTTGCCACTTATTTTCCTCGGTTGTAGTACAAATTAAATGCTCGTCGGGGAACTTATTTTCCTCGGTTGTAGTACAAATTAAATGCTCGTCGGGGAACTGTACGTCTTCCCCCTTCACTTCGTCACACGGGAATTCGGCAAGCTGGTCACTGAACACTTTCCCCCTGACGGATTTTAGTGTGACGTAAGTGATATCATAGCCGGCGAGCATGAAGTACCATTTGGCTATTCTTGTTGACATGAAAGGCTTCTCGAAGATGTAGTGGAGCGGGTCCACCTTTGCTACTAGCTTGATCGGAAAAGCTTCCATATAGTGTTTGAGCTTTTGAGTGACCCAAACCAATGCTGCACATGACTTCTCTAAGACAGAGTAGTTCTTTTCGCCTCCTTGGAATCGGCGACTGACAAAATAAATGGCGTTCTCCTTTGTGGACTCTCGTTGCTCTTGTGCTAACATAGCCCCTAGGGATTCATCATTGACAGTGAGATAGAGCAACAGAGGTTTCTCCTTGTGCGGCGGAACTAGAACAGGAGGGCACGTCAAGTAATGCTTCACTTGGTCGAAGGCTTCTTGGCACGCGTCGGTCCATTTTAGAGCCACATTCTTCTTGAGTAGCTTGAAGATTGGCTCGCACATGGAAGTGAGTTGGTGCACAAACCGACTGATGTATTGTAGTCTGCCGATGAAACCTTTAATCTCTTTCTGCGTCTTTGGAGGAGACATGTCAATGATTGCCTTGATTTTGGAGGGGTCTACTTCAATTCGCCATGGTGATTTCTGTCTCGGATTCTATAGTCGTCTTCCTTCCCACGGGGCGACATGGGAGTTGGTTCCCTTTCGGATTTCTGGATCTCACAATCGGAGAAGATTTTGAGGCCGGGCTTTGTGACACCCTTATTGTTAACCCATGGCTCGGGAAAGATCATGTATGGAACGTCTTCCCCTTGGCGGACAAAATAACCATTCAACGTCTTGCGGTAAGGCCTCAGATTAGGGACCTCATAACGACGGCCTTCTTTACGAGCTCGGGCCTTTTCGTTCTTGATTGCTTGCTCTTGTTTCAAGTCTTCCTTGGAAGGCTCGTACCCCAAACCGAATGTGTTCTTGACAAATGGGACTTGCACGGGATGTAGGATTCCTTGTTGATATCTCCCTAGGCCTAAACCAGGGAAGTAGTCCATATTTCTCATCATGCGGAGGACTTTGTGATTGCTGGGGGTCCATGATCCGTTTCCCCCTTCTTTGTCAATGGCGTTGATTGAGACGCCGGAGAGAGTGGAGTCTGGTAGACCATGCTGAACTTGGTGGACGGGCTCACCTTTTCTGTGGATAGTGACGTTTTCAGCCATGACGGTCACTATTTCATCACCATTTCGGATCTTGACACATTGGTGGAGAGTTGACGGTACGGCATTAGCACTGTGAATCCATGGTCGACCCAAAAGTAAGTTGAACGAGGCCGGGATATCAAGCACTTGGAATGGAACGGACATGACCATGCTCCCAAACTCAATGTCTATTTCGATCATACCCATGACTGTACGGGCGGTTCTGTCATAACCTCGGATTACTTGAGTAGAAGGCTTCAAATCGGAATCCTTAAGCCCCAGTATGCCCATGATTCTGCCAGGCATGAGATTGAGTGCGGAACCACCGTCCACTAAGACTCTTGAGACGGGCCTCCCCCTTGCTCGTACCTTGAGGTAAATAGCTTCGTTGTGGTCGGAACCAAATGGTGGAAGGTCCATATCGGCAAAGGTGATGACGTTTCCAAAATGAATGTGACCAATCATTGCCGTGAGGTCCTCGGGAGCAGTATCGGGAGAAACTGATGTATCATCGAGATTGCGGATGACAAGATCTCGGTGTTTCTTTGAGGATGCAATGAGGTCCCAAATAGAGATGTTGGCTTGAGTTTTCTTGAGTTGGACATGTAGAGGATCTTCGGGATTTTTGCGAGCTTGCGGCCTTTGAGAAGAGGAGCTCGGTGCGGAAGTGGAAGGGTTGCTTGCTATGACTCGACCGGATCGAGTTAGCATGTTGACGTTCCCATCTTGCTTCTTTTTCCTATTCTCTAGTACTTCCCTCATTACCTCATCATAAGTCACTACATAACAAGAATTGTCAAGTTTATTCATAACATTGGGGCCCCCATTCACAATTGGGATTGAATGGGTGGTCCCCTCGAGTTCTCCTATCTCTATTACATTGACATGTTCGTCATTAGTCACTACAAATTCTTTCTTATCTATGAGATCTTGAATGACATTGCGGAGAACGAAGCAATCCTCGGTGGTGTGGCCACTATATTGGTGGTAGCCACAATATTTTTGGTGAGCATGATTGGGGTGGACCGTCTTGGGTTGGTACCCTTTCACGGGTGTGAGTTGACCCTTTGCCTTGAGGACCTCGAACACTTCGGTTTGAGTCATGCCTGGGAGAGGCGTGTAGACACGGTCACTTCGGGACTTCTTCCCTTGAGGTGGAGGAACCTTTTTGTAATTCCCCTTGTCAATAGTGACGGCGTTGACCGAGGCCTCTTTTGTGGAGTTGGAAGCGGCCTTGTAGCGGTAAGTAGGAGTGGCCTTATTAATCTCCTTGAGCAAGTCATCCATCCATACCCCCGCCTCATACATTTGGGAGAAGTCGGAGTAGCAAGCCCCACTTAGGTGGGTGCGGAGATTAATCTTGAGACATTTGAGAAATATGTCCATTTGCTCTTTTGTGTTTGGCCTCTCAACAATTTCAGAGAGTTTATCATTCCATCTCCTTGTAAAGTCGATGAAGGACTCATTGTCTCGTTGAGTAGTGTTCTCTAGCTCTTTCCTTGTGGGCCGGTGAGTGGTGTTGCCTTGGTATTGGTTCTTGAAGGAAAGCATGGCGGAGTCCCAATCAAGACGGACAGTGAGCGGGAGAGTAGCATACCAATCTTTTGCCGCCCCCTCGAGAGTGAGAGGAAAGTATTGAGCCATCACCTTGGGGGAGACCTTCTTCGGAACCATTGCCCAAATATAAGTCTCAATGTGAGCCATAGGACAAGAGTTGCCCTTGAATTTGCTTATGTCGGGCATCTTGAACTTATCGGGAAGAGCGGCCATAGTACTCATGAGGATGGATGATTGATAAAGGCTTGTGTCGGAGCCTTTCCCCATGTTGAGCCCATTGAATTTTTGGTCGATGTAGGCCATGATAGAATCCACCATTTTGGGCTCATTGTTCTCGGAACTCGGCTCCCCCATTTTCTTGGTGCGGGTGTTGACATAAGGACTTTTGAACAAACCCTCGGTCCATTCGGATTCATCATCATTGTTCTTGTTCTTTCCCTTGGCAAGGTTAGTGAGCTTTCCTTTCATTAGTTCCATCTCGGCCTCGTGGGCCTCCCTTTGGCTGTCGAGGTGGGATGCCTCCTTATTAAAGGTGGAAACTTGCTCTTGGAGGAGTTGGACCATGGTTGAGAGCTGTTCGAGAAACATGGTGTTGCTGCTGCCGGTCATGGTTGATGTAGGAGCTGTTGGAGTGATCTCTTCACGGACTAACCGATTTGCCGAATCCCGGTAGACTTTGTAAGTACCAATTGAACCTATATTGCAGAAGAGGCCCTTGTCAGTCTTGAGTAACACTTGCGGTCCATGAAGAGGCTTAGAACACACAGTTGGGCACACGACTCGAACCACATAAGAAAAGACTCTTTTTTTATATATAAGTCGGAGGGAATGAATCCCTTTTGGGGTTTCTAAGAAAATAATGGAATCGTCACACTAGTATATAGACTATCTCGCGGTCCCATATACTCATCGGATTCCATCGCGCTTGTGAATCCTACATGTATCGGGATTAAACTAAATTAATGTAGTAAAGCATACATGCGGGGACGGATTTTTATTTTCGTCCAAAATAACCACTTTTGGGGACGGATTTTTATTGCGTCCGTTTCAACAAGTTGGCATGTATGATTTGAAGACATTAGTTTAGGGAAATCTCGGTACATGGAAACCGACTTGAGTCACGGAGTGTTAGACCCTAACTAGAATTGTGTGGCTTGTGCTCGGCTTGAATATGAGGCTCAAAGGTCACCCCCGGCATGTAGTCTTGAACTACGCCACGGGCTGAGGTTTACCGCTTCGAAAGAGCCAAGGTCTGGTGGAGCTTGAAAATTTCTAGGACGGGCCTCGACGGGTTTGGGGTTGGACTTGTGCGACTCGATAGTGAGCAGTTCATAGGAATATGTGCATGTAGTGTGAGGTCTAACAAGTGACAAATTTTTATATTTTTTTTTTTGAAAAGAAAGAAAACAAACAAAACACATAAGCACATAAATTACAACTCCCGAATCACCCGTGTGACCGGTAAATAAAACACAAAATTAAAATAGTCCGAGGGTTCAATTCTGTTCTGATGCAGGCAACTGTGCCCACACCTCACTGTTCTGCTCAGTCACTGAAACCTGTCTCTGTTCTGGGAATCAACCCAGAAGCGTGCGCCTCTGAGTGCTGATTTGGGACGCGCGCGCATGGCGCAATGCTTATGGGAGGCGCGCGCTTCTGGGCACACCTGTCAGAATGTCAGACTTTGGACTCAGGGGATTGCCCTAGTCCTATGTTCATATTGTAACCCCTGCAGAAGTGATTAGTGCAGAATAGCAGAAGAAGAAGATGAAGAACATGAAGAAGTGGGCGATTCTGGTTCTTGATGCGGGATGCACGCGCCTTAGGCTTAAGAGGCCAAACGCGCGTGCCTCCCCCATCAGGAATCAGAATGCCCAGAAAAGATGTAGATTTCGATCAGAATGCAAGTTTAACCCTCAATTAACACTCCCCAGCGGAGTCGCCACTGTAGATACCCCGGGGAACCACGACTTGGCTAGAGCGGTGAATTATCCTAGGATGTCTAACTTGTTTTAAAGTCGCCACCTATGTTTTGAGGAACATAAGAAAAACCTATTGATTGTAGCCTAAGTTTGATTACGAAAACAGAGATTCTTTGTTTTGAGGTTCGGGGGTTAGATTACGAGATGGGAAGTACCGAAACACCCATCTCGCCCAACTAAAGTTGGTCTTGCTTGATCAAAATCTACATGAATAATAACGTTCTTCTTCTTCTTCTTTAATTCATAAAAAGGGGGGGGGGTTTAAAATAGAGTTTGGAATGTAGGATATAACTCCTTAACCAACCTCAATGAGATGAGGTGATCATTAGAGTCATGTCCCAAAATGATTTGGGTGATTGCACATTTGATTAGAGTAAAAGAGAGAGAGGAGATGAAGTAGAAAAGAAAGGAAAAGGATAGACTTTTACCTACAATTTGAAGACCTTCAAATATTGCTTGATGAAATCCTTGGAGAACTTTTAGAAAGTGATTTTGGTATAGTTTTTGTAAGTTCAATTTTCGGTCCTTGAAAATGGAGGTAAAGTGAGGTTTTTATAGGTGAAAGAGGGGTGTTTTTGGTGCCAAAACTCAGTCACCAAGAAATCCTTCCCGGGCAAAATCCTGTAAATTGAGCAAGGGAGGGAATCCTGGCCAGAAATCTGTAACTGACGCCCAGAGGCGCGCGCTTCCTGCTTTGGGGGTGGGAGGCGCGCGCGCCTGGCTCCTACTGTCGGAGGCGCGCGACTCAGAGAAGGCAATTTTGACAGAATGGACTAGAAAGTCAGCCCTGTCATTCAGTTTAGTCCCTGGACTTAACGAAGTCAGTCAGGAACTTAACGGAAGTGACAGAAACTAACGAGAAACACTTAAAATGGGGAGAAACACAAAATCAAATGTGCAATCGGGGTGAGCGGTCCAAGGCGGGGTGTCTATAGGTGCGCACGCCCCACCCAATAGGGTGCGCGCGCTCCCACTCATCAGATCCTCACATTTTTTGGTCACTTAAGGGTGCGCACGCCCCACCCAAAAGGGTGCGCACGCCTCCCTTCATCAGACACTTTTTTGCCTAAATTGGTCAATAGGGTGCGTGCGCCTCCTTATCTAGGGTGCGCGCGCCCCCTCCTATTTTGGGCCAAATCCCATATTCTTCCTTAGTTCAATTTTTACTCCTTCCGTCCCACAAGTATAACACATATAAACATAACTTTAGCAACTTTCATTAGCAACTTTCATTAAAGTTACAACATGGTTTCTAAACCATTCCCATACTCAGCAAAAACAAATCCCATATACTCCCTTTGTCCCAAAATTACAAGTATAGCAAAAATTACCCAAATCACAAAATTAACAAGTAGAAGTATCAAATATAGCATAGATGACTATTTTAACATTTAAAAGGGAATTAGTAACTTACCTAGTTCCGGAAAAAGTACCGCTGAAATAAGTTTTGTTCGGCTAGAAATGACCTACTCGACGCCTTGATCATTTTTATATAATTAGTTTTTAAAACAGGTAAGTAAATAAAAATAATTAAATCGAAATGGGTTGAACTTACCTTTTTCTCTTAACCCTAAAGAAAGTACGAGAGGTTTTGCAGAAGAAGAAATAACACAGAGAAGGAAAAGAGAGAAGGAATGTTTTATAAATATCTTTACCCATTTTTACATTTTGGTCACCCAACTTTCAAAGTTAACACTTTAACCCCTAAACTTATAATTTCAACAAGAACCCTAAAGTTTCAACTTAATCATTTAACTCCTTTAATCATTATTATTACTAACTAAGTAAATAACACAAATAATCACGTATGATATGCAAATCATAAAATATGATGCAACACATAAAATGCACATATAAGTCAAATAAAAATCCCCAAAAAATATAAAATAAATAGGGACGGGTTTTGGGGTCGCTACAATCACTCCCCCTTAAAGAAAATTCGTCCCGAATTTTAGGGTTACTTACCGAGGCCCTCAAACAACCAAGGGTACTTCCTCTCGATCTCTTCCCGAAGTTCCCAAGTCGATTCTTCCACATCATGATTCCTCCACACAACTCGAACAAGAGGAATACTTTTGTTTCTCAATTCTTGCACCTTCGAATCAATGACTTGGACCGGATGTTTCTCATAAGACATACTCGGCTCAATATCCTCGGGAACCTCAGATAGAACATGAGAAGGATCATACACATACTTCCAAAGCATAGAAATATGAAACACATTATGGATCTTATCAAGAGAAGGAGGTAATGCAAGACGATAAGCTCGATCCCCCACTCTTCCAAGAATCTCAAATGGACCAATATACCTCGGAGCAAGCTTGCCTTTCTTTCCATATCTTCGAATACCAACCTTAGGGGAAACCTTAAAAAACACAAAGTCACCTTTTTCGAACTCAAGGTCTCGCCTCCGATGATCAGCGTAGCTTTTCTGTCTACTCTGGGCCGTACTCAAACGATCTCGAATAAGTTTAACCTTCTCAACTGAATCATTAACCATCTGAACACCCCAAATCTTGGCTTCTCCCACTTCATCCCAACAAATAGGAGACTGACATTTCCTCCCATACAAGGCTTCATAAGGAGCCATCCCAATACTGGACTGAAAACTGTTATTATAAGCAAACTCTACGAGAGGCAAATGAATATCCCACGAATCTGAAAAATCAACTGAGCAAGCCCTCAACATATCCTCAAGAATCTGGATAGTTCTTTCGGACTGACCATCTATTTGAGGATGAAAAGCTGTACTAAATCTCAACTCTGAACCTAAAGCCTTCTGAAATGCTTGCCAAAATCGAGATGTGAATCTAGGGTCACGATCAGATACAATGCTCACTGGAACTCCATGTAACCTCACGATCTCATTAATGTACAAAGTTGCAAGCCTTTCTATAGAATAACCAATCTCAATAGGTAGAAAATGAGAAGACTTTGTCAATCTATCAACAATCACCCAAACCGCATCAAACCTTCTTCGAGTACGAGGTAACCCTGTCACAAAATCCATAGTAACATGTTCCCACTTCCATTCCGGAATCTCTAACGGTTGAAGCAATCCTGCGGGCCTTTGATGTTCAGCTTTAACTTGTTGACATGTTAAACACTTGGATACATAATCCGCTATTTCCCTCTTCATATTATTCCACCAAAAGTGTTGCTTCAAATTCTGATACATTTTAGTACTCCCGGGATGAATAGTATACCTTGATTTATGGCCTTCATCAAGAACTTGGTGTTTAATCCCATCCACATTAGGCACACACAACCGACCTCTGAAAGTCAATACTCCTTCAGAACTGAGGGAGAAATCCTCAAATTTACCTTCTTTGATTTTATCCAATATCTTTACCAACTCCGGTCATCCTTCTGAGCTTCCTTTTTTGTTGAACTAAAGTTGGAAATACTCGAATGTTCACAAAAATAGCTCCATGCTTTGATTCATAAGGACTCCAATCTCGAGCATCCTCCAACATCTTCCATTCCCGAACCATCAATGAAGCTACATAAGACTTCCGGCTAATAGCATCAGCTACCACATTTGCCTTGCCCGGATGATAAGAAATGGTGCAATCATAATCCTTCAACAGCTCCATCCATCTTCGTTGTCTATTATTCAACTCTTTCTGGGAGAAAAGATACTTCAAACTCTGATGATCTGTGAAAATCTCAAACTTTGCCCCATAAAGATAATGTTTCCACTTGTGCAATGCAAAGACAATAGCTGCAAGCTCCATATCATGGGTAGGATAATTCTGCTCACTCGGAGTCAACTTCCTCGAAGCATATGCAATCACCCTTCCATTTTGCATTAATACACACCCGAGGCCTTCTTTATAAGCATCATTATATATTACCAAATCATCATTACCATTAGGTAGAGCAAGAATAGGAGCTGTAGTCAATCTCTTCTTCAACTCTTCAAAACTAGCTTGACATTTTTCATCCCACACATAAGGAACATTCTTTCGAGTCAACTGAGTCAAGGGAGTTGCAATCTTAGAAAACCCCTCAATGAACCTTCTGTAGTACCCAGCTAACCCCAAGAAGCTTCGAATTTCTGTAACTGATTCTGGCCTCTTCCAATTCACAATAGCCTCAACTTTGGATGGATCAACTGATATACCTTTATTAGAGATCACGTGCCCAAGAAAAGATACTTCATTGAGCCAAAAAGCACACTTACTGAATTTAGCAAACAACTGCTTCTCATGAAGAATAGATAAAACCATTCGTAAATGCTGTTCATGCTCCTCCCGGGACTTGGAATAAACAAGTATATCATCAATAAATACAACCACAAAGGTATCAAGATAAGGTTTAAAGACCCTATTCATCATATCCATAAAAATAGCCGGAGCATTAGTCAACCCGAAAGGCATAACCAGAAACTCATAATGACCATATCTACTACGAAAAGCAGTTTTAGAAATGTCTTCAGAACGGATTTTCAACTGATGGTACCCACTCCTCAAGTCAAGTTTTGAAAAGACAACCGACCCTTGAAGTTGATCAAATAAATCATCAATATGAGGAAGCGGATATTTATTCTTTATAGTTACCTGATTCAGCTTTCTGTAGTCAATACACAGCCTTAAGGACCCATCTTTCTTTTTAACAAATAATACTGGAGCTCCCCACAGGGATACACTAGGACGAATGAATCCTCGATCAAGTAACTCTTGCAACTGAACCTTCAGCTCTTTCAATTCAGCTGGGGCCATTCTGTAAGGTGCCTCAGATATAGGAGCCGTACCTGGAAGTAAGTCAATACAGAACTCGATTTCATACTCAGAAGAAAATACATCTGAAAATTCTTTAACAATAGGCACATCCTCAATATCAGGAACTCTTTTGGTAGTATCCAAAACACTAGCCAAATACCCCGCACAACCACGGTTCAACAACTTTCTAGCCTTCATATAAGAAATAATTCGAATCTCTCTACCCCAGGGAACAGTTTCAAAAGAAAACTTAGGAACATTAGGGATAGAAAATGTGACCACTTTTTTAGCAAAATCAACAGACGCATAATATTTACCCAACCAATCCATACCCAAGATAACATCAAAATCTTGTAATGGTAAGATAACTAAATCAGCAGGTAAAACATGCTCACGTATATGCACATCACAAGAATGCAACACCTCATTGGTCACCAAACACTCCCCTATAGGAGTTGACACCTCTAACACATAAGGTAGAGATTCAGAAGAAAAATGCAATCGAGAAGCAAAATGCACAGACACATAAGAATGCGATGAGCCAGGGTCTATAAGTGTACGTGCCCTCAAACTAGACACAGAAATAATACCTCTTATCACATTAGAGGACTCTGAAGCCTGTTGCTGAGAAATGGCAAAGACACGACCCTGAACTTTAGGCTTACCTGAGGAATCCCTCTTCTGGCCCTGAGAGGAGCCAACCACACTTCCCGATGCTTGCATCCTATACTTAGGGCAATCCCTCTGAAGATGTCCTAACTGACCACAGTTCAAACATTTACCATGTTTCTTCCAACATCTCTCTTCTGAATGCCCTTCTTTCTGACAATAATTACAAACTCCTCTGCTCTGACTCCCTAAAGTATTACTTTGATTTCTATTACCTGGCTGTCTTTGAGAAGACCCTTTTAATTGTGAAGATCCACCTTGATTTCCTCTATTATCACCACGTTGTTGTTGTTGCCTAACTTGCTTCCCAGCGCCTAGCAATTCCATTTTCCTCTTATGTTCCTCAATGTCATGCTCCACCTGGTAGGCTCGATCAACTGCATCCTGAAAATCTTGCAACTTATGGGATACTAGCTGAGTTCTAATCACAGTTTTCAAACCTTTCACAAACCTCGTAGCCTTCCTCTCCTCAGTTGCCACTAGGTGAGTACAATACCTGGACAACTCTGAAAATTTAGCTGAATACTGAGCAATTGACATAGAACCTTGCTCCAAACTAAGAAATTCCATCTCCTTCCTGTCTTGATCTACTCGAGGAATGAAGTGTTCTTTAAACTTTCCCAGAAAATTCTCCCAAGTGTAAGCTACATGAGTTTCATCCCATTTGGTTTTCAAAGCTTTCCACCAATGCTCAGCCGCTCCATTCAGCTTATAGGTAGCAAACCTGACTTGATCTTCCTCAGAACATCTCAAAGCATCAAAGATCTTTTCCATTGATTCAATCCACCTTTCAGTTTTAGATACATCAGGTTCTCCATCATACTCCATAGGCTTCATTTTTAGAAACTGTTCTAAGCCATATCTTGGTGGTACCTGTTCCCTCTCTTGCCTCTGATCATTTATAGTTTTCATTGCTGCTTCGAACATTCCTTGGAACATAATTCGAGCCTCTTCCCTTGCATCCCCTTGCCCCGAAGAGCCAGCCTGATCTCCGTCAGTTTCACCCATTTTTAATGAATATCTGCATAAAACACTCAACGTTACTCACTCTATACTTTACTACCCTCCTAGGTCATTTAGTCATTCTAGACCATCTATAATCTAGCTCTGATACCAACTGTCGCGCCCCAGACCCGTGGTCCTACTTGGCCCCACGTTCGGGACACGATTGGAAGACGTTATAAAACACCTTTTTAAAAAAATTTGAAATGTCCTTTTAGAAAGTGGAACAAAAACACACTTGAAGTTCAAAGACTTCACTTAACTTGAAACAAACTTTTACAAACACTTTCACAACGAAAGTACTTAGCCCGAAGGCTTACAAACTTTTAAACAAATGTACATACATCAACATTTACCAAAATAGATGTGACCATAAGAAGTACGGGTACTCTACCCAAAGGGTTTACATTTACATAATGTAACCTTCACAAAACAAGTCCCAACTCTTACCAATCCAACGTCCTCCCGTGCCAAGTGTCCTATCCCCTGGACCCACCTTTATCTAAAACAGTAAACAAATAAGGGTGAGAATAAATCTCAGTAAGCTACTAAAATGCAACTACGTTACATGCTGATATGATAATCATAAAGAAACTATATCAACAGTAATCATATAGCATATAGCACATAACATCAACTCATATATCACATTTATCACATAGCCCACACTCCGGTGGATACCAAGCCAATGTTTACTCAATAACCATAACCGATGAGAATACCATCTGAGAAACCCATCAGAGAAAACCATCTGAGCAGCATAAATAGCTGAAGCCGGTATCCCGAAAACCAAACCGTAACCAATAGAACCAAGTAACCAGAAAGGGAAATATGACACAAAGTCATAACCCAAATACTCACCAAATGGAGCAATTCATCCCATCCAAGGCCAATCTGGACTGGGGAAACAAAAAAGGTGCAGTGGAGACCTTATAGTGAACTTGGCTTGTGTGCCACTATAATTCTCCCACCGCCTGACTCAGAAGCTCCAATGGAAAACCTTATAGTGGACTTACCTGTACCACTATAATTCTTCCATTGGCTGACTCCACAACAAGACCAGCTGGACTTTCACAAGAAGCACAGTAATGAATACTTGCTAAACAAAACCCGGGGCATTTAATCCAAGAAAGAACTAAGCCAAATACATCACAAGATGCACACGAAAGATTTCTCATAAAGAGTCCATAATAAGGACATTTAGTCACAACCCAATCTTTTTCATTAATGACATAAAAGTCATACACATTCACATTTGGGTCCTAAATAACCCCAAGGACTACACAAACAATTGTCCTCTTATACTCAAGTTACACAAACTATCAAACCTGGAAAACAGGGGGGTGCGTACGTCCCACCCAATAGGGTGCGCGCGCTCCCACTCATCAGATCCTCACATATGTTGGTCACTTAAGGGTGCGCACGCCCCACCCAAAAGGGTGCACACGCCTCCCTTCATCAGACACTTTTTTGCCTAAATTGGTCAATAGGGTGCGTGCGCCTCCTTATCTAGGGTGCGCGCGCCCCTCCTATTTTGGGCCAAATCCAAGATTCTTCCTTAGTTCAATTTTTACTCCTTCCGTCCCACAAGTATAACACATATAAACATAACTTTAGCAACTTTCATTAGCAACTTTCATTAAAGTTACAACATGGTTTCTAAACCATTCCCATACTCAGCAAAAACAAATCCCATATACTCCATTTGTCCCAAAATTACAAGTATAGCAAAAATTACCCAAATCACAAAATTAACAAGTAGAAGTATCAAATATAGCATAGATGACTATTTTAACATTTAAAAGGGAATTAGTAACTTACCTAGTTCCGGAAAAAGTACCGCTGAAATAAGTTTTGTTCGGCTAGAAATGACCTACTCGACGCCTTGATCATTTTTATATAATTAGTTTTTAAAAAAGGTAAGTAAATAAAAATAATTAAATCGAAATGGGTTGAACTTACCTTTTTCTCTTAACCCTAAAGAAAGTACGAGAGGTTTTGCAGAAGAAGAAATAACACAGAGAAGGAAAAGAGAGAAGGAATGTTTTATAAATATCTTTACCCATTTTTACATTTTGGTCACCCAACTTTCAAAGATAACACTTTAACCCCTAAACTTATAATTTCAACAAGGACCCTAAAGTTTCAACTTAATCATTTAACTCCTTTAATCATTATTATTACTAACTAAGTAAATAACACAAATAATCAAGTATGATATGCAAATCATAAAATATGATGCAACACATAAAATGCACATATAAGTCAAATAAAAATCCCCAAAAATATAAAATAAATAGGGACGGGTTTTGGGGTCGCTACAATAGACTTGTCCTTTGGCCGTCCGGCGTGACGCAAGACCATTAGATTCTGTGAGATTATGTCCTTTGGCCGTCCGGCGTGACGTAAGACCATTAGGTTTCGTGAGATTCGTCCTTGGCCGTCCGGCGTGGCGTAAGACCATTGGATTTTGTTGACCCGGCCGCACTTCGTAAGTCCAGGGTAGAAAGTGAAATCGTGAAAGTCCCGACCGTACCTCGTAAGTCCAGGATGAAAGTTAAGATGTTATTGCCCCGGCAGCCCTTGGTAGGGCATAAGACCAGTATAATCATGATTAGGTTAAGAAAACCTTTGTCCCCCGAGAGTGGCTAGGTTAGAGAAAACCTATCATTGTGACGGCAGTCTGGAGGGACGTAAGACCAGTTTGTGTAGTCGACCCTCCGCCATGAGAAAAATTGACCAAATTGACCAATGTGTCCCGGCAGTCCTTAGTCGGATGTAAGACCAGTTATCCTCGAGTCGACCCTCTCCCAATAGAGCCAAGTCGATCAAGTCTAGCCTCTGAGTCATGCCCATTATTTGAGCCTCTGAGCCATGCCATCCCCCTTAGTCAACCCTCTCCGAATAGATCCAAGTTGACCAAGTCCGGCCTTTGAGCCATGCCTGTTTAGGAAGGGATGAATGAATATCCACCTAAGGCCCATAGGTTTGAGTAGCCTGAAAATCTCTCACCCGAACTATGTTAGGCTTGATTGCCTCGAATAGGGATACGTAGGAATCCTATACCTCTAGGTCCAGCCATAGAAAAAATCGGCCAAGCCGTCCTCCCATCAGATTGGGATGCTTATTTTGTCGACAACCCCGCTTTCTTCAAAAGCGACGTTGCCGAGGGGCTCTGTAAGTAACCCAATCTGAATTTGACCTACTTTAGAGGAATTCTTGGTACCATTTAGGGATAAACCAATGGGCCAGGACCTCACTAGGATAAACCTAATATTCCAAGACTGAACTGGAATTAAACTTTAAAAAATCCAGAAGCTCGCCAAGTCGAGTCGTACGGATGGTTTGGGTACTTGAGGGGTTGAGCCGTACAGCTATGTTGGGCACCCTCAGTCCCTATAAATTGAACCCCATGATGATCATTTTAGAGGGGGAGAATATTGTTTAGATAGGGGAAACTCTGCAGAAATTGTGTCTGAGAGGGAAATCACCCTTATAATTGAGTGAAGGAAAGGAAGATAGACTAAAACCATCATAGGTGAGGTCCCCTTCCCCCATCTTCTCTTCATCTCAACTCTATTTTGCTTTGTTAATCACATTACTTGTTCTTGTTTACATTCTTATAAGACTTGTCCTCTCAAGCAAATTTACATTCTTGCAAGACTTGTCCATTTCAAGCATACATATATTATATTACTATAAGACTTTTCTATTTCAAGCATATATATCTTATATATATATACATATAATGTGAACTAAACGATAAGCATGATTCAAGGTTCCCTTCATACTTTTGTGTGAAAGAGGTTCAAACCTAAGGATGATCATGGTTTAATTTCTTGTTCTAAATATCTTAAAGATCTCTTTATCAAGGTGAAAGCTCATGTCTTTATGTTGGTATTACACAAACTAGGCCATGATGATCATGTTGGGGGATAAAGGCTCAATCTTTATCATCCCAACCTTGATATAGCCAAAAATCCTAAGATTGGGTCATAAAGATTGGATCTTTATGTTGTTTGTAAGTTGGTATTACACAAACTAGGCCATGGTTTGTTTGTAAGTTATTAGAAATTTTTTTGATTAGAAACCTATCAGTGATTTAGTGCTTACATGTTTTAGCACCTTTTGATTTTGTTCTGTTCAATACTTGTAATCCGTAACTCCTACATCCCAAGTATTAATGAGAACAAAGCATCACGTTTATCTCAAACTTTGTTCACTCAAACTACTTGTTTGTAGAACAATGAATGTTTTGTTTAAAATCATATGCATTACATTTGAACTGCTTCATATTTTATGCATTGAGTTTAAATTTTGTTTAAACACATTTCAAAACTGAAACTCATATCATTCTGAATGTGTTATAAACTGTTGTTTCTATCTTTCCATTTGTAATGTTTTATCCTTATTGGAATAGATTAGAAATCTATATCTTGGACCAGTGTGTGCATTAACTTGAGACATGATTTACCAATTTCATTTATTTGGACATGTTATTATCAAGTATAATGTTTGTCCCTGATATAGTAGGTAATGGCATCAATCAAATAGGGGGAGATTGTTGGGTATGCCCACTTATATCTCAGTTTCAATGTAATAGGATTGATTAGATTTGATTGATCCATCACCTAAGTTTTATTTCATGGACATTAGAACCACATGTAAGAAGTATTTATACTTCATTTCTTTAGGTTGTCCATTGTAATAGAACAGGCTTAGGAATAGGGCAAGAAGATCAAAATTGAAGAAAATCACTCCGTGAATTTGAGCTACGCGCCATGCGCCTTACCCATGCGCCATGCGCCTTCTTGAGCGCGTGCATGAGTATGCGCCTAGCATAGCTCATGCGCCTCAGATGAGTCAGATTGCGCATACGCTACGCGCCTCTCTAGCCCAATGCGCATCATGAATGTTTTTAACACTCAGTGATTTATTGAAGATTCAAAGACTTGAAGAAGATTCAAACTACGCCAATGATCCAACGGTGGCTAAATAACACGTATGCACCCGCATCTAAGGACATCTGTCCATAACGGTCATATTTGTGTTATGTGTCTAACGGCTATAAAAGGACACGTGCTCCACTCAATGAGCGACAGCACATCCGTCCTTTCTCTGACTCACCAAGGATTTCCAACGACTAGTTTTTGGGGCTCTACTATAAATACCTCATAACGTCAACCATTTGAAGTTGCTAAGAATTTCAAGAATTTCTCTCTCAAGCATTTGTTGAAGATTTGAAGATTGCCTTTGTTATTTCCAGAATTCTCAAGAACATCTTCATAACTTCATCCTTAGCCCAGATCCTCAAGAGATATCACTTTAGTTTTCTTGTGCTCTCAATCTCAAAGATCTAAAGAGCCTTGAATCTAAAATCACTCACGCACCTCTTTAAGTTTGATCACTTAGATCTTTCTTTTAGAGATACACCGGTTATTGTCTAGGATTTGTTCATTCATAGAAATAGATCTTGAGTTAGTGTATAAGCTCAAAACGATTGTAATTTGTAACACTCTCTCATTATATAAGATCTCCATTAGAAATCCAAGACTAACCATCTTGGTAGAGGATGTAGATCATTTTCCCGATCGAACCTCTCCAAATAGCGCGTACTTACTATCTTGCCTTTTCCTTTCAAGTTCATATCATATCTAACTATTTGATTGTTTATTCATTGTAGATTGTTTGATTGAACTGTGTTGTGTTTGTTATATCATTTGCCTTAGTTTCTTATTTCACCCACTTTGAGCCAAAATACTTAGAGTGTGTGTGCGCCCCCTTTATCATACTTTGCGCCTATTTACATTACTAAATTCCGCTGTGCATTTCACTCACTCACTTAGGCGCATATCATAACGCTTACTTGATAAAGTGCGCATTTGCAATTGAGTTTATCAAGGGTACGAAAAGAATTTTAAAACAGCTATTCACCCCCTCTCTAGCTATTTTTCATACCCTTGTTGCCATTTGGGACCAACAAGTGTTATCAGAGCAAACACCTTTATAAAACATTTTAGTTTTTCAAGCTTAACAGCTTGGGTGCCGATTCTAAATGGCAAACTCAAAACCTATGGCAACTGCAAACTACACTCACGTTCTGGTCTTTGATGAAGATCATTTTTACGTGTGGAAATTCAGCATCTTAACTCATCTCAACTCAATCGATGAAAGACTTCATGACACCGTGGTTTATGGACCTTACATTCCTATGAAAGCGAATCCAAATCCGCGCACAAATGTTGTTCAACCAACCGTCAAGAAACCAAAAGAAGAATGGACTGAGGAAGAAACAAGAAGAGTTGCAAATAATGGCAAAGCAAGAAACATTCGTCTAAGCACTCTAAGCACGGCTATGAAACAACAAGTCATGCATTGTGCTACCACCAATAAGCTATGGGATGCTATTGAAGAGCATATAGAAGGAGACACCGTCTGCAAGGAGAACAAGAAATATGAAGTACAAAAGAGATTCAACAATTTCTCTCAACTCCCAGGTGAAACTTTAAGACAAACTTATGAACGCTACTGTGAAATTATAAATCTATGTATTTCACTTGGCATGAAGTTTTCTAACAAGGATTTGAATGTCAATTTTCTCCAAGCTTTTGGATCAAGATACCTACATAAATCCAGTGCTCTTGAAGACGCCGGAACTTTAGATGTATGGACTTTAAGGAACCTTTACGCAAATCTTAAAGTTTATGAGCTCAAACTTCAACGAATTAGTGAAACTGAAGGAAAATCAAAATCCATAGCAATGGTGGCGCAAAGAGAAGAGGCGCATGTTTCTGCGCCTGCGCCTACTCATGATGAGAAAAGTTCCGATCCCAAAATTTCTACTTCTGAGCTATTGGATATGGACGATGAAGACTTCGCTTTATTTGTGAAGAGATTCCAGAAGTTTAGAAAATTTACCAAGCCCGGCTCAACCAGCAAATTTCAAGGATCTACCAGCAGAGCTCCTCCAAAGTTCACGAGGAGCAGTGACTCAAAAAGAAAAGAAGACCTTGTTTGTTTTAATTGCAGGAAACCAGGACACTTTGCTTCAAGCTGCCCAACTCCAAAATTTGAATATATGCAGAAGAAGAGCAGCCATACTTCCAAGTTCTCTCCCAAATCACTCGTCACAAGGGAATGGTTGCGAAAGAAGAAGCACCAGCAAATGAGCAGAACACTTGGATTAAAACAGACTCAGATGAGAGCGATGAAGATTCCAATGATGGACTCGTTTGTTTGATGGCAAATGATGATGAAGTTGATACTTATGATTCTGATGATGAATTCTCCAAGGATGTTCCTGATATGAATGCCTTGAATAAACCTATCAAGAAATGTGCAGGTTTTCAAGAAGAGAAAAGGAAGAAAGGACCAACCATCAGCGAGCTCGTTGAACAAGGGTTTCTCACTCCGGCTCAAAGCGATGGTGGATTGTTATTCTCACGATGTGATCTTAGTGCAAGGAACAAGTTGAGAAAAGGAGCATACATTAGACCTCAAGTTGAACCAACTGCTCCAATCTCCAAAATCAATGATGATGAAGTGATTGCTGGACAAGAAAAATTGTTCAAAAAGGCTGAAAAGGTAATCACTAGATTTGATAGTATGAAGGAAGCTTTAGCACTATTATGTGATGAAATTTCCCAGCTTAAGACCGAGAAATCTCTACTTAAATCTGAACTCACCCTCCTTAAGGAGCAGATAAAGAGCATGACTCCTCTTACTGTTAAAAACACTTTTCTAACATAACAGAACTCACTTCTTAAAGTTCAAAACGATGAATTGGTTGCTCAAATTACTGATCTTAAAAAGATTACAAATGAGTGGTCCAATTCTCGTGTCACTATGGAGAATATATTTGAGTCCAAAAAGTCAGTGGTGATAAAAGTGGCTTGGGATTCTCATCAACTAGTGACAACTTTAAATTTGATGTCTGTGCTGAAAGAGATAGTGAATTTACTAACCAGCAAACTTTTGAAATTCCCAAGGAAAAACATTCTAATTCAATGGGTAAAGGACAGGAAAAAGTCAAGAGACAAACATTCCATTATGTCTACCCAACGAAGCAATTTGGGAAAGCTAATGGGAAAGATATAGCTACAGATGAATCATCCTCCTAGCAAAATCCCTCTTGAAACAAAGCGCGCTCCTTCTCCGAGTGCTCATTATGCGCCTAGAAGCCACGCGCCTCATCGCCGTGCGCCTCCTAGACCTATGCGCCCTCCTAGATCAAGCGCTCAAAAATTTCAAAGAAGGATTTTGTTAAGGCTAGTCCATCTGACCCAAAGAAGAATGCTATCCCAAAGAAAAGTAAAGAGTTTGTGAAAACTCATATGATTGGTGGCTTTCAACATTATTCCATTTGTGATTGTTCTGGACACAAGGCCGTGGAATGCCTTTTGCGATTCACTCCCAATGCCAAAGGACGTAAAAACCCTAAGGTCAAGCAAGAGTGGGTTGTCAAAAGTTGCTAACCCTAGGACCCAAAAGGAATAAAGGGGACCTGCTTAAATGTCTATATTTCAGGTTCTTTGTTTCATGGCTGGATCTTCAAAAGCTAGAAATTATGAATGGATTCTCGATAGTGGGTGTTCAAGACACATGACTGGAGATGAATCCTTATTAGAAGATGTCCATGAAGAAAGAGGTCCCTCAGTAACATTTAGTGATAATAACAAAGGTCAAGTTGTTGCATATGGAAAGCTCAATAAAGACAAAGTGTGCATTGAAAGAGTCTCTCTCGTCGAAGGGCTCAATCACAATTTATTATCCATATCTCAATTCTGCGACAAATGATTAGAATGCCATTTCACCTCAACTCAATGTCTTATCAAGAATGGCAAAACTGGAGCTATATTACTCACGGGATATCGTAAGACAAATATTTACATTATTGATTTCCATAGTATGAACTCTAGTACTAATCTTTGTTTTGTAGCTAAAAGTGTGAGCGAAAATAGTTGGCTGTGGCACAAGTGCTTAAGTCACTTGAACTTCAAATATCTATCTAAACTCAGCAGGAATAACCTTGTTAAAGGACTTCCCAAGGTTGCTGATCATCATGACAAGAAGTGCGCCGCGTGTCAACTTGGAAAACAACCGAAGAAATCTTTCTCCAGCAAGACCAATCCTTCAACTTCTAGATGTTTGCAACTGCTTCACATTGATCTATTTGGACCAGTCACCACTGCAAGTATTCGCAAAAACAAGTATACTCTAGTTGTGGTGGATGATTATTCAAGATATACATGGGTGGAAATGATGATCTCAAAAGACGATTGTTACGACATTTTGTCCACCTTATTCAGACTGCTCCAAACCTAAAAAGAAGATGACATCGTTAGTGTTTGATCCGACAATGGAACAGAATTCAAGAACAACGGTGTTGCTCGATATTGCGACGATCATGGGATAGATCACAACTTCTCAACCACTGGAGTTCCCCAACAAAATGGTGTTGTGAAAAGAAAGAATAGAACATTGATTGAAGCGGGTAAGACGATGATAGCTGAAGCGAAATTGCCTAAGTACTTTTGGGAAGAAGCTATCAACACAGCATGTTTTACTCAAAATCGTTCCCTCATCAACAAACTTCATAACAAGACCCCGTATGAACTTTGGCGTGGTAGAACTCCCAACATTGCATTCTTCAAGATCTTTGGTTGCAAATGTTATATCCTCTACAAAGGAAACGAACATAGAGGTAAATTCGATGCCAAAGCCGACGAAGGTATTTTTGTTGGGTATGCCAAACATTCTAAAGCTTTTCGCGTTTTTAATAGAACTACATTGGTGATAGTTGAATCTGTACATGTTACATTTGATGAACATTCTCTCCTTGAGCCACATTTGGCTCCAAATGTTGCTGATGATTCTGTTGAGCTTAATGATACAGGTGCTCCTATTTATATTGCGCCTACTCAAAATCAGAATCTATCAACTCAAAGAAATCCATCAACATCAGTTGCTCCAAATTCCTCATATGTCGCACCCCATGAGTCATCAGCTCCACCTCACTCACATGTTGCGCCTCTTGATGCCTCTCATGCGCCTATATCTTCAGCTGCATCTGGTGTAAACCCAAGTTTCAACTCTACACCAATTCAACCCCCAAACTTTGATGATTTAGAATCTGGTGAAGATGTACCAATTGAAGACCTTCAAATTACCTCGACTCAACCTAACTTACCTCCTGAAATTCGGGAAGTTAGAGGTCACCCAATCAATAATATCATTGGTGATCTAAACGTTGGTGTTCGTACAAGGAGAGCTATAAACTTTGATGCTTACACTGCTTTTATCTCTCAAATTGAACCGAAGAAGGCTGATGAAGCGCTCCAAGATCCTAATTGGGTTGTGGCAATGCAAGAAGAACTCAATCAATTTGAACGATGTAAGGTTTGGACTCTTGTTCCAAGGCCAAATAATCAAGGAGTGATTGGTACGAAATGGGTGTTCAGAAACAAGATGGATGAGAATGGAACCATCACAAGAAACAAAGCAAGATTGGTTGCACAAGGCTATAGGCAAGAAGAAGGAATTGATTACGATGAAACTTTCGCGCCAGTAGCAAGACTTGAAGCTATCAGATTATTTCTGTCTTACGCAGCTCACAAGAACTTCAAGTTATATCAAATGGATGTGAAGAGCGCGTTTCTAAATGGTGAACTCCAAGAACAAGTCTACGTTGCTCAACCACCTGGGTTTGAAGATTCACAATTTCCAAATCATGTGTACAAACTCCAGAAAGCTTTGTATGGACTCAAACAAGCACCAAGAGCATGGTACGATACACTATCAAAGTTTCTCATTGAAAAAGGCTTCACTCACGGTAAAATCGATACAACTCTTTTCATTGTTAAACATAATGGTCATAAATTACTTGTTCAAATTTATGTTGATGATATTATATTTGGTTCTACTAATGAATTGTTGTGCAAGCGCTTTGAGAAACTAATGAAGAGCAAGTTTGAAATGAACATGATGGGATAACTCACATTCTTCCTCGGGCTTCAAATCAAGCAAATGAGTGAAGGCATATTCATCAATCAAGCCAAATATACAAAGGACTTAATCAAGAAATTTTGACTTGAGAACGCCAAAGCATACGATACTCCAATGGCTACCGGCAAAAAAATCGACAAAGATTTAAAAGGTAAACGTGTTGATCAAACGCTCTATCGAGGTATGATTGGCTCACTCCTTTATCTTACTGCTAGTAGGCCTGATATTATGTTTAGTGTTTGTATCTGCGCTCGTTATCAATCTGACCCTAGAGAAACACACTTAATTGCTGTGAAACGTATTATAAGATATCTATCCGGTACTGTTAACCTTGGACTTTGGTACACCAAAGATTCGAACTTTAAAATTGTAGGTTATTCAGATGCGGACTATGTAGCGTGCACAATTGATAGGAAAAGCACAAGTGGCACTTGTCATTTCCTCGGATATCGACTTGTGTCATGGACGAGTAAGAAACAAGCTTCTGTATCTGTCTCAACAACCGAAGCTGAATATATCGCTGCAGGAAGTTGTTGCTGTCAAATACTTTGGATGAAGTAGCAATTGGTTGACTATGATATCATTGAAGAAAATTGTCCCATCTACTGCGACAACACTTCAACAATTGCGGTTTCTGAAAATCCTGTCATGCACTCCAAGACCAAACACATCGACATCAAATATCACTTCCTCAAAGACCACGTGGAGAAAGGAAATATACATTTGGAACACGTGGGAACCGACTATCAAATCGCCGATATTTTAATGAAAGCACTTGACGCGAAACGGTTCATATTTTTGAGAGGTGAAATGGGTATGCTTGAACTCAACTTAAATTCATTAAAGTTTTGTCAATACTAATGATTTTATGTTTTGTTAATTTATATGAGTATATTAAGTTAAAATGATGAATCATTTCAAGTTTCAAAGCAAACCCTGCGCGCCCATTACCTTGCGCGCCATACACTCTCTGCTTGCCCAATACTTTTGCGCGCCCCACACTCTCTGCGCGCCCAATTCCAACGCGCACCTAGCATTCAATGCCTCTTAAGTCATTCTGCGCGCCTAGATAAGACTATGCGCCTCTTTATGACTGCGGCTCAATCAATGCTACCATATTAACTCCCTCAATGATTGAGCGCATTAAAGTTTCACAAGTACCAGGATCCTGCTAATTTCAGACCCGGTGAGACAATAGATATTGCTGAGCTTTCACTTGATCCAATGGGGCTTGAAATTCTCTCAACCATTCACATCGCTGGACTCACTCCTTTATTCACGCTGGATTAACCATTCTATTCTCCGCTCCTTGTTGATGAATTTTTCTCAACAGCAGCTCTAGTTGAGACTCCAGCAGATGGATTCGTGCGCTACCGGATATGCGCCACCATTCAGAATACTCCTATCACTATCTCTACGGGCACAATCAAGAATATAGTGAGTTTTAGCACTACTGGCCCTCAGGGTGTTTCTGGTCAACCGAACTCTTACTCAGTTGCAGATCAGAATATAGTGGCGCATACTTATCTCAAAGTCCCTACTCTTCTGAATAACATCAAAAATGTTGAGATAAAGGATGGTGGTGATCTGCTCGCTCATATAGCGCATCTGGTTGATACTTCAATTGTGTTCAAAACCGGCAATGTGAATAGATTCACCGTGGAGTAGTGGGAGTATACTGCTGCCATCATGGGAAAAACCAGATTGAATTGGCCTCAGATTTTGTTCAAAACTTTATCTGACCAAATTGATAAGTATAACAAGAACAAGTCTGAAGGGAAGACGAAGTTCAAAACTCACTGCAGAATACTCACGAAGATATTTCTCACTTATCCTGCTCTTGCTAATTTCCTCGCTCAGAACCCAGCTTATCAAACCACTGAAGTTCCAATTTTTGGGAAAGACAACCTTGTCTTGAAAAGGCGCAAGAAGCGCATGGCAAAGCGCGCGCCTAGGGTTAAGGGTGCTCAGTTGGTTGATGAAGCCACTGAATCAGATGAAGATGCAGATGGCGCAGAAATTGAAGCAGTACCTCGCGCAGAACCAACAGGTGTTCCAGGCGCAGAAAAAGGTAAAGAAAAAAGGGTTGCAGAAGGAACAAGCAAACCCCCTAAGCGCCCAAGAGTTGATATTGAAGAAGAGAAGGAATTGAAGCGTGCTAAGGAACCCAGTAGACTGGAAGCGCAGAAGAAACGAGATGAAGACTTCAGTTTGAAACAGACTGTTGAGTTATCCAAATCTGAAAGGCGCAAAGGCGCAGGGTCTAACGCTGATGTACGCGCGCCCCCTCCTAATGCGCCTCCTATTGTTCGTGCGCCTCTATCAACGCCTATCACCACTCCTGCTAATCTATCTTTTGAACGTCAAAGTATTAAAGACCAAATATCAACTGATTTATTTGGTGAATTGAGTGATGATCCAGTTCAGGGGGAGCCAGAGCCCTTGACCAGGCGCAAGAGTCCTTCTGCGCCCCCATCTATTTCAGTGGAGCCTACTTCTGTAGACACCCCGCCTTGGACCTCTCACTTTGATTACATACAAAGTATTTTTATTTAACTCATTTTCGTTAATTTCTGTTACTTCGGTTAAGTTCTTAACTGATTCCGTTAGTTTTGGACTAAACTGCATAACAGAGTTAACTTTTAGGGTCATTCTGTCATTCTGTCCTTTTCTGCCGCGGGCGCTTCCGGAACTGTTAACGGGCTGCGCGCGCGTCTCGCCCCAAAAGCGGGACTCGCGCGCTTCCCATTTTGGCAGTAACGGATTGCACCTTATTTCCCTCCCTTTTCTTATTTGCAACATCTCTTTCTTGATCACAAAAGACTTCTTTTCTCATCCACATTCATCCCCCCTAGTTTTATAACCCCCAATCCCATTATTCTAGCCATCTCTTTAAAACAAAATAATTCATTTTTATTTTATTTGATTTTCTTTTATTTCTTTCATTTATTATTTTATTTATCTTATTTTCTATTGGTCAATTCCATCTCACATGGATTGACCAATTTCCCTCCAACCTTTCCCTCTCTTTTTTACCTATAAAAAACCATCATCTTCTACCTTAGAAAGGGACTCTTTTTTACACTCTTTGGACCAACTTCATCTTCCCTACAAGAACTATACACAAGTTCTCTCAACACATTTTACCTACAAACAAACACTACACAAAGTGTTGCACAACCATTTCTCTACAAACAACACCATCTTCAAGTCAAAGTCTAAGGTCCTCTTTTCTAAAGGTACTTTTATTCTTCTTCTCTTTTATTCTAGTCTTACTAGTATGCAATCCCCATCAATTGGGACATGACCAAATGACCACTTTACTACATTAAAGTTGGTTAAGGTTATCTCCCTACATTTTAATCTCTACTTTAATTTCCTATACATTTCTTAATGTAATTGTTTAGCATAAATTTATAAATAAAACAATTCTCTTTTCTTCCCCTTTTTCTTTACATTATAATTGTTAGCACTGTTAATAAATTGAAGGACATTTAGCATTAGAACACCAATAGTAGCAAGACCCGCATAAGCGGGGCGGAGTGGGTGTTTAAGTACTTCCCACTCCGTCACCTAACCCCCAAACCCTTCTCTCCTGAATCTCTGGTTTTGTACATAAATTAGGCTATTTCTAGGTTTTTCTTATGTTCTTTTAAAAACATAGGTGGCGACTCTAAACAATCTAAAACAAGTTAGACATCCTAGGATAATTCACCGCTCTAGCCAAGTTGTGGTTTCCCGGGGAATCTACAGTGGCGACTCCGCTGGGGAAGATTTAGAGGGTTAAACTTGCGTGCTTAACTTTTGGTGTTCTTATTACTGTTTTCTGGGCATTCTGGTAAAAAGGGTGGGAAGCGCGCGCCTCTGGCCTTCTTGGCCAAAAGCGCGCGTCCGACCCCAATTACCAGAATCGCCCGCCTCCTTTCTTGTCCTTCAAATCCATGTTTCTGTGCTAACAATTACTGCAGGGGAAAGAATTTTTTTAGGGTCAAGGCAATCCCTTGAACCCACTGATTCGCAGGTACTGCCCAGAATCGGGTGCCTCTGCCCCTCTTTGTCTACCGCGCGCGCCTTCCGCATAGGCCACCCAATGCGCGCGCTTCTGGGCGCATTCCCAGAACAGAACAGTACACAGAAAACAGAATAGATCAGAATGACAATGTGTGGGCACCGGGCCTGCACAGAACTTCTTTTATTTTCTGTTTGTTTTATCGGTCACACGGGTGATTCGAAAGATGTAATTATGTGCTTATTTGTTTTTTTTTTTATTTCTTTTGAAAAAAAAATGTTTTGTCACATGTTAGACCTCACACTACATGCACATATTCTTATTAATTGCTCACTATCGAGTCGCACAATGTTCAACCCCAAACCCGTTGAGGCCCGTCCTAGAAAGTTTCAAGCTCCACCCGACCTTGACTCTTTCGAAGCGGTCAACCTCAACCCGTGGCGTAGTTCAAGACTACATGCCGGGGGTGACCTTTAAGCCTCTCTTTAGCCGAGCTCAAGCCACACAATTCTAGTCTAGGGTCTAACACTCTGTGACCAAGTCGGTTTTTCATGTGCCGAGATTTCCCTAAACTAACGTCTTCAAATCATACATGCCAACTTGTTGCAATGGACGAAATAAAACTCCGACCCCAAAAGTGGTTATTTTGGACGAAAATAAAAATCTGTCCCCGCATGTATGATTTACTACATTAATTTAGTTTAATCCCGACACATGTAGGTCTCACAAGCGTGGTGGAATCCGATGAGTATATGGGACCGCGAGAAGGTCTATATACTAGTGTGACGATTCCACTATTTTTTCTAGAAACCCCAAAAAGGACTCCGTCCTTCCGACTTTTGTAAATAAAAAAAAAACAAAAAAGAGTCATTTTCTTTATATGGTTGAGTCTTTTTCGTGTTTGTGGGTTAAATTTATTTTACTCAAAAGGTATTTGTGGGGCCAACCTAAGATCAACCGTGTTCTTTCAATAGGTCCAATGGCTTCCAACGGCAACAATAACAATGGTGGGTACTCCTCCGTGTCCAACGAAAGACTCTTCAACATAATAAGATCCATGGGGGAACAAATGGATAGACTTTCCGAGGATGCCCCCCGAAAAGACGATTTGTGGCAAGCCCGTTTTGATCTCGAGAGGAAGATTCACAAGGAAGAGGTTTCCGAGCTCAAAGCCCGTTTGCAAGAGCTCACCAACAACAAGGCAAAGTTTAAGGGTAAAGTATGTTCAAGTGGCCCGTCGTTCTTGTCCTCATACACAATTCCAAGTTGTTCAATTTAATTCTTGGCAAAATGATGAAAAGATGTCTAAACAAGTTTTAGAACGAAGGCCATCGCTTGAACGCCTAGGGGCTAAACATCGTGACGAAGGCAACGACATCAACAACAACGGCGAATCCGAGACATCAAGCATGGAGAAAAATCAAGCAAAGTTTTCAAAGGGGGATCAAAAAAAAAAAAAAAAAAGCTCGCTAGGTTGAAATCATCAAATCAACCTAGGCAAAAGTTAGAGCACAAAAAAAATCCCCCTCTATCAAAGAAGATCAACATCATCATCCACCAACAAAGGACGAAGCTACGAAGCAACAATTCCATCACGAAGAATGGAGAATCCACAAGAACTACGGTGACCTGAGCCTCTACAGTGGAGGAACGTAGGCAACCTGCGGGTCCGGTCTCATGCAAGAATGAAGATATGTTTAGCCCTAGCGCGTTATGGTGATTGGCCTTCATCTCGAACTTGTCAAGACATCTTTGTACGATTCATTTGCCAATGAATTAATCACCAAAAATATTGAACAACTTTCTTAGATTTGGAATCATTTCGCGCTCCTTGTCGAGTCTAGGGACTTCTATTCTTTCTGCATACTCCCAATTTCTTGCAATCAAATCGGGGCTTTCCTTCTCTTCTCTCTTAATGACTTACTTGCCTTCGCGAGTCATTCAATTCAATAAAAAATACATGTCAATACTAAGGACACTTCCCTAGTCAAGTCAATGTCACTCATCATTAGTGACAAAAGGTCTCCACCGCAAAATCACATGTCTTATCTCCTCAGCTAGAGTCAATGCACACTTCCTCATCAATTGAGTCAAAAAAAAATGATGAAGACGCAAAAGAGATGCCCGCTAGATTGAAAACCCGAAAGGGCGGTCTAGGCAAAAAACAGGGTGCGTCATAAAAAAAAATGAGAGAGTGAGAGAGAGAAGGGAAAGAGAAATGGAGATCCCCGGCCTCTAAAGAAGACAAGTTCTACATTGAATCTCCTCAGCAAGTCAATTCCCCACCGAGTCAACTTTGGGATTGCAAAAGGCTCGACAAGATATAGCACCATCAAAGGTTGTCTTAGGTTATCGGCATCATTCTCCAGCAGTGTGCATTTTTGGGTTCATGAAAAGAAGGCCCGTGGTAACCAAGATCCATCCGAGAACAAGCCCATCATAAAAGGGCACGAGGTTGCACAAATAATCCCTAGCTAGTCAATTGGCTTGGGCAGCAAATAGCAACAACATGTGTCTCAGTTTTTAAGGCTTCTTCAAGTATGTGCTTCTAAAGTACGCCGAAAGGCTCCCGAGAAATGGAGTAGCTCTTGCCATATCCTCTCATGTTTATTCCCTCACACGAGGACGAGTCACTCTTGCATTACTCAACAAATGGTGACGCCCTAGGGGCTATATGACTCAAGAACAAGGGATTCTTTTGCTTCATTTGGCAATCAATACGCCCTAGGGGCTATGCTCAAGAAAGATGTGTGAGACTATCCTCAAAGTCCCTCAAAAGGGATGTCAAAAAGCCCTCTTGTCATGTGTGCCCATGCCCGTTTCCCCAATCAAGGGTGGACCTTTCTCGCAATCAATGATGGCACTCTAGGGGCTACAGTCAAGTCTTAAAGGCTCCCTCGGCAAAGAGCAATTAACCCCCCAGTAGTATCCCCAGTCAAGTCATGTGCAACATTGGAAGCTTCCTCAATTCAGCACCGAAGGTCTCAACGGGCTTCGCAATCTACAATCTTTTGGGCTATGGCATTACAGTAATTTAAGCAAAGGGCAGTATTAGGGCTTCGCGACCGACAGTCTTTTGGGCAACAATACTCGAGCAAGTGCAATGTGGAGTAGTCTTATGGCTCCATGAGAACAATCAAGATTCAAGGGTCTCTCAACACTTCAAGTCAAAGGCCTCTTGGTTTTAAATGAAGACTCCGATGTTATGAATGAAGTTGATGATTTTTGTTAGAACTCACAGCGAGATTTTGAAGGAAGTCTTAGAGAAAAGGAAAAAGATTCAATATGCTAAACTCTAATCAAAACAGGGTTATAGCGGGAAATGCCACGGCCAATCCCAATCTTTCTGCAATTCAGCACCCCTTTCTCCAAGATTAAAAGCACAAGGTGCAGCTCAGATAAAGTTAGGCCACAGCACTAGTTGCATCCGAAGATCCGTCATTAGTTCAAGTCAAGAAGAGTCAAGCAAGCATACTCATTTGAGACTTTATCACGCCAAGACCTTATCCTCCGCGACCTCGACGGCACCGCAAGACATTACTGCATCCTTTGACATAAGCCCTCAGCCATTTGGGTATCGACCACAATGAGGCCATTCATCTCCCCAGTAAGAGCAAGAAGGAGATCTCTATCAAGAATTCTACCAAACGGTACATCCGCTCTCAATGCCGAGCCAATCATGAGATAATTTGGGGCTTTACAATGAAAGGTCTTCACATCCCGCCATCTGCAAGCCCACGACACTTGGGGCTTTGCAATCTCTCGAAGCTTGGCATCAACGATCTCCTCTTGGGGCTTGCTCACTACAACAACAAAGGGCGATTTACTCGAATGGGCCAAGAGCTGATTTATCTTGGAGCTATGCAAGTCCCTCAAAATTTGGCATCAAAGGCATTCTAGGGGCTTTACAATCAGCAACCCCTCATCTCGGCATCAAAAGCCTTTTGAAGCCCCATAATCGACAAATCTCTTGGGGCTAGACATCAATCTTCGTTGGGCACACCGGCGACAACAGAATTCAAGCGAGGCAATCCGGACTTCGACTGAAAATGACTTGATCTTGGGTTGGCTTCACAAGCACACAATGGTTAAAATGGTTCACCCACGAACTAAAAAAAAAAAAAATTCCTCACATGTGTGCATATTCTTTCCTTTCTAATCTAAAAAAAAAATAAAAAGATTTTTCTTTTTTCTTTTTCTCCTTCTATGTGCAAAAGTATGAGCTTTACTTTGCTTTGCTCCTAGCTTCTCCTCCAGCATTCTCCATCATCCTTGAACTACGCTGGTCTGATTCCCTTCAAGGGATACGTAGGCAGTCTTTGGCACGACCAACCCATCATCCAGAGTACCATCTCGCCAACCCATCATCAAGAGCGTTCTCTCATCAACATCCAAAGAATGGATATTCTCCATCAAAGCATCCTCCACGGACATCAGAAATCCATCTCCATCCCGAATCAAGCGGCCATGGTAAGTGAAGGTATGAACATCATTCATTAATACTTTCCTCAAAATCACACAGCACACAAAAGCAATTTCTTCATTCTTGCAAATCTCTCTCTCATGCAAAACTGCTTTCAAATCACATTGCACCACGAGCACAATTTCTCTCTTCATTTCACACTTCATGCATCTTCTTTTCACTAGCACATATACCTACAAAGCACATAACAGGTACCACCGCGAAGTCAAACAGCATCTGCAACTCGAGGCACTTCATCCCCAGCAGAAAATGGTCCACAGTCAACTATGCCCGCATCCCCACAAAAGTCAACTACAACGCCAAACAGTACACGGCTTCAAAGCAGCAATTCGTCAAAGGTTCACTAACGGCCTCATCAACGGATTTCACTAACGGATTCGACAACAAAGGTTCACTAACGGCCTCGAAGGTTCACTAACGACCTCCTCAAAGGTTCACTAACGGCCTCATTCAAAGGTTCACTAACGGCCTCTTCAAAGGTTCACTAACGGCCTCCTCAAAGGTTCACTAACGGCCTCTTCAAAGGTTCACTAAGGGCCTCAAGGTTCACTAACGGCCTCCTCAAAAGTTCACTAACGGCCTCATTCAAAGGTTCACTAACGGCCTCATTCAAGGGTTCACCAACGGCCTCGAAGGTTCACTAACGGCCTCCTCAAAGGTTCACTAACGGCCTCAAGGTTCACTAACGGCCTCCTCAAAGGTTCACTAACGGCCTCAAGGTTCACTAACGGCCTCCTCAAAGGTTCACTAACGGCCTCAAGGTTCACTAACGGCCTCATCAAAGGTTCACTAACGGCCTCTTCAAAGGTTCACTAACGGCCTCAAGGTTCACTAACGGCCTCCTCAAAGGTTCACTAACGGCCTCATTCAAAGGTTCACTAACGGCCTCATTCAAGGGTTCACGAACGGCCTCGAAGGTTCACTAACGGCCTCCTCAAAGGTTCACTAACGGCCTCAAGGTTCACTAACGGCCTCCTCAAAGGTTCACTAACGGCCTTAAGGTTCACTAACGGCCTCCTCAAAGGTTCACTAACGGCCTCATTCAAGGGTTCATTAACGGCCTCAAGGTTCACTAACGGATTCAGCCGGCAGGTTTACCAACGGATCATGCCACCCCCCTCTATCAACAAAAGACGCTCACACAGGGAGCGCACCCCTATCTCTAGCAATTTCAAATTACTGCTTTCATCGAGTCTTTGCTTTCTTTTCTTTATTTTTCTTTGTCGATGTCCTCAGCGGGTGTTTTTACTTTCGTCGACGCGTTTTGCTTTGCAATCCACGTCGCCGAGGGGCTCTGTAGACACCCCGCCTTGGACCTCTCACTGATTCCGTTAATTTCTGTTACTTCGGTTAAGTTCCTAACTGATTCCGTTAGTTTTGGACTAAACTGCATAACAGAGTTAACTTTTAGGGTCATTCTGTCATTCTGTCCTTTTCTGCCGCGGGCGCTTCCGGAACTGTTAACGGGCTGCGCGCGCGTCTCGCCCCAAAAGCGGGACTCGCGCGCTTCCCATTTTGGCAGTAACGGATTGCACCTTATTTCCCTCCCTTTTCTTATTTGCAACATCTCTTTCTTGATCACAAAAGACTTCTTTTCTCATCCACATTCATCCCCCCTAGTTTTATAACCCCCAATCTCATTATTCTAGCCATCTCTTTAAAACAAAATAATTCATTTTTATTTTATTTTATTTTCTTTTATTTCTTTCATTTATTATTTTATTTATCTTATTTTCTATTGGTCAATTCCATCTCACATGGATTGACCAATTTCCCTCCAACTTTTCCCTCTCTTTTTTACCTATAAAAACCATCATCTTCTACCTTAGAAAGGGACTCTTTTTTACACTCTTTGGACCAACTTCATCTTCCCTACAAGAACTATACACAAGTTCTCTCAACACATTTTCCCTACAAACAAACACTACACAAAGTGTTGCACAACCATTTCTCTACAAACAACACCATCTTCAAGTCAAAGTCTAAGGTCCTCTTTTCTAAAGGTACTTTTATTCTTCTTCTCTTTTATTCTAGTCTTACTAGTATGCAATCCCCATCAATTGGGACATGACCAAATGACCACTTTACTACATTAAAGTTGGTTAAGGTTATCTCCCTACATTTTAATCTCTACTTTAATTTCCTATACATTTCTTAATGTAATTGTTTAGCATAAATTTATAAATAAAACAATTCTCTTTTCTTCCCCTTTTTCTTTACATTATAATTGTTAGCACTGTTAATAAATTGAAGGACATTTAGCATTAGAACACCAATAGTAGCAAGACCCGCATAAGCGGGGCGGAGTGGGTGTTTAAGTACTTCCCACTCCGTCACCTAACCCCCGAACCCTTCTCTCCCGAATCTCTGGTTTTGTACATAAATTAGGCTATTTCTAGGTTTTTCTTATGTTCCTTTAAAAACATAGGTGGCGAATCTAAACAATCTAAAACAAGTTAGACATCCTAGGATAATTCACCGCTCTAGCCAATTTGTGGTTTCCCGGGGTATCTACAACTTCAAGTGATGAATATCTGCCTTCTCATCGCGCTCCTACTCAATCATCTCCTGCGCCCCGTACTTCTCATGCGCCTCCTCCTACCACTCCTGATATGAGTGTTGTTATTTCACTTCTACAGCAACTCCAGCAAGGCCAAGCTCAAATGAACTCACAATTAGAGCTTCATACTTCCATGCTTACTCAGCAAGCTGATGAGATTGCTGCCATTAAGGGGGAGATGGCGCACATAGATGCAAATATCAAGGACAAATATTTCCTTACTCTTCAACAATGGAATGACGCTATTGATCAAATGAATGAACTTTTCAAAGGCACTCTTGCTTCCCTTCATGAGCGCATAGATGGTGGCATCAAACTCACTGATGGCCAAGATTTCATTAATGCTATAAGGGAGGTAGAGTTGAATATAGCGGGTGATATAAGGAAGCTGTTTGAGATGGTGGCTGGAGATAGCCAAAAATTGCTGAGTGTTGTTGATAAACTCAAAGAAGTTAAGGATGAGCTAGAAATCCTGGGTTTAACTGTGTATGGTTCTGATCTTGGCGCAGAACCCAAAGCCCTGAAACTCATGCGCCTCCAGCTCCTGAAACTCCTGCGCCCTCTTCCAGCTCTGCTCCTGGCGCGCATATTGACATTAATTCACTGATTTCAAAGATTGATGTTCTGAAGGAATTAGTTGTCACTCACTTTAATGCCGCGCATTCCAGTGCATACAGGCGCGCAGATAGAGTTTCCGCTGATATACTTACTGCTCAAGCTGCTGTTGAAGCTAACTTTCAAGCCTTCACTGAAAACTTTTCACAACAGCAGTCTATCACTCAGCGCACCATTGATGAGTATCAAAACATCAATGTGAGTCATTTGCGCTATATCAGAGATGGTGTCACAGATACTCACGGTGTAGTAAACCGTTGTCACCAGCTTTCCAAACAAATCCAACGTTCCGTTTCTGAAATAGAAGAAGGATTGAAGGATGAAGACGCGCCTCCTCCCAACCCTTAGTTCTTGGTTTGTTTGTAAGTTGTTAGAACTTTTTGTGATTAGAAACCTATCAGTGATTTAGTGCTTACATGTTTTAGCACCTTTTTATTTTGTTATGTTCAATACTTGTAATCTGTAACTCCTACATCCCAAGTATTAATGAGAACAAAGCATCACGTTTATCTCAAACTTTGTTCACTCAAACTACTTGTTTGTAGAACAATGAATGTTTTGTTTAAAATCATATGCATTACATTTGAACTGCTTCATATTTTATGCATTGAGTTTAAATTTTGTTTAAACACATTTCAAAACTGAAACTCATATCATTCTGAATGTGTTATAAACTGTTGTTTCTATCTTTCCATTTGTAATGTTTTATCCTTATTGGAATAGATTAGAAATCTATATATTGGACCAGTGTGTGCATTAACTTGAGACATGATTTACCAATTTCATTTATTTGGACATGTTATTATCAAGTATAATGTTTGTCCCTGATATAGTAGGTAATGGCATCAATCAAATAGGGGGAGTTTGTTGGGTATGCCCACTTATATCTCAGTTTCAATGTAATAGGATTGATTAGATTTGATTGATCCATCACCTAAGTTTTATTTCATGGACTTTAGACCCACATATAAGAAGTATTTATACTTCATTTCTTTAGGTTGTCCATTGTAATAGAACAGGCTTAGGAATAGGGCAAGAAGATCAAAATTGAAGAAAATCACTCCGTGAATTTGAGCTACGCGCCATGCGCCTTACCCATGCGCCATGCGCCTTCTTGAGCGCGCGCATGAGTATGCGCCTAGCATAGCTCATGCGCCTCAGATGAGTCAGATCGCGCATACGCTACGCGCCTCTCTAGCTCAACGCGCATCATGAATGTTTTTAACACTCAGTGATTTATTGAAGATTCAAAGACTTGAAGAAGATTCAAACTACGCCAATGATCCAAAGGTGGTTAAATAACACGTATGCACCCGCATCTAAGGACATCTGTCCATAACGGTCATATTTGTGTTATGTGTCTAATGGCTATAAAAGGACACGTGCTCCACTCAATGAGCGACAGCACATCCGTCCTTTCTCTGACTCACCAAGGATTTCCAATGGCTAGTTTTTGGGGCTCTACTATAAATACCTCATAACTTCAACCATTTGAAGTTGCTAAGAATTTCAAGAATTTCTCTCTCAAGCATTTGTTGATGATTTGAAGATTGCCTTTGTTATTTCCAGAATTCTCAAGAACATCTTCATAACTTCATCCTTAGCCCAGATCCTCAAGCGATATCACTTTAGTTTTCTTGTGCTCTCAATCTCAAATATCTAAAGAGCCTTGAATCTAAAATCACTCACGCACCTCTTTAAGTTTGATCACTTAGATCTTTCTTTTAGAGATACACCGGTTATTGTCTAGGATTTGTTCATTCATAGAAATAGATCTTGAGTTAGTGTATAAGCTCAAAACGATTGTAATTTGTAACACTCTCTCATTATATAAGATCTCCATTAGAAATCCAAGACTAACCATCTTGGTAGAGGACATAGATCATTTTCCCGATCGAACCTCTCCAAATAGCGCGTACTTACTATCTTGCTATTTCCTTTCAAGTTCATATCATATCTAACTATTTGATTGTTTATTCATTGTAGATTGTTTGATTGAACTGTGTTGTGTTTGTTATATCATTTGCCTTAGTTTCTTATTTCACCCACTTTGAGCCAAAATACTTAGAGTGTGTGTGCGCCCCCTTTATCATACTTTGCGCCTATTTACATTACTAAATTCCGCTGTGCATTTCACTCACTCACTTAGGCGCATATCATAACGCTTACTTGATAAAGTGCGCATTTGCAATTGAGTTTATCAAGGGTACGAAAAGAATTTTAAAACAGCTATTCACCCCCCCTCTAGCTATTTTTCATACCCTTGTTGCCCTTTGGGACCAACAGAAAATAATTGAAAATGATCATCACAGTTCAGTTTCAGCAAGAACACTCAGTTTTGCCTGAAACTGGAAAGTTTTCTGATAAACTGTCAAAAACCACTAGAATGCTCTCCCTAGCCGTACGGCTACTTTAGCCAGGGAGTGCATTTTCCATTCTCTTCCCTTTCTGACTGGAATGTTTGCAAAATAACCCTTTTCGGTTAAATAATTAACCAGTTTTGTTAAAATGTCAGTTTCTCCCATTTTTAAAATACACACACACATGCACGTTTGTTAACTAACGTTAGAGAGACTCGGTCCTATCCGAGGCAACTTGGGTGATGTAAAACTCTTCCCAAGGCGTAACCTGACCTCCGAACTAATAGAATCTCTAACCTTTCCATTTGTTGGGTTAAATAATTAACAAATGTGGCGACTCCGTTATGTTTTACGTGATAACCGTGTTTGGTTTTTTCGCCCTTCGAAATGAAAACCCATTCGTTTCATTCGTCACGGGGCGGGATCCTTACACACCGATACTCAATGGTAGTGAAGGCGGTGGCAACTTGGTGGAGGACAAGTAGCTACCCATCATATCTGGTGACGGCTCGTACGGACCCTTGTTGGAGGTTGCTTTAGTACCAAAATCAGGAGGAGGGACCCTTTGATAGTTGGGCACCTTAAGAGGGATAGCATCATCATTGGCAGGGTAAGTCACAGGCACTGTCTCGTCTTCGACTAGAATAGCCTCCCCATTATGGAAGCTAGTTGCTACACCTTTCTTCTTCATCTCAGTATGAAGATGATCTTTGAGCTCTTGGTTGACCCTTTCTAGAGACTTGCTCCTATCCTCAAGCCTGGAAATCTGTAGCATGAGGTTGGTGAAGAAGGCATGGAGAGGTGGTGGAATGTCTGAGGGCTTGATGCTGGCGGCGATATCTGGATCGGCGGAAGCGGAGACCGGCGGAGTGGAGACACTAGGAGTAGTAGGCTCTGATAATGGAGACATCGTTGATGCAGAGACTGAAGACTGAGCTTGCAGAAGTATTGACCGTTAAAGACGACCACCGGAACGGACCCAAACTTGATTCTCTATAGAGGTAGCGGACGAGAGGTTTAGGACGGGACAAGGCTCATGCAATGTATTTTGTTATTTACAAAAACGATGTATTATTAGTCCTAATGGTTGGAAAGGGTACCCCTTTTTGGGTTACTATCTACAAAACCTGGATCAGTGGAGGTCATCACTAGATCTATAGACCCCTCGTTTTTCACTTGTATTGCACATCCCAAATGGACAATTTGGGCGAGGGTCCTATAGGGCAAGTGACTTCCACCGACCTAACGGATCCTAATGACTAACCCTTGTTTAAAGGCATTTAACGTAACATTTATGTTACTTCCGTTAAGTTTTTAACGAGTTGAGATCCTTGTACAAAGTATTTTACTCGGCTTACTATATGCACACCCTTGTAGGGAATTTCATTTTTTTGTGCTCTTTTCTCTCGAAGGATCTCGACTCATTAAAGACTTAACGGATGACGGCATGAACGACACGTTAATTGTCTATAAAGAAAAGCTCGTCAAACCAACCGGTCAACTTTGGAGTGTCCTAGACTCTGTGAGTGTATGGTTTCGAAATGAACAAGTAATTAACCTCGACTGCTTCACAAGTGAAAACAGTGAGTTTGATAGCCCGGGTGCCACGAAGATAGAGGCAACAGGATCACCAAAATCTGTGCACTCAGCGGAGTATCTAGTAGGGTGTGCAGTGTGACACGGACCTAGTGGTAGTGTGCGGACAAAAACTAGTTATTTTTTGAGGGAGAAAAAAGAGAGTTTTTTGTAATTACATGTAAACAGTTAGAAACGCAGTTAAGATGTTAATGCACTAAAGTACAAGGGAAGCAGATATGTACAAGAGATAAAGTACAGGGGGAAAAAGAACAAGTAAGTACAATCATGATATTGACGAAAGTTTGACCCTCTGTGTTTGAAGATGTTCAAAGCTAGTCCCCAGTAGAGTCGCCACTGTGAATTGTTGGGTTTCATAGTAACATGCGCAGCGGAATTAAGCATTTAAAATTTAATGAAACCCAAAGCCCATAGATCCATTCATATGATTAAGTCAAATACAATATGATGAATACTAGAATACTAACCCTTGATGCCTTTGATTTTTGCAACCTTGAATTCGATGGAGGCTTGAAACCTTGATCACGAACATAGTAAGAATCACGAACTTTGAAGACGATAAGTTTCACCCTCTAGCGGTATCCACACCACGAACGAATATCAAGAACACTTGATCTTGGTTGCTAGACCAAAATTGTGAAACACGTTTTCACAATTAATATGAACTATATGGAATTTTATTTGTGTATTATTTTGTTCTTCAATCTAGGATGTCTTAGAACAAATAAAACCTCTCTCAAACTCTTTGAGATTTGCACAAAAGCATTAGCTATGATTCTGGCCGAATTTTGCTGTTTATATACAAGTTAGACCTATTCCAAATAGGAAACTTGTGTCTAAACCCGTCCAAAATTCTTTTCCAAATCAAATCAGGAAACCAGTCCCGACATGGTGTGCGGCCGCCCAAAACAACCTGTGCGGCCGCACATCTATCTGGAAGGTTCTGGTACTTTTTGAGCCAAGTTGTGCGGCCGCCCAAACCCTTTTGTGCGGTCGCACACCTGCCCTAGATTTCCTTAATTTCCAAATTCCTCCAAAGTCCTTCGACTCAATATTCCGATATAGTCATTATTTAAGATTCGTTCTATTGTGTGTGACCCTCTAGGATTATACTAAGTTGGCAATGGGTTCAAACATGAAACCATAAGATATGATTAGGTTCTAGCAAGCCGTCATACCTACCCAAATAGTATAACTAGATACAAGTTCGCATTCCTTTAGAACATGTCATAATCCCTTTGTCCACGATGTCATTGAACACAAGTCATGGTCAATAAGTCAACTTGTATTGTTCAATACTTTCTCGATTCCGAATATGTTGATAATCCAAATGACATTGATCCAATCAATCCATTTGAGTTTGGCCAAACATTTCACCAACATCATTCCTTCGAAGGGCCCAAGCTTGACATCTCTCCGAAGAAGGACAAATCCAATTAGCTTATTATTCTTCCCTACGTGAATCCGATTATGCCAATCATACCCTTTATAACTACCGTGTTAAGGCAGCGTTTGAATATATCAAACATAATCTTCATCAAGTGGAAGACTATAATACCTTCATGTCTAAGGATTCAAATGACATAACTAATATGAGATTTATATATGACATAGACAATGACATAAATCTCATACAGCGGGTCATGTCCAGTACCTTGTTCCAAACAAGTACCTATAAATCTAACATGATCATCCCATGATCATTTAGCCTTTATACTAGTGCTTAACAAGCTCTAGGGACAAAGATTATTATAAGCAAACATGAGCAACAATAATAATCTTATTATCTCTTTATCATCATGAATAAAATGATAACTTATACAACGTTTAACAAGCGTGCCTAGGGTACCAACACCAACAATCTCCCACTTTCCCTAGGCCCAATCTCTAGGTATCCAATACCCATGGACCCAAATTGACCATCATGTTTAGCTTGTGGAAGTTCCTTTGTTAGCGTGTCCGTAATGTTATCATTACTTGGTACTTTGCATATATTTACGTCTCCCTTATCAACGATTTCTCGAACGATAAGAAAATGCCTAAGTATGTATTTGGATTTGGGATGTGCTCTTGGTTCCTTTGCTTGATTCAATAGCACCACTATTGTTATTAATAAGGTCTATTGGATTAGCAATACTAGGAACCATCTCAAATTCTCCAACGAACTTCTTAATCCAAACAGTTTCCATCGCAGCATCCAATGCAGCAATATACTTAGTTTTAGTCGTAGAATTAGTGACTGTATTCTGCTTGGAACCATTCCAATTTACAGTTCCACTATTTGACATATGCACAAAACCTGATTGCGATCTATTATTGTTGGGTATGCCTATATATATTTCAGTTTTAATGTAATAGGATTTATTAGATTTGATTGATCCATCACCTAAGTTTTATTTCATGGACTTTAGACCCACATGTAAGAAGTATTTATACTTCATTTTTTAGGTTGTCCATTGTTATAGAATAGGCTTAGAAATAGGGCAAGAAGATCAAGATTCAAGAAAAATCACTCAGTGAGTTTGAGCCGCGGATATGCGCGTCCTGCGTCACGCGCCATGCGCCTTACTTCATTCGCGCCATGCGCCACTCAGAACGCGCGCACAAGGATTTATTCCTAGCTATGATACGCGCCTCTGCGCCCCTTGATTTAGCGCACACATAATGTGCGCCTCTTGGCTCAATGCGCCTCTTGGCTCAAACGCGCCTTAAAGTGTTTATTCAACACTCAGTGATTTATTGAAGATTCAAAGACTTGAAGATAATTCAAATTACGCCAATGATCCAACGGTGGTTAAAAGATGCATATGCGCCTAATCTGTTGACACGTGTCCACAACGGTCACAATTATGTTGAGTGTCAAAGTGGCCATAATATATGCATGCTCCAATCAACGAGCGACAGCTCATCTTATCCACAAGGATCTCTAACGGCTAATTTTTTGAAGTTCACTATAAATACCCCATAACTTCAACATTTTGAAGTTGCTGAGTTTTGCTAAGAATTTCAAGAATTTCTCTCTCAAAGCATTTGTTGAAGATTTGAAGATTGCCTTCGTTTTTCCAGAATTCCTCAAGAACATCTTCATACCTTCATCCTTAGCCCAGATCTTTAAGCTATAACACTTTAGTTTCATTGTGCTCTAAATCATAAAGATCTAAAGAGCCTTGATACTAAAATCACACACGCACCTCTTTAAGTTTGATCACTTAGATCCTTCTTTTAGAGATACACCGGTTATTGTTTTGGATTTGTTCATTCATAGAATATTAGATTTTGAGTTAGTGTAGAAGGTCAAAAGTTATAATTTGTAACACTTACTCATAATATAAGATCTCCATTAGAAATCCAAGACTAACCATCTTGGTAGAGGACGTAGATCTTTCATTGATCGAACCTCTCCAAATAGCTTGTGTTATTATCTTGTCATTTACTTTCAAGTTATTTTCACTCACTATTTGCTTGTTTACTCATTGTAGATTGATTGATCTGAATTGTGTTGTGTTGTTAACTCATTTGCCTTAGTTTCTTATTTCACCCACTTTGAGCCAAAATCCTTAGTGTGTGTGTGCGCTCCCTTTATCACACTTTGCGCCTATTTACATTACTAAATTCCGCTGTGCATTTCACTCACTCACTTAGGCGCATTTCATAACGCTTACTTGATAAAGTGCGCATTTGCTATTGAGTTTATCAAGGGTACGAAAAGAATATTAAAACAGCTATTCACCCCCCCCCCCTCTAGCTATTTTTCATACCCTTGTTGCCCTTTGGAACCAACAATTATCATCTTTGTTGGTTTGGAAGCATGCATCCGAGATCATCTTCCATATCTTCATAGATCATAAACGAATCTTTAGTTCTTCTAAAGTACTTTAAGAATCGCTCTCATAGCCATCCAGTGAATCTCACCGGTGTCGGATTGATATTTACTCGTCATGCTCCAAGCATTAGATATATCCGGCTTAGTACTTATCATGGCATCATGGATCCAATTGCCGAAGAAAATGGCATCTCATTCATTTTCTCATGCTCATCTTTTGTCTTTAGGACATTAAGTCTTGCTTAAAGAAACTCCATGTAACACTGACAAATGTCCTCTTTTAGAATTTTCCTTGCGGAATCTTCTTATGACTTTGTCAATGTATGTACATTGGCTTTAAACCATTTAGCTTCCTTGATCTATCTCTATAGATCTTAATGCCAATGACTTATGTGGCTTCATCCATATTCTTCATTGCGAAACACTTTCTTAACCAAATCTTTATAGATTAAAGTGTAGGAATGTCGTTTCCAATGAGCAATATGTCATCCACATATTAGATAAGGAATAGCACCATGCTCCCACTAATCTTCTTGTATATACAAGATTCATCTTCGTTCTTGATCAAGCCAAACTCTATGACTTATCAAAACGGAGATTCCAACTCCCAAAAGCTTGCTTCAATCCATCCAATGAATCTTCGCAACTTTCATACCTTTTAGAATTTTCTTGACTATCAAAACCTTTAGGTTGTATCCAATACATCCTTAAGTGAGTTCCCGTTGAGGAACGCTTGTTTTGACATCATTTTGTCAAATTTCATATTCCAAATATGAACATGTGACTATGAAAATTCTAATAAGTTTCTTGCTACCCATGTAAGTTTTTCTCCAAGAAAAGTCATTCATCTCCTTTGGTTTTTACACCTTAGGTTAGAATAGTTCCAAACTTGATTATTATACATAAATTGCCTTTTAGATTTTATGACTCCAAGCCATTAATCTAAATGTGGAGTTGATATTGCATCTTTGATAGGTGGTAAATACTTGATTCTAAATGAACTTTACCTTAATACTTTCTATTTCAAAATATCCAATATTTCTTCTAATAGATTGTATTTTATCATGTGTGCAAGTACTTGTATATCTTGATCGGATTTTCACAACCCCTTGTGAAAACTTGTTCAACTTCAATCATAGGTTAAATACTATTTTCTAGGTCTCGAACCATTCGAGATATGTTTTACTCCCACTGATTCTTTTAGAGATAAACCTTTTATCTAGAAAAGTATTATCATAAGCAACAAACCATTTGTTTCTTATGAGTAAAATTTTATCCTCAAGTTTCCTTAGGATATCCCATGGAATATATTTATTAAATTTAAATGTGAGTGTGTCCCAGACAACTCCTTTCCAAAAGGTCTCACCATCTTAAATCTTTATGAAAGACAAACCCAGTTTTTCTTTCACCTTTTAACCTCTTTTGATGGAACTCAAATTAGTGTAATCATAGCGGTCTCAAATACATAACCCCAAAACAAATAATGGAAGATCATTCTGACATTGTCATCTAATGAACACTACCAAATAAGGTTCTTATACTTCCATGTAGACACATCATTTAGAATGATGTTGTTAGTGAAGTTAATTTGTGAAACCATTTCACAACTTTAATGATGACTGTCAAATTCTTGGTTAAATTATTCATCATCATGATCCAATCAGAATCTTTGAATAGTTTTACCAAGTATAACCAAAATTCTCTTTTAGCATTGCTTCTTAATGCACCATATACATCAAAATGTATTAGGTCGACTAAGATATTAGCTTTTTACCAATCATAGTAAAAGATGTCTTGGTCCAAGTAAATAAGTTTGCATAAATCATATGATTACAAATCATATGACTTAAAACTCCGTTCCATGGAATTTAAGATATGCATTTCTCATTTATTTGATCAAAACAATAATGCATAAAGAATTTTAATTATTTATGTTATAGCCTTTATTACTTTGTTCTTCAAGATTTAGGATATAAGATTTATTTATATGATAATACAATGAAGTAAATCATAATAAATAAAGCACCTTTCTTATTCCAAATAAGAAATAAATATCCTTCATTATCTTATAACAAAATAATATTTCCTACTTCATTAGTAAAGCCACTTTACAAGTGTTCTATGAATAATGTTGCAACTCTTGCATCATTACCATTCATAGATCAACCTTTACTATAAGTAGTCTTTCAATTTACTAATTATTCTGGTATCCAATACCCAATAATTAAATTTAGAAAGATTAATTTATAACATAAAATTCCCAAGTGGTAGTTCCACTACCATTCCTTTTATTGATTATCCAGAATTTTGACTACAATTCTAAATGGTCAATCCAATTGCCATTTTACCAAATTGCATCAATTAGAGTTATTATTTTAACCATAATTATTTCCTTTAGGTTTGACAAGTCTATCTTACCTTTCCTTTGGCATTTGGCCTCCTTTCCATTATGAACCGAGCATTGGAGAACTTTTCTCCATTATATTGATCTTCGCAGTTTTTCAGCATATCATGCAACTCGGAGAGATTCTTATTCATTCCAAGCATGTTATAGTTCATCACAAAGTGATTATAACTTTTGGACAATGAATCAAGAATGAGATCCGTGGCTTGCTCCAATCCAACTGGACAACCAAGTTTCTCAGGATGCTCTACGTAGCCTTTATCTTAAGCATGTGAGGTTCCACTTATTGCCCTTTACTCCTTTTGCAAGAAGTCAATGCAATAATTGTTTTATACCTTTCTTGCCTAGATTGCTCATTGAAACATGTGACTCAACTCCACGCCTATCTAATAGGCTTCCAAAGTTCCAAACTTTGTTGAAGTTTTGAGAACATAATCGTGAGCTTGAGACAACTCACATTCCTAGAATCATACTCATGATTCTTGTGATTGTCTATTCCGGCATTGGGTTCTTTAGGAATAGGCCCATCAAAAATGTACAATACATCTTCTTGTCTTAGAGCAATTCTTAGGCTCAGGATCCAATCCATGAAGTTTGTACCATTCTCTTTGAAGCTCATCCTTCTAAAGGATTGATCGCAACGAAGTTAGTTGTCATTATCTACAACTCATGCAAAATTTCCAAAATTTTACAAGTACCAATCTCATTAAAGAGATAAATAATGTATTTTCCAAAAATACTCTCACTAAATTATATAACCTTCTTATACATCCAATGTATAATATAATTTAAATGGGCTAAGATCCAACTTAAATTTAATTTCAAGTACGCTTTGGCGCACCGCTCAAAATTAAATTAATTAGGTAGACAACCCTGTCAATCATATCCCATATGACTCTTAGATCCTTTTCTGAGATTCTTTTAAATTGCGCTAAGATCCAACTTTAATTTAATCTTGAGTCCGCTTTGGCGAACCGCTCAAAATCAAATTAATTAGGTAGACAATTTCTTGTCAATCATATCCAATATGATTCTTAGTGATCCAATTTCAAAAGCATGTTTAATCTCATCTTTGCCTAGGCCCAAAACTGTTTTGACGCCTAATTAAGTCCAACCATTTTAAATGCATAGGAAACTCTTAATCACTCATCTTGCTCATACAAAGATAAAATCAATGCACCTCGCTTTGGCGAGCCCACATGAAAATACCGATGTACTTACAAGTGTTTTAATCATGGCATGGCAAAAAGGACTTAAAACTTTCTTGAAGGTTCATCACCATATAGCATACAACACATTTATGAGCACACAAGATAAACATGTTACGCATCAAGTTTAGCCACTAAATTAATAATTATTAATTTAAGCATAATATTTATGTGTCATTAGTTTATTTATGATTATGAGGATGAGACTATTTGAACTTTGGTTATCATCTCCAAATCAAGACAACAAGAAGTGCGGCCGAACTAAGCCATTGGCAACCACAATTCCGCACTAATTCAAGAAACCAAGAAAATAGTCCATGTGGCCGAAACTAAGCAATAGATGGTCTCGATGAACGTAGGCCAATTGCATTCACAATTCCACATGGATCTCCAATCATTGAATCAAGAACTTTGTTTCTCAATTTTAGCAATTATGAACTCTTTATAATTCTAACTTCGTTTTATCTTTGAAACTTTGATTGCAATCAAGTTTGGGAAACACAATCTCGATGAACGTAGATTAGCCATCCAAACCTTGAATCAATCTCAGAATCAAACGACTAAAAAAAATAGGAATGCATACCAACTAAATCCACCCCGCGACCAAAAAAGAACCCCAGCCCAGACCAGAAGGTCCGGCCGGGTCCTTACTTTGGTCCGGTCGGACCTACCTCAAAATTCCAGCTTCTGACCATCACTGTGCGGCCGCCCAAGGAAGACTGTGCGGTCGCCCAAACATGTGCGGCCGCCCACGTTTTTCTATGCGGTCGCACAGTAGCATCAGAATGATTTTTAGAGTTCGAAAATTTGTCTCAAAATTGTTTTCTCCGATTATTAAAACTTTGATCCAATCAAAAAATTAATAATCAAACAATTCAGAATCCAACATAATTTTTAGTGCGATTTAATAGTGCGATTAAAGTTGTAAAACAATAAACCACATAGAATCATATAACACATAAACATCATATAATCCAATATTCATATCATGCTAGGCATACAAACAATTTATATACACACAACATGATCTAAGTATTGAAATAATCAACATGAACGGGGCTCTGATACCACTGTTGGGTTTCGTAGTAACATGTGCAGCGGAATTAAGCATTTAAAATTTAATGAAACCCAAAGCCCATAGATCCATTCATATGATTAAGTCAAATACAATATGATGAATACTAGAATACTAACCCTTAATGCCTTTGATTTTTGCAACCTTGAATTCGATGGAGGCTTGAAACCTTGATCACGAACATAGTAAGAATCACGAACTTTGAAGATGATAAGTTTCACCCTCTAGCGGTATCCACACCACAAACGAATATCAAGAACACTTGATCTTGGTTGCTAGACCAAAATTGTGAAACACGTTTTCACAATTAATATGAACTATGTCACGACCCGAAAACTAGGCTCTATTTTATTAGTAATAAATAATTACTATTTATTTATTTGCTTATTTATTTATTTAAATTATTATTTAATTAATAATTTATGTGTGCATTTTATGTGTTATAATAAATTATGACTAGCATTTTATTTGGGTCATTTGTGCTAGTGTAGCATTGTTGGGTCTTAATTGTTAGTGGGGAGTATAAGAATTTGTGAGTAGTAAGGGAGGGGCCTTAAGTGTAACTTTTAAAACCATCTTACTTACTCTCTCATCCTCCCTCCCTCACCTCCCCCACTCTCATTTTTCTCCAGCACACTCCATCTCTCTCTCTCTCTTCCATGGCCAAAGAAAGGTAAGTTTCTTCTCTTACTTCTCTCTTCATTTCCTTCCTCTTCCTCTCATTATTTCTCATTTCTTAAAACATGAATCTTGTTTAGGTCGTCGATAGGATCGTAGGAAGCCAAAAATATTCGAGTTCCGGCAACTTTGAGAAAATTCGGGTAAGTTACTTTTCCCCATTTTGATGTTAAAATGTTCATATCATGTTCATATAATGCTTTTGTTGTTATATTTGAAGTTTGGATGAGGTTGCCATTTATTTGGAATTTATTTGAGTTTTTGGTTAAAAATGGTGAAATCTTGAATGTGGGATTTGATTCTTGATTTTGGTTGATAAATGTTGTTGTATGAGTCTTTTTAGACTTATAAGTTGTTTTGGTACTTTAGTAAACTAGTTGGAAGGTTGGATTTTTGGTTGATTTGTGTTTTGGTATGAAAATGGAAGAACCCATTTCTTCCTTCCCGATTTCCAGTATTTCAGAACATTGGGCGACCGCCCAAAAATGTCTGGGCGACCGCACATCTATCTGAAAGCTTTTGTTCTTGTTTGAGGGCCTTTTGGGCGACCGCACAATCCCTTTTGGGCGGCCGCACAGAACATCTGAAAGTTTTCATTTGTTATTTTGTGTGATTGAAGAATGCGTTTTGGTCTAAGTCTTGGGTGTCCTTCTTGTCGACCTTAGTGAACATTGTAGTGCACTCTAGTGATAGAATTGGGTCCCTTGTGATTAAGTTTGTGATGTGAAATTTAGTTTTATGTTCTTTCATAATTTTGGGGTTATTTGGGTTTTAGAGGCACATGAATTGAGTTTTCTTGTCTTTAAATGTTAGGATAGAAGTATATATAGGTACTCCTAAGTTTTGGAACGAAAGGAGTGAAATTCGGAGCTAAAACATGGATTTTTCATAATGTCCGGCCGAGCACTTTATAAAATTTGTCCGTTTACGTTCAATCTTCCGGAGACCATAACTTCTTCGTCCGGACTCCGTTTTAGACGTGCAAACTATCGTTGGAAAGCTCTTTTCGAGTACTACCCAATGGTTCTATTGGACGCATGGTTCCAGATCAGAATGGTTGTCTTATTATTGAGGTTTAAGATCAAGGTGTAGTCTTGGTCTAGGTTCCGTAGTACTATTCTAGTTGACTTAGTTGGGCACCGTGGAACTCTTTAGTATCTCACCCCATTTCTTGTTTCAGTTATCGTTGATTTGCATGATATTATGCCATGTAGATGCATTTAGTAACTTACTGAGATTTTATCTCACCCCGTTTCTTGTTTCAAATTGTTTTTCCTTAACCCCCCCCCCCAGGAAAGCAAGTGGTAGCGTTGTGAGGTCTGTTGTAGCGGGAATCTTCTGAGCAGGTTGATCGTATTTGAGATAGTTGCTCTTCGGAGCCTTTATGTATTTTATTGTGGGTTCGTAGTCGTTCAGTGTGTTGTATATACGGTTGTACTTTAGGTAATTTTGTTAATAGTTGTTCTTGCTTCCGCATTTGTTTCTAGTCTCCGAGTTATAATCTCGTTGAGGTGTGGTTTGAGTGGTATTGGTTTATAGTTGAATTCACACGCCCGGTTTGGTGTATTACATTTTGGAGATGTATATTATAAAAAATTTATACTTATGGATTTGTAAGATTTCCGGGGCGCTACAGTTGGTATCAGAGCAATGGTTTTAGATCTTGAAGGAGAATAAGAACTCTGATATTGAATAGGGTTCAATACTTGGGTGTTATAACTTTTAGCGGTTTAGGAAACTAAGTTTTCTTGGAATTCAAGGTTAAGGTAGAAGTTGGTTGAGTTATGAGTCGTGATATTGACGTCGAGTGTTTCTTCTCTTGTGGTATATCAAGTATAGGATTGGTGTCAATAGTGTTGGTTCCATTGGGGTTAGTTGGCTTGGGAATCAAGAGTGCGAGTTTTGAAGGCTTGAACGTACCTATTTCGTAAAGTTGAAATGTCTTGTGCTATATTCTTATGTTTGTTCTCGTTAAGTGATTTATGTTGAGGTGTATTCTCGAGTACGGAATTTCGTGATCGCTACTGATAGAGGTAAGGTGATCTGGTTATGTCACCTATGCGGGATATTGACGAGTTAAGTGGTATGGTTTAGCTTTCTATATGCTACGAATTTCTTGTGTGCCATCGATAGGTGGAGAATATTTCTATACGAGTATGTTTGACTTTGTTTAGGAGCATACTAGGTATATATATAATGTTCAGGTTCTATATTAAAAATCAGAAAATCTTTATTATAAGGTTGTGCTGGGAATTTAGCTTATTCTGTTGGCAATATTAATTTTGAAGTCTTGGGTATAATTTATATTGGGGACAATATGTCGCTTGATCGATAGGGAACTTGGGTTAAATTGGGTTGTTGTGGTACAAGGTTGTAATGCTAATATCTAGATCAATATCCATATGGTATCGGTTGGGTTATAGGAGTTGAGGATTCAATGAGAATCTCTTGAGGAAAATTTTGGTCACTTTTAGTACATCTCCGTGAATGCATCGGAATGGATTAGTATGGAGAGGTGTACGATTTGTTATGGATGATGAGTTTGTTGTAGGAGTTATGATCATCAATGGTGATAAGCGTGTTAAGTTAGAAAGGACTAAGTACAATTTGGGAGAGTAATAATTTCTCAATCTATGTTAAAGGCATTTTGAAATTTTGGTTATATAGTGGTTCTATGGTTCTAAATCCCTTCTTGGTGGCGTTTCCCGAATTGGATCAAGGGTATGTGAAGAAAGTTGAGTATCAATACTTGGGCATAATTAAGGAATATCATGATTTGGTATCGGGTCAGTCGGAACGTTACTAGCTAATTGGCTTATTTTGATGGTAGTACTATTGAGCCTAAGTATCATTAGGTTAATAAATGTATGCGTGAAAGACTAACTTGGGTTAGCTATTGAAGATTTGGGGTTTGTTGATTTCCTTAGGTATATGAGCACATATTATTAACTACAAAGGGAGTTAGAGGAAATCCCTTGAAGATAAAATTTAGATCATTTTCGGACTATTGAGTATTCGTAATTATTTTAGGCTTTCAAGGATTGGAGTGTTATGACGATGATATTCTGGCGTAGATTTAAGTGGACATTTTGTATTAAAATTTTGGGTTTATATTACACCACTAGTTTAAGGTGCTACCTAGAGCGAGAGCACTATAATGGGAATCCTTAGAGATATAGCATTTGGTGAATATTATGGGGATGGAAAAATTTCTTTAGCCTTTCATATTTTAAAAGCTAATTTAGCTCGTGATGGTAATGTTTTGAATTTCAGGGGAATAATACTGAGTATGCGATTTACAAATAGAAGTACCTTTGCGGTGTAGTTAAGGTTATGAATAAGGCAAGCTTGAGATATCTCGAGAATTTTGTGTGGAAATAATTTGGATTCTTCGATCTTGAGTACGGATTTTGGTTAGTAATGAAGATAATGACGGCATGATTCGGTTCAAGAGGTAGTGTTATCGTAAGCATCATTTAAGGTTACCTCGTAGTGGGTCAGATTGGACAATTGAGGAAATCGAGAAATGGCAGAACTATCGTATCCGTAGCTATTTGGTCTTTAGGGTAAGTCTCGTTAAAATTCGGGTCGAATTTTCTTTAAGGGGGAGTGAATGTCACGACCCGAAAACTAGGCTCTATTTTATTAGTAATAAATAATTACTATTTATTTATTTGCTTATTTATTTATTTAAATTATTATTTAATTAATAATTTATGTGTGCATTTTATGTGTTATAATAAATTATGACTAGCATTTTATTTGGGTCATTTGTGCTAGTGTAGCATTGTTGGGTCTTAATTGTTAGTGGGGAGTATAAGAATTTGTGAGTAGTAAGGGAGGGGCCTTAAGTGTAACTTTTAAAACCATCTTACTTACTCTCTCATCCTCCCTCCCTCACCTCCCCCACTCTCATTTTTCTCCTGCACACTCCATCTCTCTCTCTCTCTTCCATGGCCAAAGAAAGGTAAGTTTCTTCTCTTACTTCTCTCTTCATTTCCTTCCTCTTCCTCTCATTATTTCTCATTTCTTAAAACATGAATCTTGTTTAGATCGTCGATAGGATCGTAGGAAGCCAAAAATATTCGAGTTCCGGCAACTTTGAGAAAATTCGGGTAAGTTGCTTTTCCCCATTTTGATGTTAAAATGTTCATATCATGTTCATATAATGCTTTTGTTGTTATATTTGAAGTTTGGATGAGGTTGCCATTTATTTGGAATTTATTTGAGTTTTTGGTTAAAAATGGTGAAATCTTGAATGTGGGATTTGAGTCTTGATTTTGGTTGATAAATGTTGTTGTATGAGTCTTTTTAGACTTATAAGTTGTTTTAGTACTTTAGTAAACTAGTTGGAATGTTGGATTTTTGGTTGATTTGTGTTTTGGTATGAAAATGGAAGAACCCATTTCTTCCTTCCCGATTTCCAGTATTTCAGAACATTGGGCGACCGCCCAAAAATGTCTGGGCGACCGCACATCTATCTGAAAGCTTTTGTTCTTGTTTGAGGGCCTTTTGGGCGACCGCACAGTCCCTTTTGGGCGGCCGCACAGAACATCTGAAAGTTTTCATTTGTTATTTTGTGTGATTGAAGAATGCGTTTTGGTCTAAGTCTTGGGTGTCCTTCTTGTCGACTTTAGTGAACATTGTAGTGCACTCTAGTGATAGAATTGGGTCCCTTGTGATTAAGTTTGTGATGTGAAATTTAGTTTTATGTTCTTTCATAATTTTGGGGTTATTTGGGTTTTAGAGGCACATGAATTGAGTTTTCTTGTCTTTAAATGTTAGGATAGAAGTATATATAGGTACTCCTAAGTTTTGGAACGAAAGGAGTGAAATTCGGAGCTAAAACATGGATTTTTCATAATGTCCGGCCGAGCACTTTATAAAATTTGTCCGTTTACGTTCAATCTTCCGGAGACCATAACTTCTTCGTCCGGACTCCGTTTTAGACGTGTAAACTATCGTTGGAAATCTCTTTTCGAGTACTACGCAATGGTTCTATTGGCCGCATGGTTCCAGATCAGAATGGTTGTCTTATTATTGAGGTTTAAGATCAAGGTGTAGTCTTGGTCTAGGTTCCGTAGTACTATTCTAGTTGACTTAGTTGGGCACCGTGGAACTCTTTAGTAATTGAAATTGGTTCCTTTGTGAATAATGGTTTTATGTAATTTGATCAAGTATTGTTTGGGAATGTTTGGGCATCTTATGATGTGTTCGTGATTGTTCCAATCGAATTGATTTTCGAGTAAGACTTGGTCTAGGTTTTAGGCGATGTCCTATAGTACCTAGAGGGTTGTTGTTGAACACCAAAGTGTAGGGTTTAGTCCGGTCGTGATCATGTTCTAATAAGGGTAACCTTTTAGATTCGTTAGGGGTGTTTAGAATTGGTTCGTTATGGACGGAGGTAAAGCGTGAATTGACAATTGGGTACCACAGTTTGATTAACCTTAAGGTGTATTCATTCTGATTTCCTACTTTGAAAATTCCAGATGTGATGAGATGGTTGAGTTCATAGTCCTAGTACATCTTTATGAGTAAACGTTTAGGATAATTTTGAGTTATATTCGTTGTACTATTTGTGAGCGACCATTTGGGTTGTGTTCTTTATGAGTAACTTGTGGGTATCATCTTTGGAATGTATCTGGTATGGTTCCTCTTTATGGAATTATCGTGTTCTAATAATCATTGTTGTTGAGCTCTTTATGAGAAATTCTGTTTATCGTTGTTGTTAAACTCTTCATGAGTAACCGTTGCATCTTTATGGTGATTAATTGGTATGGTTCCCTACTTTGGAACCCTAAGTTGTTTAATTAAGCTAGTATTTATTACTTAGCATTTATTTGAAAGCCCAGCTGGCATATTTGTTACATCTGGCGATGGGAGAGATTATAATGGCAAAGCCAAGTCCATTATAATGTTGACCATTGTTTTGCCCCCTTCTATACCCCTTTTCCAGATTGGCCTTGGAAAGGTTAAGTTAGCTTCCTTTGAGAATGTATCTAGCTATCGGGCATGACTTTGTGTCATGGTCCTTGTCCTTTGTGACACTTTTATGGTTATTGGTTCCGGTACCGGGTTTCTCTTCAGCTTTTATGCTACTATGAAGATGGCTTGATGGGTTGATTGAGTGATTGGTCGGTTCTGACCGGGGTTCTATTCGGTGGTTATACTGCTGTTGTTACTTGGTTGATCGGTTGAAGCTGCGCAGCGATTGTTCTATCAGTTTGGTGAAACCTTGGCTAAGTATCCTTTGTTACGTGTTTATTTCAGTCTTATGTGCTGCATGATGAGTTAGTCGTTATTTCCAACTGGTATGGGACAGTTGGCGATAGAGAGCTTTCTCATTTGTTGTTACGTGATTTACTTGTTCAGTTATCGTTGATTTGCATGATATTATGCCATGTAGATGCATTTAGTAACTTACTGAGATTTTATCTCACCCCGTTTCTTGTTTCAAATTGTTTTTCCTTAACCCCCCCCCCCCAGGAAAGCAAGTGGTAGCGTTGTGAGGCTGTTGTAGCGGGAATCTTCTGAGCAGGTTGATCGTATTTGAGATAGTTGCTCTTCGGAGCCTTTATGTATTTTATTGTGGGTTCGTAGTCGTTCAGTGTGTTGTATATACGGTTGTACTTTAGGTAATTTTGTTAATAGTTGTTCTTGCTTCCGCATTTGTTTCTAGTCTCCGAGTTATAATCTCGTTGAGGTGTGGTTTGAGTGGTATTGGTTTATAGTTGAATTCACGCGCCCGGTTTGGTGTATTACATTTTGGAGATGTATATTATAAAAAATTTATACTTATGGATTTGTAAGATTTCTGGGGCGCTATAGTTGGTATCAGAGCAATGGTTTTAGATCTTGAAGGAGAATAAGAACTCTGATATTGAATAGGGTTCAATACTTGGGTGTTATAACTTTTAGCGGTTTAGGAAACTAAGTTTTCTTGGAATTCAAGGTTAAGGTAGAAGTTGGTTGAGTTATGAGTCGTGATATTGACGTCGAGTGTTTCTTCTCTTGTGGTATATCAAGTATAGGATTGGTGTCAATAGTGTTGGTTCCATTGGGGTTAGTTGGCTTGGGAATCGAGAGTGCGAGTTTTGAAGGCTTGAACGTACCTATTTCGTAAAGTTGAAATGTCTTGTGCTATATTCTTATGTTTGTTCTCGTTAAGTGATTTATGTTGAGGTGTATTCTCGAGTACGGAATTTCGTGATCGCTACTGATAGAGGTAAGGTGATCTGATTATGTCACCTATGCGGGATATTGACGAGTTAAGTGGTATGGTTTAGCTTTCTATATGCTACGAATTTCTTGTGTGCCATCGATAGGTGGAGAATATTTCTATACGAGTATGTTTGACTTTGTTTAGGAGTATACTAGGTATATATATAATGTTCAGGTTCTATATTGAAAATCAGAAAATCTTTATTATAAGGTTGTGCTGGGAATTTAGCTTATTCTGTTGGCAATATTAATTTTGAAGTCTTGGGTATAATTTATATTGGGGACAATATGTCGCTTGATCGATAGGGAACTTGGGTTAAATTTGGTTGTTGTGGTACAAGGTTGTAATGCTAATATCTAGATCAATATCCATATGGTATCGGTTGGGTTATAGGAGTTGAGGATTCAATGAGAAACTCTTGAGGAAAATTTTGGTCACTTTTAGTACATCTCCGTGAATGCATCGGAATGGATTAGTATGGAGAGGTGTACGATTTGTTATGGATGATGAGTTTGTTGTAGGAGTTATGATCATCAATGGTGATAAGCGTGTTAAGTTAGAAAGGACTAAGTACAATTTGGGAGAGTAATAATTTCTCAATCTATGTTAAAGGCATTTTGAAATTTTGGTTATATAGTGGTTCAATGGTTCTAAATCCCTTATTGGTGGCGTTTCCCGAATTGGATCAAGGGTATGTGAAGAAAGTTGAGTATCAATACTTGGGCATAATTAAGGAATATCATGATTTGGTATCGGGTCAGTCGGAACGTTACTAGCTAATTGGCTTATTTTGATGGTAGTACTATTGAGCCTAAGTATCATTAGGTTAATAAATGTATGCGTGAAAGACTAACTTGGGTTAGCTATTGAAGATTTGGGGTTTGTTGATTTCCTTGGGTATATGAGCACATATTATTAACTACAAAGGGAGTTAGAGGAAATCCCTTGAAGATAAAATTTAGATCATTTTCGGACTATTGAGTATTCGTAATTATTTTAGGCTTTCAAGGATTGGAGTGTTATGACGATGATATTCTGGCGTAGATTTAAGTGGACATTTTGTATTAAAATTTTGGGTTTATATTACACCACTAGTTTAAGGTGCTACCTAGAGCGAGAGCACTATAATGGGAATCCTTAGAGATATAGCATTTGGTGAATATTATGGGGATGGAAAAATTTCTTTAGCCTTTCATATTTTAAAAGCTAATTTAGCTCGTGATGGTAATGTTTTGAATTTCAGGGGAATAATACTGAGTATGCGATTTACAAATAGAAGTACCTTTGTGGTGTAGTTAAGGTTATGAATAAGGCAAGCTTGAGATATCTCGAGAATTTTGTGTGGAAATAATTTGGATTCTTCGATCTTGAGTACGGATTTTGGTTAGTAATGAAGATAATGACGGCATGATTCGGTTCAAGAGGTAGTGTTATCGTAAGCATCATTTAAGGTTACCTCGTAGTGGGTCAGATTGGACAATTGAGGAAATTGAGAAATGGCAGAACTATCGTATCCGTAGCTATTTGGTCTTTAGGGTAAGTCTCGTTAAAATTCGGGTCGAATTTTCTTTAAGGGGGAGTGAATGTCACGACCCGAAAACTAGGCTCTATTTTATTAGTAATAAATAATTACTATTTATTTATTTGCTTATTTATTTATTTAAATTATTATTTAATTAATAATTTATGTGTGCATTTTATGTGTTATAATAAATTATGACTAGCATTTATTTGGGTCATTTGTGCTAGTGTAGCATTGTTGGGTCTTAATTGTTAGTGGGGAGTATAAGAATTTGTGAGTAGTAAGGGAGGGGCCTTAAGTGTAACTTTTAAAACCATCTTACTTACTCTCTCATCCTCCCTCCCTCACCTCCCCCACTCTCATTTTTCTCCTGCACACTCCATCTCTCTCTCTCTCTTCCATGGCCAAAGAAAGGTAAGTTTCTTCTCTTACTTCTCTCTTCATTTCCTTCCTCTTCCTCTCATTATTTCTCATTTCTTAAAACATGAATCTTGTTTAGATCGTCGATAGGATCGTAGGAAGCCAAAAATATTCGAGTTCCGGCAACTTTGAGAAAATTCGGGTAAGTTGCTTTTCCCCATTTTGATGTTAAAATGTTCATATCATGTTCATATAATGCTTTTGTTGTTATATTTGAAGTTTGGATGAGGTTGCCATTTATTTGGAATTTATTTGAGTTTTTGGTTAAAAATGGTGAAATCTTGAATGTGGGATTTGATTCTTGATTTTGGTTGATAAATGTTGTTGTATGAGTCTTTTTAGACTTATAAGTTGTTTTGGTACTTTAGTAAACTAGTTGGAAGGTTGGATTTTTGGTTGATTTGTGTTTTGGTATGAAAATGGAAGAACCCATTTCTTCCTTCCCGATTTCCAGTATTTCAGAACATTGGGCGACCGCCCAAAAATGTCTGGGCGACCGCACATCTATCTGAAAGCTTTTGTTCTTGTTTGAGGGCCTTTTGGGCGACCGCACAGTCCCTTTTGGGCGGCCGCACAGAACATCTGAAAGTTTTCATTTGTTATTTTGTGTGATTGAAGAATGCGTTTTGGTCTAAGTCTTGGGTGTCCTTCTTGTCGACCTTAGTGAACATTGTAGTGCACTCTAGTGATAGAATTGGGTCCCTTGTGATTAAGTTTGTGATGTGAAATTTAGTTTTATGTTCTTTCATAATTTTGGGGTTATTTGGGTTTTAGAGGCACATGAATTGAGTTTTCTTGTCTTTAAATGTTAGGATAGAAGTATATATAGGTACTCCTAAGTTTTGGAACGAAATGAGTGAAATTCGGAGCTAAAACATGGATTTTTCATAATGTCCGGCCGAGCACTTTATAAAATTTGTCCGTTTACGTTCAATCTTCCGGAGACCATAACTTCTTCGTCCGGACTCCGTTTTAGACGTGTAAACTATCGTTGGAAAGCTATTTTCGAGTACTACGCAATGGTTCTATTGGCCGCATGGTTCCAGATCAGAATGGTTGTCTTATTATTGAGGTTTAAGATCAAGGTGTAGTCTTGGTCTAGGTTCCGTAGTACTATTCTAGTTGACTTAGTTGGGCATCGTGGAACTCTTTAGTAATTGAAATTGGTTCCTTTGTGAATAATGGTGTTATGTAATTTGATCACGTATTGTTTGGGAATGTTTGGGCATCTTATGATGTGTTCGTGATTGTTCCAATCGAATTGATTTTCGAGTAAGACTTGGTCTAGGTTTTAGGCGATGTCCTATAGTACCTAGAGGGTTGTTGTTGAACACCAAAGTGTAGGGTTTAGTCCGGTCGTGATCATGTTCTAATAAGGGTAACCTTTTAGATTCGTTAGGGGTGTTTAGAATTGGTTCGTTATGGACGGAGGTAAAGCGTGAATTGACAATTGGGTACCACGGTTTGATTAACCTTAAGGTGTATTCATTCTGATTTCCTACTTTGGAAATTCCAGATGTGATGAGATGGTTGAGTTCATAGTCCTAGTACATCTTTATGAGTAAACGTTTAGGATAATTTTGAGTTATAGTCGTTGTACTATTTGTGAGCGACCGTTTGGGTTGTGTTCTTTATGAGTAACTTGTGGGTATCATCTTTGGAATGTATCTGGTATGGTTCCTCTTTATGCAATTATCGTGTTCTAATAATCATTGTTGTTGAGCTCTTTATGAGAAATTCTGTTTATCGTTGTTGTTAAACTCTTCATGAGTAACCGTTGCATCTTTATGGTGATTAATTGGTATGGTTCCCTACTTTGGAACCCTAAGTTGTTTAATTAAGCTAGTATTTATTACTTAGCATTTATTTGAAAGCCCAGCTGGCATATTTGTTGCATCGGGCGATGGGAGAGATTATAATGGCAAAGCCAAGTCCATTATAATGTTGACCATTGTTTTGCCCCCTTCTATACCCCTTTTCCAGATTGGCCTTGGAAAGGTTAAGTTAGCTTCATTTGGGAATGTATCTAGCTATCGGGCATGACTTTGTGTCATGGTCCTTGTCCTTTGTGACACTTTTATGGTTATTGGTTCCGGTACCGGGTTTCTCTTCAGCTTTTATGCTACTATGAAGATGGCTTGATGGGTTGATTGAGTGATTGGTCGGTTCTGACCGGGGTTCTATTCGGTGGTTATACTGCTGTTGTTGCTTGGTTGATCGGTTGAAGCTGCGCAGCGATTGTTCTATCAGTTTGGTGAAACCTTGGCTAAGTATCCTTTGTTACGTGTTTATTTCAGTCTTATGTGCTGCATGATGAGTTAGTCGCTATTTCCAACTGGTATGGGACAGTTGGCGATAGGGAGCTTTCTCATTTGTTGTTACGTGATTTACTTGTTCAGTTATCGTTGATTTGCATGATATTATGCCATGTAGATGCATTTAGTAACTTACTGAGATTTTATCTCACCCCGTTTCTTGTTTCAAATTGTTTTTCCTTAACCCCCCCCCCCCAGGAAAGCAAGTGGTAGCGTTGTGAGGTCTGTTGTAGCGGGAATCTTCTGAGCAGGTTGATCGTATTTCAGATAGTTGCTCTTCGGAGCCTTTATGTATTTTATTGTGGGTTCGTAGTCGTTCAGTGTGTTGTATATACGGTTGTACTTTAGGTAATTTTGTTAATAGTTGTTCTTGCTTCCGCATTTGTTTCTAGTCTCCGAGTTATAATCTCGTTGAGGTGTGGTTTGAGTGGTATTGGTTTATAGTTGAATTCAAGCGCCCGGTTTGGTGTATTACATTTTGGAGATGTATATTATAAAAAATTTATACTTATGGATTTGTAAGATTTCCGGGGCGCTACAAACTATATGGAATTTTATTTGTGTATTATTTTGTTCTTCAATCTAGGATGTCTTAGAACAAAATAAAACCTCTCTCAAACTCTTTGAGATTTGCACAAAAGCATTAGCTATGATTCTGGCCGAATTTTGCTGTTTATATACAAGTTAGACCTATTCCAAATAGGAAACTTGTGTCTAAACCCGTCCAAAATTCTTTTTCAAATCAAATCAGGAAACCAGCCCCGACATGGTGTGCGGCCGCCCAAAACAACCTGTGCGGCCGCATATCTATCTGGAAGATTCTGGTACTTTTTGAGCCAAGTTGTACGGCCGCCCAAACCCTTTTGTGCGGTCGCACACCTGCCCCAGATTTCCTTAATTTCCAAATTCCTCCAAAGTCCTTCGACTCAATATTCCGATATAGTCCTTATTTAAGATTCGTTCTATTGTGTGTGACCCTCTAGGATTATACTAAGTTGGCAATGGGTTCAAACATGAAACCATAAGATATGATTAGGTTCTAGCAAACCGTCATACCTACCCAAATAGTAAAACTAGATACAATTTCGCATTCCTTTAGAACATGTCATAATCCCTTTGTCCACGATGTCATTGAACACAAGTCATGGTCAATAAGTCAACTTGTATTGTTCAATACTTTCTCGATTCCGAATATGTTGATAATCCAAATGACATTGATCCAATCAATCCATTTGAGTTTGGCCAAACATTTCACCAACATCATTCCTTCGAGGGGCCCAAGCTTGACATCTCTCCGAAGAAGAACAAATCCAATTAGGTTATTATTCTTCCCTACGTGAATCCGATTATGCCAATCATACCCTTTATAACTACCGTGTTAAGGCAGCGTTTGAATATGTCAAACATAATCTTCATCAAGTGGAAGACTATAATAACTTCATGTTTAAGGATTCAAATGACATAACTAATATGAGATTTATATATGACATAGACCATGACATAAATCTCATACAGCGGGTTATGTCCAGTACCTTGTTCCAAACAAGTACCTATAAATCTAACATGATCATCCCATGATCATTTAGCCATTATACTAGTGCTTAACAAGCTCTAGGGACAAAGATTATTATAAGCAAACATGAGCAACAATAATAATCTTATTATATATTTATCATCATGAATAAAATGATAACTTATACAACGTTTAACAAGCGTGCCTAGGGCACCAACAACAACATGAATACCCCTTTCCGAATGCGGGCAACGCACGGGAAGTCTTTCTTTTTTATTTATCTTTATTTATCTTTTCTATGGGATTAGGATATTCAAGTTGGTATTTAAATTTATTAAGATTCGCCACGTTGTTTTTATTGAGCTAAAACATTGAGAAACAACTAACAGAGAGGGTTCGGGGGTCAAGTTACGACAAGAGAAGAATATCAAGTTATCACTCCTATCGCCCGATAGATCGGACTTTCTATCATGATGAATGTGTTAGTAGTGTGTTAGTGATTGAGACCGGATCCGAAGATTGCCTACGTTCCTCTCGTGATGAGAAGCTCAGGTCAGCGTAGTTCGCACATAATCGGAACAGAGAGAAGAAGTGGGATCATGCATAATGAAGGGGGAGGAGAAAGAATCATGGAAGATGATCACATCCTGGAATAGTGATTATACCATTGATAAGATCAATGTGTAGTCCTCATATTCATCCTTGGAGAGTTATTGATCATGGGAGTAATTACCTAAAGTTTAGGGTTTAGAAGTAGTTCCTAGATCTCGTTGATCATCATCGGCTATGCATTATAAGTAGGGATTAAAACATTAGATCTAGCATGTTATGCATGGGATAAGCCGTAGATCTAACATAATAATAATATCATGAACATGAATGAATGAACACATAAGCATGAAGATCGCTACCCTAGATATAGAGCATATTATGAATTCTAGCAAGAACATGAAGAACACGTTATGAATCACATGAATATAGGTGTATAAACATAATGAAACTAGCATAAATCAGATCTAAACTAAGAAAACATGACAAATTCTTACCAATCTTGACAAGAACGAAGTCGAATCTCTTGTGCGGATTCGCCGGACCTTCAGGATTGCTAGAAAGGCTTAGAGAGAGAGTTCTGTCTGCAGTTTGGACCATAGAACTCAGGGGAGAGAATTGTATCTTGAAATTATGAACTGATGTCACCTATTTATAGGATTTCTGACCCGGAAGGAGTAGCCGCCCGGCCCCACCTAGACTGGCCGCCCGATCGGTCTAAGTGGTTGGATCGGTTCCCAATGCTTTGATCAGTTTGGACTCTGGAGGATGATGAGATAACGTCTATCTTTGCAGCTTCATCCGATCAGGTCGTCAATATCTCCTTATCTGGGCTTTTCGAGAAATCCGGATAAGTCCTGCACAGTTCGTAAATACCAAGGAGGTCCCTGTGAGTTCTAGAATGCCTAATAACTCATTTTCAGGTTGGGTACTAATAATGACACACTCGATCGAAGTACTTAGTATATCAAATAACCAGCTCTGGTGCCAATTGAAAAATCAAGTCGATGGATTAAGTCAGAAAGAAAGTGTTATCAAAGGTGTTGTCAAAGCAACGATAACACTTCGGGCAACACTTTACAGACACGAGCAGAAAACAGTTTCTGAAAAGAGTTTGCAGCGGAAAGACAACACAAGAATTATTTTTCTCAAGATATATAAATTATATATCTCGAGAGATGCCTTAAAAGGCGAGACCTTTACTAATAATATGAATTCAAGTACAAGGACGAGAGTTCCCTATCTCTATTACAATTTAAGCTCTATGGAATGACTAAGTCTATACACGAGACCCTATCCTAGCCAAGACAAACTTATAATCAAAGATTACAAGAATGGAATAGGTTTAGGAAGACGGGTATATCGGAACCAAGGAGTGTATAGGCTTTTCTTGTGTGAGAATGAGTGTTGAAGTAGCTTCAAGTATTGTATCTTCAATCTTCATTCTCCTTGCTATTTATAGGCTTGAAGTACTTGGGGAATACTCCAATAATGGCTTGGTTAGTGATCAAAAACGTGGTGGATTGGATTACCGAGCCTTGGGAGGTTATTCTCCACATTTCCTAAAATGTAGGAACCAATTCTTTGTGCCCAAGTCTTTGCATAGCCTTCTTGTACCTTCTAGCTATCCACAGCTTGTACATTCTTGATCAATACTCAGCCCTTTGAATGGGTCAATTCCCATCTTTTTCTTGTTGCTTTAAATCCCACATGTTTATGAATAAAATCCACTTTTATTCATAAACTCTTCTTTCACCTTCCTTGCATTATTCTAGTATCTCAACCATAGTATACCTGAAATTTTGGACTACCAATAAACACTAAACTTGCAACAATATTAGACATTAGTACAGCAATTATTTATGAAGCAAATATTCAAATATATTCCCAGATTGTCCATCGGGTAACACTGGGACAGTGTTGGCAGCACTTGTGGTAACACCACGTTCTGCACTTACAGGTTCTAATTGCAAAATTCAGATTAACGATTTCCCAGTAGATCTCAGATCTGAGTGCTTATGCTTTTTCTTTTAATCTTTGAAGAACACCATGGAACCCATATTTTTTTTAAAGAACCCAAATCTGGATTTCTTATTTTTGATTTTCTGATTTGGGATGTGATTTTATTTGGTTGTCCTATTAAAAACTAAAATGTGTGCTTAGTCTAATTTATTTATGATGGTGGTAGTTTTGTGGTGGCGGTGGTAGTTTTGTGGTGTTGGTGAAGGTTCGGTGGTGGTGTTCATGGTTGTTGAATGGTGGCAAAGACTTGGGGGTAATTTAAAAATTTAGATAGTAATATCTGTTAAAAAACTAACATTCATTAACTTACATTCACAACAGTTCACGATTTTGGTTAATTTTGTTATTTTATAAATAGTACGCAGGTTAGATTGGTTGTTTCAATAGTACGAAGGTAAAAACAGAATATTTAATTTCGGATCAATCCCTTATATTACGTGAACAAGACTCCGTTCATATCATAATTTAACTTGATTTTCAAATATTTGAATATTTAATTACGGTAAGAAATCTCATTTAAGGAGATGATTAAAATATTTATTCTTATCTAAATATAAGCCTCAATTTAAAATTATTTGAAATTTCCATAAATCAGTCTTTGACAGAGATTTAATCTATATATACAAATATATAACCACTTTCACGGCATTATTCTTTTTTCTCATGCAAACATTTCAATTTTGCTCCTCTTTTCATTCACTAGACCAAAATATTTACTCTGAGGTGAGTTCTTCCTTTTATTTCTCTCATTCTAAATTCTTTTTTTTCCCAATGTTTTTTCGGTGTGTAATGTGTTTGTGTTGAATTCACAATATAAGTCAAAATTAGCTACCAAACAGCGTCACTAATCAACCTCAGAGCATTTGATCTGCACTATCTCAGATCCACCACGGGCACGGCAATTCAACTCGAGTAGAGTAACAATAATTGCAAATTCATGCTTCACATCCATTGATTTCGGTGAAGTAATTTCGAATTCAGATGACGATTGAGAATGAAAAGGGAGTTCCCATCCGTGTGTGCGCTCTTATATACTCCTCCAAAATAACATTTTTATTTTCATCAGTTTTAAGAGAAAATAATTACTACTTCCTTCAAAACAAAACACTCATTCGGTCTCATTCTAAATTTTATATATCATATTGCGTTTCCATTCGTTAACTACAAGTTTAGTGTAGTATAAGTCCTTATACAATGTTACATTCATATTTCATATTGAGTTTTCTTAATTTCGGTCATGGTAAGCAAGTGACCATTTCATTGCTGTCGTTCTTTTTGTCTCACACGTGATTCTCTCCCGGGCTTTTATTTGAAGTTTCGTTTAATTTATGGGCGTGAAAAATTTAGAAGGGTAGATGTTAATCTCCATTCTCAATCTCTATTTTTTTCCGTTCATTATAATAGCTATTTCAGTAATGACGTATGATGTTAATAAATCGCAGATAATATCAACAGACGGGCGACCGATTCTAGCCCTTTTTGTCACGTTTGCTTCTAATCCTTTGTGGCCAGAAGTCGCAGAATTCATAGAGAGTAGGGGCCTGGGACCGAAAGATATGCCTGATGTTTTACGTAGGATTTTTGAAATTAAATTCGATCAACTGTCAAAAGCTTTGAAAGAAGAATTTTCTTTTGGCAAGCTCAATTCATTTAAGTTATTATGTTCATTTCTTAGTGTAAGTTCTATTATAGGAATGCAATTTTTTGATGGCTGCCTCTATTCTAACTATATATTTGTTCATATATGCAGTTGTCGTCTCTGTCAAATCTGTTGAGTTTGAAAAACGAGGCCTACCTCATGGACACATTCTCCTTTTTCTCAACTATAAAGATCAAGCGCGCATTACTCATGTCGACACCAAGCAAGGAAATCATTAGAAATAGAATTCTATGTTCACTTTATTTTATTTTTCTCCAAGTGTTCTCCTTTTTATGTAACTTTAAATATTTATTAATGATTATTTATTTTCATTAAATACAGACATGGGTTATTTCATTTAGTGTGCTTTTATTTTTTTGTTTTGGTAACTTAAATGCGATGAAAGTAGTATGTATATATCCAGTATTAAGAAACATTTGAAAATGGCTCAATTTAAATGTCAACCATAAAATTGACATACTGTATTTGTCCATTATATCAGCTCCTAAAATTCGGCAATCCTAGATTCAAACATTTCGGGTGATTCCGTTCAAAAAAAAAAAAACATTCGGGTGATTCAAATTTTTCGGAATGGATTTTGCTGATAATTAATAATAAAAAAAAGGATTTCGTATTTGATGATTACTCAATTAAAAAAAAAATCAGCTCCTAAAATTTCGGCAATCCTAGATTCAAACATTTCGGGTGATTCCGTTCAAAAAAAAAAAACATTCGGTGATTCAAATTTTCCGGAATGGATTTTGCTGATAAATCATGAAAAACAAAAAAAAAAAAAAAAAGGATCTCGTTTTTTATGATTACTCAATAAAAAAAAATCAGCTCCTAAAATTTCGGCAATCCTAGATTCAAACATTTTGGGTGATTCCATTAAAATAAAAATAAAACATTCGGGTGATTCAAATTTTCCGGAATGGATTTTGCTGATAAATCAAAAAAAAAAAAAAAAAAGGATTTCGTATTTGATGATTACTCAATTAAAAATAAAAAAAATAAAAAAAATCAGCTCCTAAAATTTCGGCAATCCTAGATTCAAACATTTCGGGTGATTCCTTTCAAAAAAAAATAATGATGTTTTTAAAGTTGTATCAAATTCCTATTAGGAATCAGATTCCCAGGAAACAAAGTTTAAATAAATTAGGAATATGAATTTTGTTAAAAGATAAAGTTGTTATTTGTATCACAATATAAGTATTTGAGTATAATGCCGATAATGAGGACGTAACATACGGAATATAACGTACGGGACGCGATGCATACGCGTTTAAAACTTTTAAACGAAAATTAACGCTTATAATGCCGTATACCATTTTCGGAATGGATTTTGATGATAAATCAAAAAAAAGGGATATCAGCTTCTAAATTTACGGATGATTCAAAAATAAAAGAATATCTCAACAAATGAAATCTTTCACAAAACAATAAAGAAAATAAAAACTAAATATACTGCCTAATTTTTATTTTTGAAGAAAAATATACAGCCTAATCGAAAATTCAAAATGCTTAATATCCAAAAAAATATACCCTACCTTTTTAACCTAATATTCGAATGAATCAAGATCTGAATATAAATTTAAATTTCAAATTTTAAATCCTCATCATGTTTCCATGGATTTCCTATTGGCTAGCACAAATAAGGCTCATTATGGATATGATTGTGTATTTAAGGATAAAATTCAAAATTTATTCTTATCTTAATTTAAAACACCGCCCCCCCCCCCCAAATTTCCTAACCTAATATAAAAAATTTTATATACACAAATCTGTCTTACAAATTAAAGTATCAAATAGCCTGGGCGACGCCCCACCAATCCGTTGCATCCTACGATGGTGTAACCTTCATCGAAAAAAGGTCAGTCTCAAATTGAGTGTAAACTTAAACCGTTTTTTCTCTCCTTCGATTCCCTATTTCCCTTTCTTTTTCATTTGGGGAGTGGTATGTGGAGCTGTTGCGCTTCGGGTAGAATGAATGAGAAATATTCTTAAATTGATACTACATCCCAAAATGATCAAGAACAAATTTAAACATCCATGTTGGGGGAGGGCACATTTGCAATTCTTTTGCATTTGTAATGGACCTTTGATGCTAAATCATTTCCTTTGTCAGTGGCTCTGTGTAATGCTTCTCATCACTATTTCTTTACATCACAGGAAATTTTCTCTCGACAGTGGAGGACGTTCCTATCTCAATTTGGGATGAAAGAGTATGAATTATAATTTAGCATTGTGTCCATGAAGTCTTAATGGATGTTTCACTTTCATTGTAAGCCTGAGGGCTTCAAATATCTTCCTTTTTCCCTTCCTTTTCTTCTTTTTTGTGTGTGGCTGTGGGTGTGAATAGGATGGGATGATATGTGCATATATCATATTTACATTGTTTAAGTGAATGCTTCATGCATGTATGGTGTTTTACATGGAGTTCTTGGGTTACATGAAAAGATAGTGGGCATTGTGTATTGGAATAAGTTGGGTTATAAGAAAACAAAGTTCATTGTCAAGCTCATCCTCATCTTGATGTTAACATAATCGTTGGACTTTATATAGCAATGTAGATCATGGGGGTTTTATTAATGAAAAATGTCAAAGAAAGTTAGAATGAAGAAATTTACTAAAATCTCCTCTCTATGAATATCTGCACTTCATATTAGTTGAAGTGTACTATATGCATTCAATTCATTTTTCAAATTTACAATCTATATACCTGACATTTCAATTTCATGTCGAAGTTTTTTTTTTTTTTTTTTTTTTTTTTTTAAGACTGCTATGGATAAAGTGTTTGGTAAAAAGCAAAATCAAGAAACAAGTGAAGATATGGAGCTGAGACCAATAACACCAGTTTGTAATCGCAGAGCTACTTTATCAGACATTACTAATCGTAAGTTTTCTATATAGTTTCTAACTTATTGTCAGCTATCGTTCTCTAATTCCTAAAATAATCAATATATAAAAAATGATGTTTTAGCCTAAGAACCATTACTTGATTTCAATATCTGTTCAATTTCCACAATATTATCACCTAAAGAGTTTTTTTTCTTTCTAAATTTTAGAGCATAGGCACTTTTTAAGTTAACATCTGGATCACAATTTACATACTTTATGTGCAGGTGAAAGCCAATCAATGAACACAACATTGCCTATTTGTTCCGTTATGAACAGTAAGAATTTTCATATTTTAGTAATTTGTATGAAATCTGTATAATTTGTATACATACTTTACTCCTTTTTTTCCGTAGCTTCCACAACAATGGGCACTAATCCAACAAGCTTAGAAGTTAGAAGACGTGGTAGGCCAGTTAGTCAAAGTTTGGGTGGATTACAATCTCTCAAAAGAAGATTGGATATTGATTACTATAATGTTCAGAATCGACAACAGGGAAATGAAAATATTTCTCCAACTGGTGATGTGAATTTGAGTCAAGTAAGCTTCTTCTAATTTTTATTTTTCTTTTTATCAGTCTTTGTTTATTATATAGAATATATTGCATTTAGTCAACACACAGTTTGCTTAAAAAGTTTGTACATTTATTTAAAGAAAGTCTGCGCATTTGGTTAACACGAAGTTTGCTTACACATTACGCAGAAATATCTAATTATAAAGTATAGACTGTCCCTTTTTTTGTGATAAATATTCTAATTATTCAATTTGATTTAGGAGTTTCTGGTACGCCATGAGTTGGGGTATTTTTTTGTGTTCTGTATGGAATACATGGTAGCGAAATTGTATCAGGGGTTGTGAAATTCGATGTACCAACTAGAAAGCAATAGAAGGCGAAATCACCTACACTTTCTTACACTCAATACTTTGCGGAATCACTTATAAAAGAGGCTAAGTTAGATAACAAGATTGTAGCTATACACGCAGCAATGGGAGGAGATCCGGGGCTCAATTATTTCCAAAAGAAGTTTCCGGATAGATGTTTTGATGTGGGCATTGCTGAGCAACATGCAGTTACATTTGCAGCATGTTTAGCCACAGAGGGACTCAAACCATTATGTGCTATCTATTCATCATTCCTTCAATGAGGCTATGATCAAGTAAGCTCTCAAAACAAAAGGCTTATTTTGAACCATTTTCGAATTTGAGGGGATAAAATGAATTGATATGGATATTGTAGGTGGTGCATGATGTGGATTTTTGCAAAAGTTACCGGTGAGATTTGCAATAGATCGAGCTGGATTGGTTGGGGCAGATGGACCGACCCATTGTGGAGCATTTGATGTAGCTTATATGGCTTGCTTGCCAAAAATGGTTGTCATGGCTCCATCTGATGAAGCCGAGTTGATGCATATGGTTGCAACAGCAGCTTCAATAGATGACAGGCCGAACTGTTTCCGGTTCCCAAGGGGTAATGGAATTGGAGCTGTTCTTTCCCATAATAACAAAGGAGTCCCAATTGAGGTCAGCAATTAGAAGTAACAAACACATAATTTTCTAGCATAATTGTTCATTATATTGCATAAAGAAAAAGGCAACCTGTTGTTTAAAAAAAAAAAAAAAAAAATTCTTCCTGAATATTAATGTGTGTATTGGTTTGTATAGTAACTATGTTGTTACTTTGTCTAAGACTTAAGGTTTGTGATATAGGACTTATTAATTTTGTATTTGGTCATGTATTCATGAGGTTAGTTAAATTTTATGGTTGCTAATATATTGAATATTTCTCAATCGTCTATTTAATACACTTAGCTGGGCAATGACAGAATTTTCAGTTTCAATTTGAGAACAACGAAAGAAAGAGGTAGAATATTTTAGAAGTACAAACTATTCTATGGTTGTTAATACCTACTACGGTTTTCAAATGATTATGTAGAGTATCTCTTGGCATGCTGATCTAACTTTCTCAAACATTTAGGAGATATGACTTGACATGTAATAATGGTCGTGTTTCAGATATGAAAGTTATATCTTTTTCCACATAATTTATGTTGTGCTAAGTAGGTATGTTGTAACAATAATTAGACAGTATCATTGATGCAGAATTTCTGAATATATTCATTTTGGGGTGAAAGAATTAATTTTGTGGGTGTCATTTTACTGGTTGACATCAAGCATCATTTTAGTTTAATGAATATTAGCTGATAAACTAAATACTCCCAATATGAATGTAAAAGAAAACCAAATTAAATTTCGATCAAGTGTAAATTAGAAAACTGATAAAAAAAATAAACTAAAAAAATCATGTTCTAAAATTTGTGTCATTCCTCTTTGTTCTTTTTTTCTTTATGTTTGACAAATAAAATTAGTTGTCGCACCTCTTTTTAACCGACCAATTAGTCATTGTGAGAATAAAATACAATTTATGCATAATCTTATACTCCCTCCGTCCCATAACAATGGGCACAAAATAACTCTTGCACAAGAATTAAGAAAAATATAAATGTTGTGAGTATGAAAAGTGAGTGGGAGAGAGAAAGTGTAAATGTTGTGAGTGTAAAAGTAAAGTAAGAGAGAGAATGAGTGGGATAAATAGTAAAGATTTTTTCCATTTTTAGTAATGTGTCCATTTGAATGGGACGCCCAAAATGGAAGTTTGTGCCCATTGTTATGGGACGGAGGGAGTATTTTTTAATGATATTAATTCAATTATACTTTTTTATTATTATTAGCAATAATATGCTCCGGTCGAATCTCGACGGGTTACTCACTAGTTATTTTCTAAAAGAATGAAAAAAGTGAAAAAAAATTTACTCTTATATGTTCCTTATGTGTCAGTTATACGAGTTTTGGCTGCTGTTTGACCGAGTTTGACCAAATAATATTATTATTTTTTTCTAAAAAATTAAAAAATTAAAAATTTTTAACTCTTATATGTTTGATTATGTCACTTATAAGAATTTGACTATTGTTAGATTGAGTTTGACCAAATTTGATTATTATTATTATTATTCTAAGAAAATGAAAAAAGTGAAATATTTTGACTCTTATATGTTGATTATGTGTCACTTATAAGAGTTTGACTGCTGTTTGACCGAGTTTGACCAAATATTATTATTATTGTTTTCTAAAAAAATAAAAAAAGGGAAATTTATTGACTCTTTTATGTTGATTATGTGTTGGTTATAAGAATTTGACTACAGTTTGACCAGATAATATTATCATTTTGTTTCTAAAAAAATGAAAAAAGTGAATTTTTTGACTCTTATATGTTAATTATGTATCAGTTATAAGAGTTAGATTGCTGTTTGACCGAGTTTGATCAAAATTGACCAAATAATATTATCATATTTTTCTTAGAAAATGATTTTTTTTTTCTCTTATATGTTAATTATGTGTCAGTTATAAGAGTTAGATTGTTGTTTGACCGAGTTTGACCAAATAATAATATTATTTTTTTCTAAAAAAAAAAAAAAGTGAATTTGTTTTACTCTTATATGTTAATTATGTGTCAGTTATAAGAGTTTTACTGATGTTTGACTGAGTTTGACCAAATAATATTATCATTGTTTTCTAAAAAAATGAAAAAAGTGAATTTTTTTGTACTCATATGTTAATTATGTGTCATTTATAAGAGTTTGACTGGTGTTTGACTGAGTTTGACCAAATAATATTATTATTTTTTAAAAAAAATAAAAAAAGTGATTTTTTTACTCTTATATGTTGATTATGTGCCAGTTATAAGAGTTTGACTGCTGCTTGACCGAGTTTGACCAAATTTGACCAAATATTTTTTTTTCTAAAAGAATGAAAAAGGTGATTTTTTTTTTATTCTTATGTGTTGATTATGTGTCAATTATAAGAGTTTTTACTGCAGTTTGACCAAATAATATTATCATTGTTTTCTAAAAAAATGAAAAAAGTGAAAATTTTCGACTCTTATATGTTAATTTTGTGTCAGTTATAAGAGTTTAGCTGCTGTTTGACCGAATTTGACCAAATTTGACCAAATAATATTATTTTTTTTAAAAAAAAAAATAAAAATGTGTAATTTTTTGACTCTTATGTGTCAATTTTGTGCAAGTTATAAGAGTTGACTAGGATTTGACCAAAAAAGTAATGGTGGAAGGAGATATGAGGGCATTTTAGTCTTCTTGCGTCTTTTTGTTGGTGAGGGGTATATGAGAAATTTTGGATCTCGCTTTTCCTATTTTGGGTTTGAATCTGGGCTTAGGGTCCTTAGAGTCCAAGCCCCGTAAGAAATGGGAGGATTTTGGTTGGGTAAAATTTATGGGAGGATGGCGATAATTCAATGGGTACATGAGTGAGGGACTTGATGCTGTGGGTGTATTTAATAGAGGGTTAGTATGAATATTTTGATTGATGACATTTTTGAAAGAATATTTGTTGCGTGTTTATTAAGCAATTTTGTGGGTGTGAATAGTAGCACTCATTTTTAATTTATTAATACCTCTGCCCCATAAAATATGTCCACTTTTCATTTTTAGTCTGTCCCAGAGTATATGTCTACTTTTAAAAATGGCAAAAAATCTTGATTATTCCTCTCTCTCATATTTTACTTTTATACTCACAACACCAATAAACTTACTATTCCTCCACTCATTCTCTCTCATACTTTACTTTTCATACTCACATCACTTTCACCACTTTTTAATCTCCGTGCAAATGAAATGGTGGACATATACTTTGAGACGTAGAAAGTATTAGTTATTACAAACTCCTTTTATTTTTCGAACTTTTTTTTGTCACCAACTTATGTATTTAATATTTATGTCGTCTGTTGATCCCTGTAAAAAAACGCCTCTCTTTTCTCACTCGTCTCTCTTGTTCTCTCAAAGTTTTTCCATTAACTAGTGGGTAACCCGTGCTTTGCACGGGAAACTATTTTACTATTTTTTTAGTATTTTATTTTTTAATGTTTGTATTTAATAAATTAACATAATTTTTTATAATATAACTATAATGTACTCCCTCCGGTCCAAAATAACTGTCACTTTTGGACCAAATTTTGGTCTAAAATAATTATCATTTTTGAGCTAAATGTCTCTCTTATCCTTGCATTGAAACTTGTTCTCTTTTATTAATTATCTTAGTGTGAGATATTAATGTAAGAAAGTTGCACACTTAATAGGGGTAAAGTTGGAACTTTTGTCACTAAGTCATGATAATTATTACATTTCTTAAGAGTTGTGCAAATGCAAAAAAGACAGTTATTTTGGACCGGAGGGAGTATATGAATTAAAACGTTTGCTTACAAATTTAAGAAAGTTGTGTTATTTTTTTAAATTTTGTTATAAATAATTTGTATTTATTATGATAATTGAAATTTAAATATAAAGATGAATTATTATTGTTATGATTTGACTTTTAATTTTATAAATAATTGACTTAATACTATTAGCTATTGTTCAATGAATGATTTTATATTATATACACACACATTATGATTAGTAAATATAAAAGTTTATAATGTACATTAATGTGTTAGTAGAATAATAATTTTATTATGTCTTAAATAAATAACTTTTCTAGTTATAGTAACAATAGAGTATCAATCATCTTAACTAATACTATTATTAGTAATGATTAAAATAACTATTACAATTAACTAATATTATTAATAATATTTATTAACATATATAATAACTATTATTATTCACTAATAATATTAATAGTAATAATTAACCTATATAGTAACTATTATGATTAATTAATATTCTCTCCGTCCTAGGAAAAGAGTCATACCTTGTTTGCGCACACTTATTAAAAAAACAATAGAAAATTGGTAAACATTGCAAGTGGGTTGAGGGTATAATTGTCCAAAACCCTATTCATTCTTTCTCATCATTTGTCATTTTAGGAAATAGACTATTACTCTGGAACGTACAAAAATAGAAAGTATGACTCTTACTCTCGGACGAAGCGAGTACTATCAATAGTAAATATTAACATATATTGTATAATGATTAACTAATACAATTAATAATAATAGTTAACTTATATAATAACTATTATGATTAACTAATAATACTATTAATAATAATAACTAATATATATAGTAACTATTATGATTAACTAATACTATTAATAGTAATTTTTAATTTATTTAACAGTTAATTATAATTATTAAATATAAATTTTAATTATAATGATAGTTAACTATTAATAGTCAACTATTATTTTTAACAGTATTAGCTAATAATATTAGTTACTATATAAAGTAACTATTATAGTAATTATTACTAATAATAGTAATAGTTACTATAAGTAGTTAACTATTATAGTAACTATTACTAAGAATAGTAATAGTTAACTATAGTACTTAACTATTATAGCTAACTATTACTAATAATAGTAATAGTTAACTATAGTAGTTAAGTAATATAGTTAACTATTATAGTAACTATTACTATTATTAGTAATAGTTAACTATAATAGTTACCCTATATAGTAACTTATATTATTAGCTAATACCAATAGCTAATAGAAAAAAAATGAAAAGTCACTTATTTATGAGGATAGTGTTGATGTGGCATCACCAAATTCAAGTTTTTCCATGACTTATCCAAATGGCAACCCCTTAGCCCTCCTCACCAACTTTAATATATATATATATATATATATATATATATATATATATATATAGATTTGATAAGTCTTTTTCCAATTAAAACTTTTTTTTTAATTCAGATTTGAATTTAGATTTAGTTAGACATAGATCTCTCTCTAAATCTAACTTTCAGATCTGGATATTTTCTGCCTTTTGTTTTTAGATTTCTATTTCAATTTTTGAATAATTGAATAGGAATTTGGTTGAAATTGTGTTTGATCTTTTGTATTCTCTCCATTGTTGGAGCCTTGTTTTTTTTGTCTATTTCCCCAAGATCATTGATGAATCATAAGTGGAGGATGATAGCATGGCTTTGAATGTTTGGTTGGCGAATTATTGCTAACCCAGAAGCCTTAAATCATACTGCCCCAGAATAAATGTCAGAGCTGACAAGTCAATATTTTTAAGGTTTAGTTATGTTACCTTGATTGCCCTAATCAATTCATACGGGTAGAATGACACCTCTCCTATGGCATTGCAATGCTTTTACCTATAAATACAGGTGGTATAGGAAGATCACCAAATTTCATAGTTATTTTTAGTAACATGACATTTATTTTGGGACAAACGGAAATAAAAAATGGTACATTTATTCTGAGACAAGGGAGTATTACTCTCAACGCTAAATATTTCCCGATGTTTTTTTTTTTTTTTTTTTAAATGCTGATATATGGCAGTGTCAAAGCTGCTTGGAGAGACATCTGCGTGTTCCAGGGTATTGCTACGAGTGGTACAAGGTGGAAGATCGAGAATGCAGGTGCAACTTTATGTACGGTCACCCTCTTTCGTCATCCATCTTCCTGCATTTCTTATGTATTTGTAACTGACATTGTAATTGATAATACTTGGGTTGAGCCTCTGATATTTGTAGAGAGCCTACTCATATTTTTGTGCTTTTGCCCTTAATCTAATGGTAGTTTCATTTAAAAATATATATATATATGATCCAACAACAATATTTCGCAATAACAAGTCGTTCCAGGAGCAACGTCCTAGTCAATTGTTCTCAACAATATATAAAAATGAGTCAAGTACTTTTTCGTCCTTGAACATTTTAAATTTTTACAGTTACGTCATTAAACATATTTTTTTTTACAATTTCATCCTTGATCTTTATCTTTCATTAATTATACGATCCTTTTGGTAGATTGCCGTTATTTTGCCGTTAATATTGCTAATATGGCTCGATGACATCATGCTTTTATATATATGGTGCGGAATATTAATACCAATTTTTTAATTTCCATCAAGATAAATTAAAAGTAACCTAAATTATTGCTCAAAATTTATTACATTAATGATAAAAAAAAAAAGAGGGACTAACTTTGCATGACGGAGCAAAAGGAGAGTATGATCTTTTATTCTTGTTGTTGTGTCTGTATTTGGAGTGTGTAGTTGGACCTGTAATCTCTTCTTGTGCTCTATTGTCTATTTTCTGATATCTTGTCTCAAAATGAATGTCTATTTTTGTTTTTGTCAGACGGATTTATTTGTATATAACTATATATTTATAGCAAACTGAGTGAAGATTAAAAAAAAATACTTGCATTTATTCATGTCATCAACACAGTGAGAAGAAGTTCAGGAGCAGGTCAAAGACTGAACTGAAGCTAGTACCAAACAAGCTAAAATAGCACAAGAACATATCATCTATACAACAAAATGGACAACAGCAATGACAAAGAAAAAGCTACACTATTCTTACAAGGTTACGTCTCTACATGAGAATTTGCTTTCTTTTTCTACTCTGGTTAGTAGTTTGTAACATCACTACATGAGAATTTGGCTTTCAGTCCGTCCGAAGTGGAGCCAACAGCATCGGATATGATGAGAACTTTGTGTCTGATAGTCCATCCAACAGAGTATTGGAATTCACTTGCTTCTTCTTGAGCATCTATTTCACCTAGTTAGTTGCAGAGATTCTCAAAATATTCTGATGGTATTGATGGAGGGCAGTGCTTCTTGGCAACAAATTTGTACTGCGAATCAGAAGGAAAAAAAAAATCATTAAAAAGGCATTGAGCATTTCGTATCATGGGTATTTGTTAGATGGCCTTAATATAAGACTTAATGGCAGAAAAGCTGTGTGTGTGTGTGTGAGAGAGAGAGAGAGGCATGGGAAGCTTTGCGCACCTTATGTTGACTGTATTTCTCTCGGATTGCAGGCAAACTCGAACTTTGACTTTCATTGCAAAGACTATGAAGTGCTTTGACGCATTTACACAAGTCAGACGGCTGGTATAAAGTATAATGCCTCAAGGTGGAATTCTGATGATGAAGTCACGTTTAACATAATTAGCAGAAGAGAAAATCACAGTAAATATGCTGCAAAACATCCAAATATATGTATACAAGACATGAATCTCAATTTTTTAATTTGAAGGAGAAGATGTATACCCAAGGTCTTCTTGACGGGCTCAAAATATATTGTGCCAGAAAAATTGCTGATGCAGCAATGAGTGAAGGTGCATAACACAGCATATTGTACTCCAAAAGAGATAACTCTGCCAGAAAATTTGCCAAGTATTCTAATTGCAGTGACGGAGCCTGCACAAACAGATTAAAGAGAAAATTAAGTTTCAGACAACCATTTCAGACATGGTTAAATACCCTTTTTGGTACTGGTTAACAAAAAGAACATTGTAAATTGTGCAGCTATATTACACCATTGTCAAGAGGACTGAATAGTAACTTTTCAAATATGTATACACTGTAAATATGCAAACCAGTTCAGGGGAGTAAGTACCTCATTGATCCCTTGAGCAGCACGGCAAAATCGCCTATATATTTGTAACATGTAAATGAATCCAAGTCAGTTTCAAAAGCAGACAAGTTTTTCTTTTCTGTTTTTTTTTTAGTCTAGCATTTACCTCAAGAAGCATCTCGCTGTCGGGGCGGTCATTTCAAACCTCAAAAAATTGAGGACAGTGGATTCCATTTGCAGTACCTCCTCCTTGAAGTATGTGTTATCAGTTATATAGCAGAACTCTTCCACCTGGGGTGCACAAATCTCCTCATACTTGCTGCAAATACAGAATTTACTCATTAAAACTTTTTTCCATAAAAATTACATATATACTCCCTCCGTCCAAAATGTTGTTTGCTCCTTTTTTGAAGTCAGAACGAAGGAAATTTAAGTAATAATTTTGGTTTAATTTAATTATCCTAATGAAAATATAAAACTTGTTATTAATACACCATTATGAATACTATCAATAATAAGTTTAATATATTCATTACGAAAATTAAATTGAACTAATATTATTGCTCGAAGTTCCTTCATACTAACATATAAAAAAGAGGGAACGACATTTTGGGATGGAGGGAGAATATACATGTTTGTGTGTGTGTGTGTGTGTGTGTGCGTGAGAGAGAAAGATGTATCTTACGCAGCAATCATCATGCAAGCAACACCAAGCAATTGCAATCGTTGTCTGTCCATCAAGTTTCCAGAAAGGTATCGATCTATGTAGTTAATGGTCAGATACAGTGTATCAGGGACGAGCCTGTACTCTTCAGCAACCTCAACAAGCCAGTCGATTAATATTGCGCGCATGCTTGGGTTGATATCTTTCTGAACCCTCTCCATGAAATCTATGGAAGGTCTTTTCTTTGCCTAAAATCACATGAAAATGAAGACTTAAAAACTAAAAGAATAACTTCACAAACTTTAGAGAAAGTGCCAGATAATTGTAGAATAAATTGCATTTCATTCATTTTTCCAATTGTGTGGCTTCAAAACATGTACTGATATATAAATACAAACAAGAAAAAAGTATATTACTAACCTAGATAGATAAAAAGACAACGATACTTATTCCCTGTAAAATACATTCATGCAGTAACCGCAATTAATTTTTTCTTGAAAAAGAATAATATACCAGGAGTAAGACCAAATAAGGTATAAGGTACAACTTTGCAAGTGCTTGACAGAAAAATGCACAACTTTTCATAAAGTTATAAATCAATAAACATCTTTATCTTGTTTGCAGTAAAGCCCATAATCATGTTTACTTCAATTTTACCAAAATACTGAGGTTCTCTTAGTTTTCAAAGTTCACGCAATTGTTATCAACAAAAAGAACAGCTCATAACTGTGGAACAACACGTCAGTCAATTTGTAGAGCATATCAGATGTCAGCTGAAAGAAGGTATTAACTTGGGACATAACATGCCACTGCAACCTTTAAAATATTAATCTAATATCTTCCTTCTTGGAGTGAACTTATATGAACTAATAAAGAAGTTGGGAATAATCAACTATTATATACCTCAGATGCTCGCAAGTGCTTATAAATGTCGCAAGCCATTGTTGCACATAACTGGGGATCCATCAAATCCTTATCAACATCAACAATCATATCGCTTCCCATATCCGCGAGTATATCTCTCTTGCAGATAGTTCCTGTAAGCATCCATGAATTCAAGTAACATAAGAGAAAAGCATACTAAAGTAGGATTAGAATATAGTGTAGCGAACTAAAAACCATAAACAATCATAGGGGAATTATAAAAATAGAAACCTGTTGTTTCGGCGTGATCTGAAATGAAGAGTTTGCTACTTGTCTTCCTCTCAATAGAATCAATTGCCGCTATGTCATTGTTGTCAATGTATTCAACATCAGGACTTTTAAAGGAATCACAAGAGGACATTGTTTCATCCATGGAGACGGATAAGTCATCAAAATAAGGTGGAGATATATCCATTCTGCTTGAGGCAGAAGGAGCGATCCTCGGGACAGGATCATTGTTTCTTGAAAACGACGCGGTTTTACTGGAATTAACTGAAGTAGGTTTCACAATTGTTGATGATACTGGCAATATACTTCCCCCAAAACCTGCATTGTTACTGCGAGTAGAAGGTCCTTTCTTTGCACAGGCAGTTTTTGCAGAATACGGTACCTTCAGATAATAACAGAGTAATGAACACAGTCAGATAAGTGGAAATGCAGCAGTGCTTATAACCCACAAATCTAGCATTTTTGTCAATTATATATAACATATGAACAACTGGATTCAAGATTTACACAAGCTGTAATTTCAATGCCATGGAAATGAAATCATCAGATCTGCTCAACGTACCAAAAACAGAACAGCATGGCTAGTGCAAACTGACGCCACAACTTAATATTCAGTAGTTGCGCCAAATACCCACAAACCAAATAACAACTTAAAACTCATGTAACAGCTAAAATCATGTTCTAGCATATTTCTTAAATCAGGAATTGCAATCCACATGATTTAAAAGAAATTCAACATCTTTCCCACTTACATAAACTTACATGATACATTTCAAGAACTTAACATTTTTCGTCAAATAAGAAGGTTCAGCATCAGCAGAAACCCTTTAACAAAAATCGTCTTCCCCCTTTAAAATCACTAAAAGTAACTGCTTTAACGTGTTTAAAACATAGTAAAGCCCAATTATATGCTTTTATCTACTTAGGTTACACAACTGGCTTGAAAACTCATAGTATTTTTAGCTTTTTCTAATTTCATTTTTTTGATACCACCAAATTCAATCTGTGATGAAGGGTTCTGTTTCTGATGAACACCTTTGCCAACTGGGAAAATGCAGTAATTAATTTCAAAAAAAATTGGAAGGATATAAACACAAAGAACCCTAGGGCTAACAAGTTAGGAAAAAATGTCTTGAAACATATTCAAATTTCCGGAGTATAATCAAGAATTTACTTAAATTCATGAATTTTTTTAAACCCGAAATGAAATTCAAACTAAATTCAACAAAAATAGACCAAGAACTTGAAGCACATAATCCACAAACCTGCGATTAATAAGAAACATAAGCAAGAATACATATAGCATACCAGAATGGAGTTGTTACGAGGGGCATTTAGAGACGAGGGTTGTTGCCGTTGATTGGTAACATTAGCAAGAGCAGGCCGTTTCTTGGGCACATTCGGACCCAACGGCGCCACCTTTCCTGGGTTCTCCGTCGCATGACGCTTTGTCGTCGACGAACGGCGATTCTGCGTCGACATCTTTATCAATCCAGCAATAAAATTTTCCGGCAATTCAGAAAACAAAACAAAACAAAACCCTTTCCAATTTCAATCGTTAGGGTTCGAAACGATTCAAAAGCTCAAAGACAGATTAGGGTTTCCATCGAAAGAATCAAATGATTGGAATTGGAATTGAAAAGTGAAATTCAAATTCAAGGAAAAGGGTTTTTTCAAAGTGAGGTTTTGTTTGCTGTTATGGAAAGTATATAATGTGTGTGATTCTGTAATGTTATGGGCGCTGGGCGGTCAACGGAGGAGATTTGAATTAGGGGGACTGATCTGGGCCGTTGGGGGCCCACTTGACTTGTGTTGTGAAAAAGGGAAAGGAGGGGCTGTGATGTAAAAGTAAGGTAATTGGAGGGTTTTTTTTTTTTTTTTTTTTAACATTTGGGTTTTGTGGAATGTAATTGGTTTGTTATTAAATTTATGTGTCACAGGCATGTTATGTTAGTTCAGTTATTTTGAATTTGAATTTGAATTTAAATGTTAACGTTACTACTCTTGTGCCAAGGCAAATCTTGTTTTGTTTTGTCATTGCTTCAGACTGACATTACCTAAACAATAGTATATTTCTCCCGTTCCGTCCCGGTTGAAGCTTCACCATTTTGAAAGTAACATAAGAATTGAGAAAAATGATGAATAAATATGATAAGTAGGATCCATAATGTAATGTGTTTGAGGAAAAAGTTAGTGAGTATCACAAGTGGGGACCACATACTCCCTCCGTCTCAAATACATATCGTTTGAAAGTTAATTTGTCTCAAAATATTTATCGTTTTACTATTTTCAAAGTTTTTTTTTTGTTGTATATCAATTATACCCTTATTAATGAAGTAAACTATCTCTTGTACAAACGTTTAATTGCCTAAGTAATTGGATTATTTTAAATGTATATGAAACTTTTTCACATGCATTATTTGTATTTCTTACAGAATTGTGCAAATGCTAAAAAAAAACATCTATTTTGAGATAGAGGGCGAATGTGAGAGGAAAAAATAAGTGGAGTTGACAAATGGGTCCTGCATTTATAATCATTCTAGGAAAAGTGGAGCTTTTAATGGAACGCTTTTTAGAGTAAAATGTGAAGCTTCTACCGGGACGGAAGGAATAATGGAACGCTTTTTAGAGTAAAATGTGGAGTGATGGAAAACACATCTATGTTCTCTACGGGTTCTCGGATTACCTTATGGATTAAATCTGAAGCTCGTTGTGCGGAAGACCTGCGCTTGTGCTACGAACCACGATCGTCTTGATCCTACAATCACCACCCTCTTCTCGTCCAATCAATATCACAAGATGGATATTGATTATATGTTCCACCCTCAGATCTAAGGCTTTCGATGGTAGCCTAGAGAGTATAATCTACCGCTAAAGTATATGGGACAGAGATATTATTGTTCGTTGACTGTTTCATATGTGTAGTGATTTATTTATAGTTGAACAGGTCACAGTCTCACAATCCCATTTGGATTGTACTTGACCAATCCTATCCAACTTGGACTTATCCTATTTTGAACGTATTAAGATAGGATTAAAGTCCTAATCCAACATCTCCCACTCATTCAAAATGGGAATATCTCTTTACCATTATACATTCTCAAGGTCCGTTAATTATCCATCTCTTCATACAGGAAATGAGGAGTGCGACCAGACGAGAAAAGAATAAAAAGGTAGGAGCGCTATATCAAGTACCATTTACCAACATAGCACATCCTCGTTAGTCAAAAACTCGTCTATACCCCAGACATTATGATTATATCAAATTAAACACCTTTAATCCCTCATAAACGGTGTTTAAACCTCAATAAGTTTATGTGCTCAAAATCAACCTTTTGAACCGTGTGTTCAGTATGATCGTCCGGACATTGAGTCACTAAACAGAGATGTATGTCATAATTGTCTTCCTTAGATCCTCATGACAATCATCCTTAGATTAATAGCTTTTCCAGCAATGCTCCGCTAGGCTGACTTTAAGTGCAAAGCCCTTTGGTCGGCATGCCAAAGTAGCATCATTAATCTTTAGATGATTGGCATAGTTCTAAGTCACATAGGGTATAAATGTGATCACATATTGATCACTAGAACTCACACAATGATGAAGCAGGGATATTCAATCACTTTCTAAGGTCGAATTATAGTCACATACAGTATGAAATGTATGCTACGATAGAACTCCCGCTCGGAATGGGCATGCCATACTCCATCGTACGAATCTTAGTCTAGGTGCCCTCATGGCATCTAACCTGAGTCCTCAAAAGCAGTCACTCTCATAGTGCCTCTTTAAGGTCTCGCATTCGGACTTTCACAAGGACATTAGAAGTTGTGAACCAGACAATTCAAATTGACCTATATATAAAATAGGTCTCATCTTAACCGTATGTTAAGGCGATATATCATAATGTCATTTGCCCACCCCTTTATAACAGGTGTCAAATACATTACTATCTCATCTTGCTCATTCGTATAACGACAAGGCGAATTACCCATGTGAGAGGGCCAATTCAAGTCCTTTAGACATCTTTTTAATTAAAATATATGTCACAATAATTTTCAATCACAACATTACTCAACAAGAATGAAATGAAAATGTATGTATTAAATTCAAAAACAAATAATGAAAATAATAATGTCTACAAGGTGTTCATAAATAACCAATCAAATCCTACGAAGCCCTAAACACGTCATGTGTTTCTGGAAAGTCTCTCTGGTCAGATGCTTAGTCATAGGGTCTGCTAGCATGCTCTCAGTAGGAATATATTTTAGAACCACTTTTCCTTCTGTAATCATGTATCTAGTAAAATGATACTTAATGTCAATGTGTTTGGTCCGACTATAGTACTTAGGGTCCTTGGCAAACCCTAAAGCAGCCATGCTATCACAATAAATAACTATAGGACCATTCACATTAGGTGTCACATCAAGGTGTTGTAACTGCATGACAAAGGTCAGGGTGGGTGCACACCATCGCATCATCAAGCACCCAACCGCAGCTGCATAAGGGGTGTTAGCCATTCTTCTCTTCTCATCTTCATTCTTAGGGCATTGGTTTGTACTAAGGACACATCCTTTTTCCATTGGAGTGACAACGGGTTTTGAGTTAGTCATACCAAAACGTTCTAGAACTCTCTTAATGTATGTCTCTTGAGACATGCCAAAAAGCTTCTTTGAATGGTCCCTAATGGCCTTAACTCCAAGCACATAATTTGCTTCACCCAAGTCTTTCATCTCGAATGATGAAGACAACCACTCTTAGTGGCGTTTATCATCTCCATGTCATTCCCGGCAAGTAGTATATCACCAACGTATAATGACAAGATTAAGATATTTCCCCAAAAAATCACAATTTTCGAAACTTAAATATGCAATTACTCAAAAACTACATGGCCGAATAAAATGAGTTTTCAGTATGTTGTTCTACACATTACTATCTACGCATGAACACCAAAATCGCAGAAAACGGATGAGATTTGAATTTCAAAATTTATAAACCCAGTTGGTAAATTTTTTAATTGAATCAAGACATCAACGGCGAGCATCAAGCTATGAAGCTCTGATACCAATAATGGAAAACACATCTATGTTTTCTGCAAGTTCTCGGATTACCTTATGGATTAAATCCGAAGCTCGTTGTGCGGAAGATCTGCGCTTGTGCTACGAACCACGATCGTCTTGATACAATCACCACCCTCTTCTCGTCCAATCAATATCACAAGATGGATATTGATTATATGTTCCACCCTCAGATCCAAGGCTTTCGATGGTAGCCTAGAGAGTATAATCTACCGCTAAAGTAAATGGGACAGAGATATTATTGTTCGTCGACTGTTTCATATGGGTAGTGATTTATTTATAGTTGAACAGGTCACAGTCTCACAATCCCATTTGGATTGTACTCGACCAATCCTACCCAACTTGGACTTATCCTATTTTGAACGTATCAAGATAGGATTAAAGAGTCCTAATCCAACATGAAGCTTCTACCGGGACAGAAGGAAGGAGTACACTTTATTGGAAACTTCTTTTATTTTAATAGTTCTTGATTGAGTAGCATTAAGTTAGGCATTTTCTTTTGTTAATTAAGAATGACAAAAACTTGTATATGAGACGGTCTCACACGTGAGACGGATCTTCTTGAGAGATTAAATGGTTTGCCCCCTATGGGTGGGGCGGGGCATGCACATTTCCTCTCTTGTCAAGATCCGTCTCATGTGTGAGACCGTCTCACACAAGACTTCCTCATTAAGAATTTATTTGGCCAAAAAAATTGTTATTTATACAAAATTTTTACAGAAAATTCTTTAAAATGTGAATTCCCTCCTTAAGGTCTAAAATAAATGTCCAAACAGAAGTAACCTAAATTTGTTCAAATGTTAGAAAAAAAACAGACTAAATTTCAGGAACAAAGGAAGTATATCTCTCCAAAGAAAAATAAAACAAAGGAAGTATATAACTAGCTGTTCTGTTCACCCGCATTCACTTATATATATATATACACTCATATACATTTCATTCCGTTCCCAGTATGCGTAATTTGTATAGAACAATAAGAGAAGGGTCAGGACTTGGGAAGCTTGTTGCAGGTTGCAGTAGTCCATCCTATCTGTTTTTTCTCGTTATCATATATCACCAGTTTTTCTTGCAGAGATATGTCTGCCAAAACCAAAAAAAAATGATATTAGGATGGATTCATTTAGGGGAAGAACAATCGAACTTGAATGCTACTCCCTCCGTCCCAAAATGTGTCCATTTCAAGAAAATGTTGTCCCAAAATCCCCTATTTGGTGTTTTAATGATTTTTTTTTTCGCAGTTCATTACATGCAAAACTAAAAGTTTGAAAGTGGATAACAAGGATATTCATGCATCTTTTCTACTAAAATTTATTAAAAGTCAAATGTTTCAGAATGTCCCCGTAACTGATAAATGGAAATTCATTTTGGGACAGAAGGAGTTCTGTCTGGTTGTAACGTCTCTTACCTCCTATTACATTGAAATCACTGAGTCCAACTTCTGTGCCGTTCAAGATACCCAAGCATACATTGCCACGATCCTGAAAAAAAAAAAAAAAAAAAAAAAAAGAAAGAAAGAAAGATAACCTCATTAAGAATGCTGCATTGCAATTCAAGTCCTGTAGCTGCAATAATATGAAAGAGTGAAATGAAAAAAAAAGGGAACAGATCTATTCAGATGCCTACTGTGATGATGAGATATGCTTCAGGGGGTATCTCGAACCAAACATTCTTCGACTTTGTAAAGCTAAGTATAATTGGGTCGAAGGAGTTTTTGACATCACTAAAAGATTTGAAAGGCTTGGAGCCTTTCCAGCACACAGGGAGATTACCATCCTCGTTTGCATCTTTTAATTGCTTTCCGTTAATATCTTTCTTTAGCTACAACGAAAGAGAGGTGAGTATTAGTTCCTGCATACAAACAGAAGTACAACCAGAGTACAAGCAATGCTCCGCGTCTCATACCAGAGAGAGTACAACTTTATAAGCCTCTGAACTGAAGTATGTATAGGTACTTCCACTATCAAAGACTAATGGAAGACCTTTAATTCCAGTAGCCTGGCCATTGAAACTTAGTTCTACAGGTCCCAATGAGTAGTGTTTTCTGAAACAAAAAAACGGGGAATGAAAAATATTATTGGGAAAATATGAAGAAAAGCTTGTCAATTATGTGAAAAAACTGGATTGTTGTAAAACTATGAAGTGCTTACTCCATAGAATTGGTCAGCATTGGAGTCCAGACAATTCCTGAAGAAGGGATGATATCATCTCCAAAGAAAAGAAAGCCTCCTCCTTGACCACTCAAACAATGACCCACCACGTTTTTAATAAAGCCCAGTTCGCGTAACTGACCCACAATGCTCGATTTCCCATTCCCGAGGCCAAGAACTCCATCTGTGAAAGGTGGACGAATCGATTCTGGAACTTCTTGGTTATAACCACATCTGGATGTGAAAAAAAGTTCACAAACATGACATTCAGCAATTCAGTCTTAAAGCATCTGCCTCCCCTAAAGATTAAAGTGGTTGCTAATACTTCCTATGTCCCGAAATAATCTGCTCATTTGCCATTTTTCATTGTATCAAAAAGTTCTCCCCATTTCTACAATTTGGGATTAAATGTGCATAAACACAACATGGCTGGTGAAGCAAGTGTTCGTATCCTTAAAAAGTACGAATAGTCAAATGAGAAGATCATTATGGGACAGAGGGAGTACAAAATCACAAAGGCTGAAGGAATAATAAGCGACTCACCCGAAGGCTAGGCGTGGACCCGCGGTACTTCCATTGGTAAATTGCATAGGAAACAAGTCTTTTACAAGTACACCCATAGAAGAACCTTGATCTGCATACTCCACCTCATAGTCACACTGCTCCTTTGGTGAGTCGCACGGGATGTCTTCTGGCCAGTAAAGGGAGGCACACAAGGGATCCCCGCATGTAACGAGGTCTTTGTTTGGCTTGTAAAGTGTGTGAGGGGCCTGCACATATATATATATCATTTTCATTTTTCATTGTTTGTTTGGTTTTATAAGGTCGAATCAAGTATATAAAGTTTGTCGGGCATTGTTTGGGGTAGGGGGGAGGGTAAGAGAAAGAAGATTACCGCGGTGCATTTAGTACAAGGGGCATCACATTGGAGCCAAGTAAGATCACTGCCAGTATCTATATCAAGAGAATAGAGTTTGGGTGGATTACCTATGTTAAGATTCACATGGTAGTACCTGCACATTTGGAGACAATATATAAAAATATGCTTAATGAAGTATATACTCCTTCCGTCCCCCTTCCCAAAATGAATGACTTTTTATATTACTCCCTCTGTCCCAGAATGATAGTCCCCCTATTTTTATGGGTTTTATTTTTATGGGTTTTACGAAGGAACTTTGAGTAATAATTAAGGCTACTTTTAATTATTCTAATGAAATTTTTGAAATTGTTCTTGATACACCATTATAAATACTATTATTATCAATTTTTAGATTCACATTAACATAATTATAAGTAGCATTTATAACTGCTCAAAGTTTCCTCGTAGTAACAACGAAAAAAGGTGGACTGTCTTTCTGGGACGGAGGGAGTATTATTTACTTAAAGGGGCACACTCTAGAAAGAAAGTTAAGTATTAATAGTAAAAATTCATTAATTATTCTTCAGACCACTTTCAATTTTTTAGTTTTATAAGTATAAAATGAAAGATGAAAATGAAAAAAAGGTACTCCATCTGTCCCAGACACTAAGGTTCTTACTTTTCTTTTTTGTTTGTCCAAAACTAAGGTTCTCAGTTGTTTTATTACCTAAATGAACAATTAGACCCACTTTTCATTCTCACAACAATAACAGTGAAGGAGACAAAAATAAAATAAAATAAAAAGGGAACACAAAAATAAATCAAGATTCAAGAAGATATGAAAAATCTTACTCCAATAAATCAAGAATGATCAGAATGGTAAAGTTCAGAACATTGAAACAGAGAATCAAGATTCCCCAAAAATTCAATGACACCCAGCAAAATCACATGATCAGAAACCTCACATAAAACCCAACAATTAAACAGTGGTGCATGAACACACAACACAGACATATATCTATCTTGATTCTTGAGTGTTGAAGCAAAATAAAATTGTTTACAGAGAGCAGAAAAAGAGAAAACACAAACCCTTTTGGGTATACGTTGCCAATGACCGGGAAAACAACGGAGGAGCCAAGTGGTGGAGGGGCGGCGCCGGTGGTTGATTTTAATTTGCTGAAGAAATTAATGGCAGCAGATGAACAATCTGCAGAGAAAGCGAGAAAATAGAGGATTGATGATAAGATTAATTTGTTTCTGTGATCGTACATGACTGGGTCTGATTAAATTCTTATAGTAGAATCAATTGCTGCGATATATATACTATATGAACTGGGATCAAGAAATCACAAAGGAAGGGGGGGAAATTTCGACGAAAATGAGGGAGTTTTTGGATGATGAAGACGAAGACTTGTCTGAGCAGTAGTTTTATAGTGTTCTGGTGGTGAGTAGTACTCCCTCAGTCCCGTTTGTTCCATATGGTTCTTAGTTATTTTATTATTTAAAATGGACAATGACCAGTGAAGACGAACTTATTTATTTTCACAACAATTTTTTTTTACAAATTTTTTCTTTATTATTTTCTCATATTTTACTTTTTATACCCACAACATTTATTTTTTCTTAATTTTCATGTAAAATCAAACTAGGAACGTTAGTCCGGAACGGAGGGAGTAGTTAATACAGTACTAGAATAGTACAAGTGTGGGTGTAAAGTACTCCCTCGAGTGTGTTTTGGAGGAAACTAGTTCCTTCATAAGTTATAAAAAGTATTGTTTTTAACACTTAAACCCCAAACCTAAAGCCCTAAACCTTAAACCCTAACCCCTAAACCTTAAACCCTATAAAAACATTACTTTTTATAACTTATGGAGAAACTAGTTTTCCCCAAAATTTTCTCTACTTCCTCCGTCCCTCTTTAATCTACAAAATTTGTCATTTTGGTTGTCCTACTTTAATCTATAAAGTACCAAAAAGGAAATGTTTTAATACTTTTAAAATAATGAGACTCACTTATCATGCTCACAACAACTATCCACTTACTATTTTTTACCCCACTTTTTCTCCCCCTCTCAATTAAATACATTCACAACACATCAACTTTTTCACTTTTTACTTCAATAATATTCAATAATGTGTCCAATCCAAAATTTGTAAGTTAAAAGATGGACAGAGGGAGCAGGAGCCTACTAATCAAATCAGACTTTGGGAGAGGCAGAGTATTGTTTGGAGGTGTTCGGGAGTGCGTCTTGTAAGCTGCTATGTGCACGCGACGCGTTACGCGGATTACCCTTGAATGTATGGTATGTAGTAAATTTTGTTTTTACTCAATTTGTTATCAAAAATTTATTCCAAAATAGTATTCCAAAATAGCGTTCCATCTGTTTTAAAAAAATAGTATCATTTTGATTTTTTATGATTAATAAAAATTTATTCCAAAATAGTATTCCATCTGTTTTAAGTATACATTATTACTGTTGGAACCTAAGTTACGCAACGAGTAGATTAAACAAATAATCAAAGGGGCAATCATGTAATCAAAAGTATAATCGTAGTAAACCAACAAATAACGGAACAAGTAAATTAATCATACTTGAATAACAAGAAAATCAAGAGAAAGTAAGAACACTTATCGGGTAGATCGAGTCGCCTGAATAAGACTCTCCTAAGAGAAACTATTGCCTCCTACTCGTGCGATTTCAGATACAGGCATATTCCTCCGAGGATAAAACGATCTCAAGATTAGTACCCAAAACCTGTGCACACGGGTACAAATCCACTTGCGGCTGCTATCCCACTTCGCCAGAGTCTTTCATAATTTCACCATGGATTAAAGGATTTGATCCATTAAAAAAAAAGGATATCAACTACATTAAAAGGAGGATCATACCACAAATATACAAATACAGTGACAGAGAAAAATCGGCAAGGAGCAACTTGACCCAGTATGTCCGCAAGACGGACTACTGTTTTACATGCATGCGCAGGCCCTAAATTTTCCTCTTCTGTTTGTCACCGTCATAAACTGATGGCCACTCTCCCTTTTATAAGTTGTACTAGGTGGAGTCTTCTTAGGGTTAGTATGACTATTGACTTCTTTAGGATAAGTAATTAGTTTTAGTATTTTACTAAAACCCAAAAATCCTAGTCAATCCATCAAGAAGAATGTTTGACTTTAAGTAGGATTTGACTCATTCATTAATTAACTAAATATAATTAAAGAGTCCAATTTAACCACTCAACCAATTCAATTAATCTTAGAATTAGTTAATCAAGCTAAATTAAGTATAATTATAAATAATTCTAATACAAACAAACAAATTATTCCATAATAAAAGATAAACAGAAAATACTTTAATTAATTATATTGGATTACAATTAATCCAAAATAATATAACAAGTATAAAGTAATTTTCTCATCTTTAAACAGGAACAATTCTAGATTGTAAGTAATTGAACTATGGATTTTACCATTAATGGAAATATCCTAATTTACAATTATAACTTTGAAATCCACAGCAAGTATACAAATATTGACTTCGGTCAACTACTTTGAGAACCATAAAATGGACTCACTCAAAGATTACCTTAGACCAATATTTCCAACAATTACTTCCTCCGTCCCTCCTAATGTCTGTTTAAAATAATAATAATATGACTCGCATTACCTTCACTTTTATAAGTCATCAAGTGAGATTGTCTCTTTCTTAACCAAGTGTTCGTTATATTCAAGTCATATTGTTAGGTAAATTTGTATATAACAATAGGTTTTCTTGAACTTTAACGATAATGACAAATAAATAAATGAACCAAAATAAACTTAACGGGGCAGAAAATAAGGATAAACTATAAATGCAAATATTAAATCAAACCGGGCAATAAATGAAGTCGAGTCTTGTGTTGGACACAATCTCCGCAAGAAGATATTGCCCCGCACTGGTGCTAACGGTCTGCGGCAATCTTCTCTCAAGATGAAACGACTTTACAATCGTTAATAGAAGCACTTCAAATTAACGATTTCGGCGAACATAACAGTGTTTGACACTTCCAGACATTGAAGGAACTTATGCAACAAGATGATTCTATCTTCTAACAGATGCCTTGAGAATTCCTTTGAATTCTAACAGAATTCCATCGAATTCAGTTAAGTATTTAACCGAGTTTGTTAACTCAGTTAAATATGTGCTCCTCTACTTCTGATATGAAGAGAGAGTGATTTGAGTGATATACAATTGTGATTGAATGACTTTTTGAAGAATGTCAATCCTGGTGGGGAGTATATATAGTTAATGAAGAGATAGGGTGCCTTTTGGGAATAGACACAAATTGCACCTGGTGGAATCTCAGCCATTAGATCAGATCTTGGATGGAGGGATGTGATTATCTGGATCGACCCAGAACTCCCGACCCGCCTATTTGAACAGGCGCGGGTCACCCAACCCCGAACCATCACGACCCATGGTCCTAATCCCAACCGATCCGCTACAGACCAGATGGGTTTCGGCCGAGGCCCATCAGCCCAAGCCCACGAACCCAACGTTCTGGACCGATCCGCCTTGACTCGAACCATGCCATGGGACGGACCAACATCGAGCCCATCTTTGCCAAAAATTTAAGCTCCACAGCTCCCAGCGACCGATGCGTACGTGCAAAGTGCGCCCTAAACCGCCCATTCCGCCCTTCGCGCCGCTTCGCGGGTCATAGGTCTATTTTGGGCAAGCCCAAAATTAACTTATTTACCCACTAGCTTGCATGGTTAGCCCAAAGGCCCACTTAGCTTGGAAGCCCAAGTCCACACTTGATTGGAACCTTCTTAGATGAGCCATATTAAATATTCTCATCTTTTTCATTTTCCAACCAATGTGGGATGTATGGCTTTTCACATTTCCAACTCTTCATTTACCCACTTCAACTTGCATACTTTGGACATTAATTTCTCATTCACCCGGAATTGGTTTTGAGAAAATAAATATACCACACTAATCTACTCCAAACGTTGATTATAAATATGCAATTAATTTCCATTTACACAAAATGGAACCTAATGGAATTCTTGGTCAAAAGTCGGTCAAACCACACTTTTTCCAAAACTAAATTCCAACACATATGCCATCGCAAAATTCAGGATACCATTTCATGCTTCATTCCTTTCCCCCAAAACTAAAACCTGTTGGGTTTTGATGCACCATACGCAGTGGAATAATAATATGTAATCAAAGACCTATGAGCCTGGATCCGTCCATTTTGATTAAATTAATACAAGATGAAAGAATACTAACCCTTGAAAATCGCATCCATGAACACGAACTTTAAGGTGCTAAAGCAAATTGAAATAATTAAGCAGCTAGGACAGTCCAGAAAAACAACCACTTGTGAGTACAGTTGTGCTCACAAGTGTCAAAACAGTTGTCTTGTCAAAACACAGAAATGCAGCGAAATAAATAAAGAAACAGATTAAACACTTCAGCAAGAATTTACTTGCTGGAAAACTTTCATATATGAAACTATCTTGCAGAGTACAAGATGAATGAAAGAAACAAAAACAATTAAAAGATCAAACTATTCTAGATCACTAGAACTCACAAAACACTCAAACAACTTGAAGTCTTTTTGAATAAAAACTTCAAGAACAATAGGACTCTATAATTCTCAGACTTTCTTGTTGGGTTTCGATCAAACATGCGCAGCGAAAATTAGCATTCAAAATTTTGAAACCCAAAGCCATGGATCCGTTCATATGATTAAATCAAATACAACATAAGAATAAAGGAGTAAACTAACCCTTGATGGCTATCAAATTCTCTTGGTCTTTGGTGGAGGTTTGAAGACTTGATCACGATCACAAAGCTTGAACACGAACTTTGAAGATGATGATTTTCACCCTCTAGCGGTATCCACACTTCGAACGAATATCAAAGGAGCTTCTTTGATCTTGGTTGCTAGACCAAATTGTGAAACACTTTTCCACAATCAAAAGAACTATATGGAATTTATTTTGTGTATTATTTTGTTCCTCAACCAAGAATGTCTTGGAACAAAATAAACCCTCTCTCAAGCTCTTTGAGACTCACAAAATCATTAGCTTTGAGTGCTGGCCGAATTTGGTCTTTTATACACAAGTATGACCTATTCCAAATAGGAAACTTGTGTCAAAATCCGTCCAAAATTCGTTTCCTAATCAAATTAGGAATCTGCCACCCGACAGCACTGTGCGGCCGCCCAAAACCCTCTGTGCGGTCGCACAACTATCTGAAGCAAAACTGGTACAAAACTAAGATAATTGTGCGGCCGCCCAGTCCATACTGTGCGGTCGCCCACTTCCCAGGATGTCCAGAATTTCCAAAATTCCAATGTAGTCCTTTTAAAGATTCGTTCTATTGTGTGTGACCCTCTAAGATTATACTAAGTTGGCAATGGGCTCAAACATGATCCCATAAGATATGATTAGGTTCTAGCAAACCGTCATACCTACCCAAATAGTATAACTAGATACAAGTTCGCATTCCTCTTAGAATATGTCATAATCCTTTTGTCCACGATATCATTGAACATAAGTCATGGTCAAAGAGTCAACTTGTTTTGTTCAATACTTTCTCGATTCCGAATATGTTGATAATCCAAATGACATTGATCCAATCAATTCATTTGAGTCCGGCCGAACATTTCATCAACATCATTCCTACGAGAGGCCCAAGCTTGATATCTCTCCGAAGAGGGACAAATCCATTTAGCTTATTATTCTTCCCTACGTGAATCCGATTATGCCAATCATACCCTTTATAACCACTCGGTTAAAAGTAGAGTTTGAATATGTCAAACATAATGTTCATCAAGTGGAAAACTATAATAACTTCATGTCTAAGGATTCAAATGACATAACTAATATGAGATATATGTATGACTTAGACCATGACATAAATCTCATAGAGCGGGTCATGTCCAGTACCTTGTTCCAAACAAGTACCCATAAATCTAACATGATCATCCTATGATCATTTAGCCTTTATACTAGTGCTTAACAAGTACTAGGGATGGAGATTATTATAAGTAAACATGAACAACAATAATAATCAAAACATCTCTTTATTGATATGAAATAAATGATAACAATTACAACGTTTATTAAACGTGCCTAGGGCACCACTACCAACAATCTCCCACTTGCCCTATGCCCAATCTCCCATGTATCTAATGCCCATGGACCTAACATGACCATCATGTTTAGCTTGTGGAAGTCCCTTTGTTAGCGGGTCCGCAACATTGTCATCAGTAGGTACTCTGCATATATTTACGTCTCCCCTATCAACGATCTCTCGAATGATATGAAAACGCCTAAGTATGTGTTTGGATTTCTGATGTGCTCTTGGTTCCTTTGCTTGAGCAATAGCACCATTATTGTCGCAATAAAGGTCTATTGGATTAGCAATACTAGGAACCACTTCAAGTTCAGTTATGAACTTCTTAATCCAAACAGCTTCCTTTGCAGCATCCGATGCAGCAATATACTCAGCTTCTGTTGTAGAATCAGCGGTTGTACTTTGCTTGGAACTCTTCCAGCTTACAGCTCCACCATTTAACATAAACACAAAACCCGATTGCGATCGGCTATCATCTTTGTCGGTTTGGAAGCTTGCATCCGTGTAAGCATTTACAACGAGATCATGTTCCATTCCTCCATAGACCAAAAAACGAGTCTTTAGTTCTTCTCAAGTACTTAAGAATCGCTTTTACAGCTATCCAGTGATTTTCGCTAGGGTCGGATTGGTATCTACTTGTCATGCTCAAAGCATAAGATACATCCGGCCTAGTACAAATCATGACATACATGATGGACCCAATTGCCGAAGCATATGGAACATCATTCATTTTCTCACGCTCATCTTTTGTCTTAGGACATTGAGTCTTGCTTAGAGAAACTCCATGTAACACGGGCAAGGTGCCTCTCTTAGAATTTTCCATACGGAATCTTCTAATAACCTTGTCAATGTATGTACTTTGGCTTAAACCAAGTAGCCTCCTTGATCTATCTCTATAGATCTTAATGCCAAGTATATATGCGGCTTCACCCATATCTTTCATTGCGAAGCACTTTCCTAACCAAGTCTTCACAGACTGAAGTGTAGGAATGTCGTTTCCAATGAGCAATATGTCATCCACGTATAAAATAAGGAATAGCACTATGCTCCCACTAATCTTCTTGTATACACAAGGCTCATCTTCGTTTTTGATGAAACCAAACTCTTTGACCAATTCATCAAAACGGAGATTCCAACTCCTTGAAGCTTGCTTCAATCCATAGATGGATCTTTGCAATTTGCATACCTTAGAATCTTGTTCAAAACCTTCTGGTTGTGTCATATACACATCCTCTTGGAGTTTTCCATTCAGGAAAGCGGTTTTGACGTCCATCTGCCATATTTCATAGTCATGATATGCGGCAATGGCAAGCAAAATTCTTATAGACTTGATCATTGCTACGGGTGAAAAGGTCTCATCATAGTCAATACCATGAACTTGCCTATAACCCTTCGCTACAAGCCTAGCTTTGTAAGTATGCACCTTCCCATCCATGTCAGTCTTCTTCTTGAAGACCCATTTGCATCCTATGGTTTTTACACCTTCGGGCGCATCAATCAAATTCCAAACTTGATTGTCTTGCATGGATTGCAATTCGGATTCCATGGCTCCAAGCCACTTGTCCGAATCAGGAGAAGACATCGCCTCTTGGTAGGTTGACGGTTCATCATTCTCAATGATTTCTACCTCATTACTATCCGTTACGAGAAATCCATATCTCTCGGGCTCGGATCGTAACCTACTAGATCTGCGAGTTACTTGTGTATTTTGAACAGGTTCCACAACTCCTTGTGGTTCTTGTTCTTGTTCCACTATTGGTTCAATGATATTTTCTGGGTCTTGAATTTCTTCAAGATTTATTTTACTCCCACTGATTTCTTTGGAGAGAAACTCTTTCTCTAGAAAGACACCAGTTCGGGCAACAAACACTTTGTTGTCCTCACGGTTGTAAAAGTAATATCCTTTAGTTTCCTTAGGATATCCCACGAAAATACATTTATCGGATTTGTGTGCTATTTTGTCAGAGATAAGTCTCTTGACATAAACTTCGCAACCCCAAATCCTCATGAAAGATAAACTAGGTTTCTTTCCACTCCACATCTCATATGGAGTCTTTGGAACCGATTTAGTTGGAACTTGATTTAGTGTGAAAGCAGCGGTTTCTAGGGCGTAACCCCAAAAGGATATTGGAAGATCAACTTGACTCATCATTGATCGAACCATGTCTAACAAAGTCCGATTTCTCCTCTCAGACACACCATTCCATTGTGGTGTTCCGGGCGGAGTCAATTGTGAAACTATTCCACAATTCTTTAGATGATCATCAAATTCTTGGCTCAAGTATTCACCACCTCGATCTGATCGAAGTGCCTTTATACTTTTGCGAAGTTGTTTTTCTACTTCATTTTGAAATATTCTAAATATCTCAAATGCTTCACTTTTATGTTTCATTAGGTAAACATACCCAAATCTACTATAATCATCAGTGAAGGTTATGAAGTATTGAAATCCTCCCCTAGCATTGCTACTTAATGGTCCGCATACATCGGAATGTATCAACCCCAATAAGTCGCTTGCCCTTTCACCTAGCTTGGTAAAAGGTGTCTTAGTCATTTTTCCAAGAAGACACGACTCACAAGTATCATATGACTCGAGGTCACATGAACCTAAAAGTCCGTCCCCATGGAGTTTTGAGATACGCTTCTCATTAATATGACCAAGACGGCAATGCCACAAATAAGTATGATTTACATCATTAGGTTTAGATTTCTTATTTACATGATAGATATTATTTTCATTCTTGACATCCAAGATATAAAGGCCATTAAATGAATTAGCAATACCATAAAGCACATCATTTAAATAAATAGAAAATTTCTTATTCTCAATAAGAAACTTAAAACCTTCATTATCCAAACAAGAAATTGAAATAATATTTCTGCTTAAATCCGGAACATAATAACAATTGTTCAAAACAAGAATTAATCCGGAAGGTAAAGTGACTTCATAAGTCCCTACGGCTAATGCAGCAACTCTTGCTCCATTCCCCACGCGTAGATCTACTTCACCTTCTTTAAGCAGTCTCCTATTCTTTAGTCCCTGCACATTTAGACAAATGTGAGAACCACATCCGGTATCCAATACCCAAGAATCAGTGGTAGAAAGGAGAGTATCTATCATATAGATACCTGAAGTCGACGCAGCCTTGCTGCTCTTCTTCTTCTTTTGCTCTTCCAAGAAAGCCTTGCAATTACGTTTCCAATGACCAATTTCTTGACAATGGAAACAGATTGCATCCTTTTGTGAATCAGGTTTTGCCTCAGAAGCCTTGGCAACCTTTGCCTTGCTTATTTTGGGTTTGCAACTTTTGCCTTACCCTTTCCTTTGGCACCAGCCTTCTTCCCATCATGAACCAAGAGCACGGGAGAACCTTTCTCCACAATTTTCATCTCTGCAGTTTTGAGCATCCCATGCAACTCAGAGAGATTCTTATCCATTCCATGCATGTTATAATTCATCACAAACTGATTATAACTTTTAGGCAATGAATTAAGAATGAGATCCGTGGCTAGCTCCAATGGGATTGGATAGCCAAGTTTCTCAAGGTGCTCTACATAACCTTTCATTTTAAGAAAGTGAGGACTCACTTGTTTCCCTTCATTCATTTTACTAGTAGTGAATGCAACAATGGTCTTGTACCTCTCTTGCCTAGCTTGCTCTTGAAACATGGTTCTCAACTCCACGCCTATCTCATAGGCTTCCAAATGTTCCAAACTTTGTTGGAGTTTTGAACACGTAGCAGCAAGCATGAGACAACTTACATCTCTAGAATCATTACGATGTTTCTTGTAATTGTCTCTTTCTACCCTAGGGGCAGTAGGCAGTGGTTCAGCAGGGAGAGGCCCATCGAGAATGTACAACTTATCTTCTTGCCTAAGAACAATTCTTATGCTACGGATCCAATCCATAAAGTTGGTACCATTCTCTTCGAGCTTATCCTTCTCAAGGATCGATCGCAACGACATTGATTGAGTGTTATTAGTCATTATCTACAAATATGCAAAAATTTCCAAAATTTAATAAGTACCGATTTTCATTAAAGAGATAAATAGTGTATTTTTCAAACAAAATACTCCCACTAAATTATATAACCTTCATATACATCCAATGTATAATATAATTTAAATGGGTTAAGATCCAACTTTAATTTAATTTCAAGTCCGCTAAGGCGGATTACACAAAATCAAATTAATTAGGTAGACAACTCTTGTCAATCATATCTCATATGACTCTTAGTTCCTTTTATGAGATTCTTTAAGAAATCAAATTTCAAAAAGCATGTTAAACCTCATCTTTGCCTAGGCCCAAAACTGTTTTGACGCCCAATTAAGTCTAACCATTTTAAACGCACAGTTAATGTGTCCTGCTAGGGCGTGCCCACACTATCTATCTTGCTCATACATAAACAAATTTAATGCATCTCGCTAGGGCGAATCTACATTAAAATCACTCATGTACTAACAAGTGTTTTAATCATGGCATGGCAATAAAAGACTTAAAACTTTCTTTGAAGGTTCATCACATATAGCATATAACACATTTATGAGCACATAATATAAACATGTTACACATCAAGTTTAGCCACTAAATTAATCCCATTAATTAAAGCATGATATTTATGTGTCATTAGTTTCTCTATAATTATGAGGATGAGACTATTTCAACTTTGGTTATTATCTCCAAATCAAGACAACAAGAAGCGCGGTCGAACTAAGCCATTAGGCAACCACAATCCCGCACTAATTCAAGAAACCAAGAAAGTAGTCCATGTGGCCGAAACTAAGCAATAGATGGTCTCGATGAACGTAGGCCAATTGCATTCACAATTCCACATGGATCTCCAATCATGGAATCAAGAACTTTGTTTCTCAATTTTAGCAATTATGAACTCTTCATAATTCTAATTTCGTTTTATCTTTGAAACTTTGATTGCGATAAATTTTGGGAAACACAATCTCGATGAACGCAGATTAGCCATCCAAAACTTGAACCAATCTAGGAATCACAAGACTAAAACAAATAGGAAAATCAAACCCCAAAATCCACACACAAACCAACTACCCAAAACCCATTCCAGATCAACAAGTCTGGACTGGTTCTGTTACTGGTTTTGTCGAATTTATCGAAAATTCCAAATTCTGATTTCAACCAAAAATCAGACAATCTGATCCTTATGTGCGGCCGCCCAAAATTCACTGTGCGGTCGCCCAAACATGTGCGGCCGCCCAAGTGATTATGTGCGGTCGCCCAAACTGATCAGAATGTACAGAATTTTTGAAGTTCGAAAATTTTGTCTCAAAATCGTTTTTCCCCGATTATTAAAACTTTGATCCAATCAAAAATTAATAATCAACAATTCTGAATCCACCATAATTTATTTATTGCGATTGAATCGTGCGATTAAAGTTGCAAAACGATAAACCACATAAAATCACAAAACACATAAACAACATATATTCCAATATTCAAATCATGCAAGGCACATAAACAATTTATATACACATAACATGATCTAGGTATTGAAATAATCAACATGAACGAGGCTCTGATACCACTGTTGGGTTTCGATCAAACATGCGCAGCGGAAATTAGCATTCAAAATTTTGAAACCCAAAGCCATGGATCCGTTCATATGATTAAATCAAATACAACATAAGAATAAAGGAGTAAACTAACCCTTTATGGCTATCAAATTCTCTTGGTCTTTGGTGGAGGTTTGAAGACTTGATCACGATCACAAAGCTTGAACACGAACTTTGAAGATGATGATTTTCACCCTCTAGCGGTATCCACACTTCGAACGAATATCAAAGGAGCTTCTTTGATCTTGGTTGCTAGACCAAATTGTGAAACACTTTTCCACAATCAAAAGAACTATATGGAATTTATTTTGTGTATTATTTTGTTCCTCAACCAAGAATGTCTTGGAACAAAATAAACCCTCTCTCAAACTCTTTGAGACTCACAAAATCATTAGCTTTGAGTGCTGGCCGAATTTGGTCTTTTATACACAAGTATGACCTATTCTAAATAGGAAACTTGTGTCAAAATCCATCCAAAATTCGTTTCCTAATCAAATTAGGAATCTGCCACCCGACAGCACTGTGCGGCCGCCCAAAACCCTCTGTGCGGTCGCACAACTATCTGAAGCAAAACTGGTACAAAACTAAGATAATTGTGCGGCCGGCCAGTCCATACTGTGCGGTCGCCCACTTCCCAGGATGTCCAGAATTTCCAAAATTCCAATGTAGTCCTTTTAAAGATTCGTTCTATTGTGTGTGACCCTCTAGGATTATACTAAGTTGGCAATGGGCTCAAACATGATCCCATAAGATATGATTAGTTTCTAGCAAACCGTCATACCTACCCAAATAGTATAACTAGATACAAGTTCGCATTCCTCTTAGAATATGTCATAATCCTTTTGTCCACGATATCATTGAACATAAGTCATGGTCAAAGAGTCAACTTGTTTTGTTCAATACTTTCTCGATTCCGAATATGTTGATAATCCAAATGACATTGATCCAATCAATTCATTTGAGTCCGGCCGAACATTTCATCAACATCATTCCTACGAGTGGCCCAAGCTTGATATCTCTCCGAAGAGGGACAAATCCATTTAGCTTATTATTCTTCCCTACGTGAATCCGATTATGCCAATCATACCCTTTATAACCACTCGGTTAAAAGTAGCGTTTGAATATGTCAAACATAATGTTCATCAAGTGGAAGACTATAATAACTTCATGTCTAAGGATTCAAATGACATAACTAATATGAGATATATGTATGACTTAGACCATGACATAAATCTCATAGAGCGGGTCATGTCCAGTACCTTGTTCCAAACAAGTACCCATAAATCTAACATGATCATCCTATGATCATTTAGCCTTTATACTAGTGCTTAACAAGTACTAGGGACGGAGATTATTATAAGTAAACATGAACAACAATAATAATCAAAACATCTCTTTATTGATATGAAATAAATGATAACAATTACAACGTTTATTAAACGTGCCTAGGGCACCACTACCAACATTTCTCTCTCAAATGTGAGAAGTCTGGAATGAACTTTGAACGTGTATTTATAAGGCTTCGTACAGCTATCTTCGGCAATCATCTTGATCCTTTTTTAGCCAATGAATCTTTTTTTGAAGAGTCCACCTATACCTAAAATACAAAATATACTTACCAAAGATAAACATTAATATGTTAGTCAACTAAATCAAAATCAATATCCTAAAATAAACTACTCCTAATATAAACAATTATTTAAACTATAATTGAATTAAACTAAATATACACATAATTCTTAAATTAAATAAAATCTAAATATATACCCTAAATAAATCAAAATCACAAAGATACAAAATAAAATATAAGAGTATTTCATACTCTTTTAATCTCCCCCTATCTTTGTGGTTCTGATCAAAACATCCAAAACAATAATCTCTCCTCCTGAATTTGTACATTGGATTCTACTCCCTCTAAATACATCTTTAGAACACATCTTTCTCCCCCTGAATATGAAGACCACATCTTTCTCCCCCTTTTTGAGAAGAACCATCACACTCAAAGAAAGAAAATTGTGAATATCTTCCACTCCCCCTAAATTTGAATCTCCTCAACAAAAATACCTCTAAGAGCATCATCAATCTCAACTCATATCGTAGCAAACCTTTATAGACCAGAGAGTTCAGCAGAAGATGTACTTACCCCTTAAAACAGTAGCAAACTTACCAGTTGACTGTCCAGTTGAGTGACCGGTTGTCCGCACAGATGCACGAACAAGTTACTTAGCACCAGCTGGATGCTTAACAACAAAAATGCCTGAGCTTGATCAGAGCAGCGGCAAACAATCATTTTGTGTCACAATCACTCAGTGTTTCTCCTGAATTCTCAAATATTTCTACACAACTATTAGAGAGAGTGCATTTGTAGAATAGGAACAAGATAAGATGAGAGGAATGTAGCTAGAAAACATGAGGACGAAGATGTACTAAACCATAATTCACAACCAGGAATGTATCTAAGAACTTGGGTAGGCCAAGGAGTAGGGAGAACCGGGTGACTTTGAAGTACCCATTTGAATTCTAAAACAAACAAGGATTTTGATTTTAAAATTCAAAATTTTTCCATGTTTTGTGATAAATTGTCCGTCCCAGAATTAGAACTTGCCAAATTCAACTGAATCCATTTATCCACAATGTACCATAATTTCCACCAACTGCACAATGAAACTTGAACATCACGCCATTAGATTATCGTTAATCACATGAAAAGCATCAATATTTAATACATAAGAACAACAATTCAATTTGCTGATGTTAATACCAAGGGAGAAAAAAATTTGGAAAAATTATGCCTAAACACACAAGTGAAGATTGTCTCAATTTTGGTGTGACATAGTATGATCAACTCAGTCCATGACTCGGTTTCAACTCACAGGAATTCAATGAGATTTTCCTTCAATCATGTAGCCTCTAGAACACTCCCATTGAAGGCTTATGACTTATGAATACGGGGATGAGGTTTTCACTCTCTCAATACAGTGTTACCCTGATTCTCAAGTTATATATAGATACACGTCAGCAATATGCTTAAATGAGTAGTAACTTCAAAGATTGGAGGCAGCTTGTTTTCCCCGTAACCTTAGATTAAGTGCCCACTCCATGATAACCCAATGAATTAACACGATAATTTTGATTATCATGTCAAGAAGGGTCTCACATTCAAGGGTCAAAACTCGAAGTCAAAGAACTTAGTTGACCAAGTGATCACAAGAGACAATCGTGAAATAGAATGAATGCAGACTACTTTTTCCTTATTTTTTTATTTTTTTATTTGTGTTTACTGTAATATACAATTATACAGTTAAGCAGCCAGTTGTCTGCACACTTGTGCAGTCAACTGGTATCACACAATCCGAGAGACTTCTTAAGTGAAGAAAATCTCTCAAAATCTAAAGCCTTGGTAAAGATATCAACAAGTTGATCCGTTGTGCTTACATGTTCTAGAGTAATGATTTTTTGATCAATGAGATATCTAATAAAATGGTGCATAATATCTATGTGCTTTGTTAGGAAATGTTGTACCGGATTCTTGGCAATATTCTGGGGACTTAAGCTATCACAAAATACAGTCAATGTTTCACTTCTAAGACCATAATCCTTGATAATTTGGTTCATCCTCAACAATTGAGTACAACAAGTAACAACTCCCATATATTCAGTATTAGATGGCCTACGAACCAAGAACCTAACATCTTTCCTTTCAAATTTTACCACTTCCTCTTGCATGACATTGATCTAATTATTAAATTTTAAGGTTTCTGACTCATTATCATGCTTAAAATTAGCAACGAAACAACAAGAGCTTACCTGATGGTACGCGGATTGCATGCATACCAAACCGGCTAATTCCCGGTGATTTATTCATTTTCCTCTTATTTTCATTCCTTCATCCACTCCCCCCAATGACCTGGGAAGTTAGATGATCTCCATGTATTCTTGCAGTAGCATCAGATCTTCTGCTTTCATGATCTTTATTGATTTCAGAATCTGAACTGGAATTTGCTGCTGTCTGACCATCTGTCGTGGCAGTTGACTGTTCATCTGGTCTGTCAACTGGCCTCACAAGAGTTAAATCTGCAGATTCTTTTGTACTCTTCTGTTCAGATTCATCATTAATCTGTTTAGCCTCCCAAATGCAACCTGTAATACAATTCTCAACACAATTGACAATAAGATCAGAAGCATTATCAAAAATTAAGTTAAAACATGAATGATTTTCAACCAACTTGTAACAATGATCAGAGGATCTTATAACTTTAAAAACGCATCTTTTTGAATCATCGAAGACCTTACAGATCTTCTTATCAAACTTGACATGTAGATCATCATCACACAATTGGCTTATGCTTGCCTTTAACCCATCAACAGGCAAGACATTATGCAAGTTAGGCAAACCATTAACATTCAGCGTACCTATGCCAATTACCTCACCTTGAGCACCTCCACCAAAATTAAATTTTCCATCTTTAAAGGCTTCATAGTCTTTGAAATGCTCGAGAGAGTCAGTCATGTGGCGGGAGCAGCCACTGTCAAAGTAACAGGCTCCTTCCACACCGCTCTTGAAGGAGGTAAACACCACTTGACACTTTAGAGTGTCCTTTCTTACCCATGTGGCTTTTGAAGCAGACTGTTGTTGTCTGGGTAGTTGTGTCTCCAACTGTGCCCACAACTGTCTTTTCAGGTTGCCGCTTTTCTTCTCCAAGCTAAGTTCCTGTTTTATCTTGTAATAAAATGGACGTATATGTCCTGGGGAAAAACAATGGTGACACACGCATCTCCTTTTTCTATTTCTTCTGTTTTTTGTGAGGAGACACGTGATTAGCATTAAATCTCTCATTGTTTTTCGAAGTGTTCTCACCTTCCTTAACAAAAATTGGATCTCCATAGCCTAATCTTGATTTTCCTTGATTTCCCATATTCAGGACTTCTTCCAGTTTAGCCTTATCATTGTTAAGTTTAGTGAGTGTGATAGTTTCTTTTTCAAGTTCACTCTTATATTTTTCACACTCAATGTCTCTTTTTGTAAGAATGACTTCTAACCTACCTATGGAGTCCTTTTGAGAATCATTTTCATTTGTCAATTTCTCATTCTCAGCTTTAAGATTCAGATTATTAGAGGTGGGTTTTTCATTTACCTTCTTGAATGCCTTGAGTTGTTCAATTCGTTTGGACCAATCTGCAAATAACTCGATGTAAGTATTATGCAGATCTTCATACGTGGCACTCTCCTCTTCATCCTATTTAGATTCTTCAGATTCACCTGCAGATGTGGAGTTAAGGCAGGTATACACGTTAGTACTATCTGAGTAGTCAGTTGTGCAGTCAGTTGACAGCACATCCTCACTATCAGATTCACTGTCAGAAAGGGAGGATTGTGATGATCGTAAAAATGACAGGTTTGTTGTCTGATCATCATCATCTGAATCACTTAAGGTTGCAAAAAAACACATCCCTCTCTTTTTGAATGTGTTAGCACACTCATTGGCATAGTGTCCAAATCCTAAACACGCTTTACACTGAATGGACTCAATAGATCTTTTGTTTTCAGAAAAAAATTTGTTCTTACTTGTTTCTTTCTTGAATGATTCAATCATAGGGGAAGAAGCAGTAACCTTATTGGGAAACCTTTATTGACGTTTTTTGTTCAACATTTTGTTTAATTTTTGAGTGATCAAGTCACATTCATCTTCCTCTAAGTTTGAGTCATCAATATCCTTTGATAATTCTACAAGATCTTTGGTCACAGTAAGAGCACTAGCAAGAGCAATTGAATTTACTTTGCTAGTTTCTTGAACTTTGAGATTCAACTCAAAAGTGGTAATGATACTTAGGACATGATCTAAACTAACAGTGCGAGCATCACAAGTTTCTTCAATAACAATCTTGATATTAAACTTTTCTGGGAGAGTTCTTAAAATTTTGCTAACAAGTATTGCATTGGAAATGGATTCTCCTAAAGCAAAGGATTCATTAGAAATGTCCAAAATTTTACCAGAATAATCCTTGATGGTTTCATTCTCTCCCATTCTTAATTTTTCAAATTTTGTCATTAACCTTCTTAGTTTAGTTTGCTTCACACTATCAGATCCTTCACAATGGAGTTGAAGAATATCCCAAGCAGTTTTGGCAACAGTATGGTTAGAGAATAACCTATACAGATGAGGATCTACATGGTCATAGATTGCTGCCATGGCCTTGGAATTGTAATTTGCAATAGCAATTTCCTCATTATTCCAAGTCTCCTCGGGTTTAGGGATATACACCTTTTTCTTATTCTCTTCCCCGGCTGAAGCTGTAGCAGTCACTTCAGTCCTTGGAGGAGTATATCCCACAAGAATACTAACCCATGAGCGATGATCAATGTTTTTGATGTACATGATCATTTTTGCCTTCCAAATGGTATAGTTTGAACCATCTAGTGTAGGCGGTTTACGACTCTGAGGACAATCCATAATGGCTACTTTCAAGGATCACTTCTAAGTGTATCGAGATCAGTCTCTTGATGCCAATTGAAATAAATAAGCAGCTAGGACATTCCAGGAAAACAACCACTTGTGAGTACAATTGTGAGTACAGTTGTCAAGATAGTTGTCTTGTCAAAACACAGAAATGCAGTGGAATAAATAAAGAAACAGATTAAACACTTTAGCAAGAATTTACTTGCTGGAAAACTTTCATATATGAAACTATCTTGCAGAGTACAAGATGAATGAAAGAAACAAAAACAATTAAAAGATCAAACTATTCTAGATCACTAAAACTCACAAAACACTCAAACAACTTGAAGTCTTTTTGAATAAAAACTTCAAGAACAATAGGACTCTATAATTCTCAGACATTCTCTCTCAAATGTGTGCTCAGAATCCGTAAGTCTGGAATGAACTTTGAACGTGTATTTATAAGGCTTCGTGACAGCTATCTTCGGCAACCATCTTGATCCTTATTTAGCCAATGAATCTTTCCTTGAAGAGTCCACCTATACCTAAAATAAAAATTATACTTACCAAAGATAAACATTAATATGTTAGTCAACAAAATCAAAATCAATATCCTAAAATAAACTACTCCTAATATAAACAATTATTTAAACTATAATTGAATTAAACTAAATATACACATAATCCCTAAATTAAATAAACTCTAAATATATACACTAAATAAATCAGAATCACAAAGATACAAAATAAAATATAAGAGTATTTCATACTCTTTCAAGCACCCTCTATCGATATCCACACGTCGAACGGACTTAAGAACACCTTCTTGATTGATTTCTAGATCCAAGGCTTGATGATGAAGAAACGCTTTCTTCGTAGGAATTATTTTACTTCATGGATTATTGTATTTTGATGATTCTAAATCTCAAAATAAATAATCCTCTCACTTATGTTTTATTGTTTCTCAAACAATTGTTATTGATTTCTAAAATCAACCATTGAAGCTGTCAATCCCGGCTGCATATATTTATATGAGGGTTTGACTTAATTCCATTTGGGCTCGGGATTCCTTGTCAGACAAGAAGACTGAACAAACTGGTCTGGGCCGAGATAGGTAGCCGTATGGCTCCATAAGCGGACTCTAGCAAGCCAACTTATGTTGTCCAATGCTTTCTCGATCTTGAGTAGATTGATATGAGCAAATGACATTGAACACATCAATTCATTTGGGCATGACCATGCACTATCATCAATCTCACTCATTGAGTGGCCGAGCAGATGTCTCTCTTGTGAGAGACACAAATCCCATCTTGACTTTGTTGGGTTTCGTAGTAACACGCGCAGCGGAATTAAGCATTTAAAATTTATGAAACCCAAAGCCCATAGATCCATTCATATGATTAAGTCAAATACATGCATAATGAATACTAGAATACTAACCCTTGAAGCCTTTGATTTTGCAACCTTGAATTCGGTGGAGGATTGAAAGCTTGATCACAAACAGAGCAAGAATCATGAACTTTGAAGATGATAAGTTTCACCCTCTAGCGGTATCCACACCACGAATAAATATCAAGAGCACTTGATCTTGGTTGCTAGACCAAATTGTGAAACACGCTTTCATAATGTATAGAACTATATGGAGTTATTATGTGTGTGTGAGATATTCTTGTTCTTCAATCTAGGGATTTCTTAGAACGAAAATCATCCTCACAAACCTTTGGAGGCACTCACAATCAACTAGGTTAATTGCCCTTAATGGCTGGTGAAAAAGACTTTATATAGGTCCTATTCATTAACCCTTAATGACCTAGGATTCCTAAATCCCGTCACCCAATTAAGGAAACAAGTTTCTGGCCAAGCAGCTCTGGCACGGTCGTGCCAGAAAACTGGTAGGGTCGTGCCAATAGGTACGAGCCATATATCCCTTTTCTGATTATTGGCACGGTCGTGCTAAACACTTTAGCACGGTCGTGCCCTATAATCGGCACGGTCGTGCCAAACACTTTGGCACGGTCGTGCCCGACCAGAAAAGCTGATTTTCACATAATTCCAATTCAGTCCTTTAGGATTCGTTCTATTCGTGTGTGACCCTCTAGGATTACACTAAGTTGGCAATGGGCCAAAACATGAACCCATAAGATATGATTAGGTTCTAGCAAACCGTCATACCTACCCAAATAGTGTAACTAGATACAAGTTCGTATTCCTTTTAGAATATGTCATAATCCCTTTGTCCACGATGACATTGAACACAAGTCATGGTCAACAAGTCAACTTGTATTGTTCAATACTTTTCTCGATCCCGAATATGTTGATAATCCAAATGACATTGATCCAATCAATCCATTTGAGTTTGGCCAAACATTTCATCAACATCATTCCTACGAGGGGCCTAAACTTGACATCTCTCCGAAGAAGGACAAAACCATTTAGCTTATTATTCTTCCCTACGTGAATCCGATTATACCAATCATACCCTTTATAGCTACCTGGTTAAAGGTAACGTTTGAATATGTCAAACATAATCTTCATCAAGTGGAAGACTATAATAACTTCAAGTCTAAGGAATCAAATGACATAACTAATATCAGATATATGTACGACATAGACAATGACATAAATCTTATACAGCGGGTCATATCCAGTACCTTGTTCCAAACAAGTACCCATAAATCTAAGATGATCATCCCATGATCATTTAGCCTTTATACTAGTGCTTAACAAGCTCTAGGGATGGAGATTATTATAAGCAAACATGAGCGTTAATAATAATCAAAATACCTCTTCATTAATATGAATATAATGATATCACATACAACGTTTTACAAACATACCTAGGGCACCAACACCAACAATCTCCCACTTTCCCTAGGCCCAATCACTCAGGTATCCAATACCCATGGACCTAACATGACCATCATTTTTAGCTTGTGGAAGTCCCTTTGTTAGCGTGTCCGTACTATTATCATTAGTTGGTACTTCGCATATATTTACGTCTCTCTTATCAATGATTTCTCGAAGGATATGAAAACGCCTAAGTATGTATTTGGATTTAGGATGTGCCCTTGGTTCCTTTGCTTGATCAATAGCACCACTATTATCACTAATAAGGTCTATTGGATTAGCAATACTAGGAACCATCTCAAGTTCACCAATGAACTTCTTTATCCAAATAGTCTCCTCTGCAGCATCCAATGCAGCAATATACTTAGTTTTAGTTGTAGAATTAGTGACTATACTCTGCTTGAAACTATTCCAACTTACAGTTCCACTATTCGACATATGCACAAAACCCGATTGCGATCTTTTATCATCTTTGTTGGTTTGGAAGCATGCATCCGAGATCATCTTCCATACCTCCATAGATCATAAACGAATCTTTAATCCTTCTAAAGTTCTTAAGAATTGATTTCACAGCCATCCAGTGATTCTCACCGGGGTCGGAATGATATCTACCCTTCATGCTCCAAGCATTAGATATATCCGGCTTAGTACTTATCATGGCATGGTGGATCCAATTGCCGAAGCAAATGGCATCTCACTCATTTTCTCATGCTCATATTTTGTCTTAGGACATTGAGTCTTGCTTAGAGAAACTCCATGTATTATTGGCAACAGTCCTCTCTTAGAATTTTCCATGCAGAATCTTCTAATGACTTTGTCAATGTATGTACTTTGGCTTTAAACCAATTAGCTTCCTTGATGCCAAGGACATATGCGTTTTCACCCATATCTTTCATTGCGAATCACTTTCCAAACAAACCTTTACAGATTTAAAGTGTAAGAATGTCGTTTCCAATGAGCAATATGTCATCCACATATTTAAATAAAGAGTAGAACTATGCTCCCACTAATCTTCTTGTGTATAAAATGTTCATCTTCGTTCTGGATAAAACAAAATTCTCTGATTCATCGAAACGGAGATTCCAACTCCCAAAAGCTTGCTTCAATCCATCCAATGGATTTCCGCAACTTACATACTTTATTAGAATTTTCTTTGACTATCAAAACTTTTAGGTTGTATCCAATACATCCTTAAGTGAGTTCCCGTTAAGAAACGCTGTTTTGACATCCTTTTGTCAAATTTTATATTCCAAATATGAAGATATGACTATGAGAATTCTAGTAAGTTCTTTGCTACCCATGTAACTTTTCTCCAAGAAAACTCATTCCTATCCTTTGGTTTTTACACCTTGGGTTAGAATGATCAAGTTCCAAACTTGATTATTACACATGAATTGCCTTATAGATATTATGACTCCAAGTCATTAATCTAAATATGGAGCGGACATTGCATCTTTGATAGGTGGCAAACGTGTCATTTTCAATGAATTTTACCTCAATATTTTCTATTTCGAAATATCCAATATTTCTTGTTATAGATTGTACCCACCCTATCATGTACGCAAGTATTTTGTATAACTTTTGAACGGAATTTTCATGACTCCTTGTGAAAACTTGTTCAACTTCCATCTTAGGTTAAATTATATTTTTTAGGTCTCAAACCATTCGAGATATATTTTACTCCCACCGATTCTTTTAGAAATAAACCATTCATCTAGAAAAGTACCATCATAAGCAACAGACCATTTGTTTCTTACGAGTAAAATATTATCCTCAAGTTTTCTTAGGATATCCTATGAAAATATATTTATTATATTTAAGTGTGAGTGTGTCCCAGACAGCTCCTTTCCAAAAGGGTCTCACCATCTTAAATCTTTATGAAAGACAAACCAAGTTTTCTTTCAATTTTAACCTCTTTTGATGGAACTTCAAATTAGTGTAATTATAGCGGTCTCCAATGTATAACCCCAAAACAAATAATGGAAGATCAATTTGACTTTATCATCTAATGAACCATATCCAATAGGGTTCTTTTACTTCCACGTAGACACTTTATTTAGAATGGTGTTCTTAGTGAAGTTAATTGTGAAACTATTTCACAACTTCAACGATGACTGTCAAATTTTTTGTTTAATTATTCATCATCATGATTCAATCAAAATCTTTGAATAGTTTTACCAAGTATTACCAAAATTCTCTTTTATCATTGCTACTTAATGCACCATATACGTGGACATGTATTAGGTCAAGTAAGATATTAGCCTTTTACTATTAATAGTAAAAGATGTCTTGGTCCAAGTAAATAAGTTTTGCATAAATCATATGATTCCAAATCATATTACTTTAAAACTACGTCCCATGGAATTTTAGATATGCATTTCTCATTTATTTGATCAAAACGATAATGCATAAGAAATTTAATTTTTCATGTTATAGTCTCAGTTATTATTTTGTTCTTTAAGATTTAGGATATGAGATTTATTTATATGATAACACAATAAAGTAAATCATAATAAATAAAGCACTTTTCTTATTCCAAATAAGAAATAAATATCCTTCATTATCTTATAACAAAACAATATTTTCTACTTACTAAGTAAAGTCACTTTACAAGTGTTCTACGAATAATGTTGCATCCATTGCATCATTACCATTCATAGATCAAACTTTACTATAAGTAGTCTTTCATTTTACTAATTATTGCACATTCATACAAATGTGGGACTCATATCCGGTATTCAATACCCACTAATTAAGGTTAGAAAGATTAACTTATAACATAAATATCCCGAGTGGTAGTCCCACTACCATTCCTTTTGTTGATCGTCCAAAATTTTGACTACAATTCTAAATGGTCAATCCAATTGCCATTTTACCAAATTGCATCAATTAGAGTTATAATTTTAACCACAATTATTTCCTTTAGGTTTGACAAGTCTGTTTTACCTTTCCTTTGGCACTTGTCCCTTTCATCATGAACCATGAGCACTGGAGAACCATTCTCCACTATCTTCTTTTCCACAGTTCTAGCATGTTAATGCAACTTGGAGAGATTCTTATTCATTCCAAATATGTTACATTTCATCACAAAGTGATTATAACTCTTAACAATGAATTAAGAATAAGATCCATGGCTAGCTCCAATCCAATTAGACTGCCAAGTTTCTCAAGATACTCTACATAGCTTTTTTTTTCTTAAGCATGTGAGGTTCCACTTATTGTCCTTCACTCCTTTTTCAAGAAGTGAATGCAACAATGGTTTTATACCTCTCTTGCCTAGAGTGCTCTTTGAAACATGTAACTCAACTCCATGCCTATCTAATAGGCTTCCACAAGTTCCAAACTTTGTTGAAGTTTTGAGCACATAATCACGAGCATGAGACAACTCACATTCCTAGAATCATACTCATGATTCTTATGTTTGTCTACTCCGGCATTGGGTTCTTTAGGAATAGGCCCATTGTAACACCCCAAAAATTTTAGTTCCATAAATTATCAAAATGTTACAATTTGCATCTCTAAAATACTATACAAAGTCTCGCTAATAATTTTTAAAAGCTCCGGATCAATTCCTCGCTGTCCCGAACTCCGGTCAACGGTCAACTGCAAAAGGTCAAACTGGAGGGTGGGTGAGCTGGGGGGCTCAGTAAGAAAGGGGATACACAATATCACAGAAGCCAATGGAACACAAACACCAAATAACAATGTCCATGAAATTATAAATATGGACATGCCAATAAGACCCGCATTTTCATAAATCGGATAACCGATCAATCATACTTTACAGTCCGATGTACTAATTATATTCGGGCCCAGTGGTTTAACCATAATAACCGAATTATTGGCCGCCCTTATGGAACCGGACCTAACACAAACACAATAACCAATAACCGAGCCAACTGCGACCGTCACATAATTAGCTACATCGCAACTGTTCCATATAACAAATCTCATATTTGAGAGCAATTAACACACAAAGCATGCTTTCCAAATAACCGTAATATTAACCGAGCAAGTTCAATTCCAAAGCAATTATCAAATGAGACCGAACAGATGATATACGTATCAATAATACGGAGTACTACGATAAGACAGGTATAAAAGAAAATGACACGGAACCAATACTGCGTAGTCTCCCTTACCTCAAAACGGTTAGAAATGAACACAAAATTTGTATTTGCGTGATCACCCCGAATAGATATTCTCTCGCAGAATAAAACTTATAGAAGCCCAAACAATGCTCCAATTTCGATCTCTGCTTCCCTATATAGCCTCCTCAATACCATGATTTGTCCATAAAACTTTCACAAGAAGTACTCGTACTCAAAACGTGTTCTTTAGAATCAAGTATCCATACAAGCTGTTACTCATCCACTAAGTAATGCCAACATGAAATAGTCCCACACTCACACGAGGATCATATATAAATAACTCTATAAGTTAACTTCTCAATCCTTTCAGAATTTCATACATCCCAACATATTAACGAGTAAGACATCCACTCGTGTGGTATTAAAGATACATCTCAATACTCAGTCAATAACTATTATTATAATCAAATTCCGCTAAATAGCTCTTACAACAGCTGCAAAGAAATCAACGCCACATGCGCAACATATAATCAAGAATCTCCATCAACCTCCTGTATTACCCATTTCTAAGCTTGACATTCAATTTACTACTCAAACACTCTGTTTAGCTAGCCACAATCAAGATGTAAAACAGTGATCCCTGACATATATTATATCTATAGGTATTCCATGCAATCATACTACTGTCTCAGCAAGTAGGGAAATAAATAGAAGTAACAATTATAACCCCAAAACACATAGAGATAATCAGATTTGGTTAGTCAATCCACTAAAACCAAACATCAACGGTCTTATCTATTAAATGGTAATCCTTCAACAACATCCATTACAATATGTTCATATCCAGCCATAAATCTCAAAGGATTGTAACAAATCAGCTGATCACTGATGCTCTGCTTCCAAATATTCACAACTCAAAGATTTAGTTATTTACTTAAAAATTTCCCATTTTAGATTAATCAAATGAAATTCTTCAAATTCATCTCAATACAGTACATTTACTTGGATTCATAATTAAATTGGTCTTGGGAATCTCTTCAAGTACGTGCAGTTGACTTCCACTAGGTTTTAAATACATACTTGTCTATGAAAGGTTAACATTCCCTCACGAGTACGAAATATCCTGCTGTCTATCTTCGTTCATTTCACTAGTAATTTCTATAGTTGAAATCATTCATTAGAGCTTCCATCATATACTGGAGTAGAGACTTAAAGCTTTCTCAATCGCAAAATTTACCATTCCCGATTCATAAAGAATCTAGTATGTCAAAACCTCTAACATTCCGATTCCGTCGATCCAAAAGAAAATACAAGTCTTTGTGAATCCGCTAATACATTTGCCTTTCCGAATGATATACCATAGTACTCTACTTACCTTGTTTCATATGTTACTATCTTTTAAGAAATCAAATACTTCAACTCTTATGATTTATAAACACTTCAAATATAGCTCTATAAAGATCATCCACTAATGCAATGCCTGTATAATCACAATTAATTACAAGTCATGGTCAAATTATTCTATTCATAAGGATTCAATCTTGACACACCCCCAAGTCCCGGAATTCCCTAATAGAACCTCGAACCTGGTGCGCGTAACTAATAAGAAGCGGAAAAACGGGAATGACACCTGAATAAATCAACTAGTATCATATATACTCAAGAAAAACGAGCTAAAATAGCTCACCACAAGTTCTATACCAAGATACTGAGTCTAAACAACTTATACAAAATCGTCCTCACCAAAACTGGAAAGGATAACAATCCCCAACAAGTACAACCTGCCAAGTAGGCCCCTGCTAAGTCGAGCCTCACAACGTATTACCACTTACTTTCCTGGGGGGGATAAATAAACAAGAAACGGGGTGAGATAAATCTCAGTAACTTACTAGATACAAGTACATAGCATTTAATCATGCAAATCAAGAAGATTATCAAGTAATCATGCTCAAGATGTCATCAAGTAACAAGTATATGAGAGGCTAAGCCAACTCATCAAGTAGCTAGCACATAAGGCTAAACTATCACGTTACAAAGGATATTCCAACCTTATTCCTCCCAAGTAAACCATTGTTGTCGTTGCTTATTGCAGTTGACAAATCACGATCAATCAAGTTGCTGCTGTGCAGTACACAAGAGGACCCGGTAACCAGTGTCACACTCGAGAACAAGATTCAAGACAAGAGTATAGCAGTCACTTTATCAGGCGTATTGCTCTAACAAAGGAGGCTATATGCCCTTACTATGATCGGTAGTAAGGGGTCAAGCGCAGATACATAGATTCCCGATTATCACTTAGCCCTAGCACTCGCGATAAGCGTGAACCTATATATTTCCGAACAAGCAAGGACCAGCTGGACTCACACAAGAATGCACAAGTAGTATTTACTTGAACAACGAGAGTATAGAACTAATCCAAAAGTAGTGGAATAGCTCTTCATGAACCATGTAATCATGTGCTCACCAAATACAAGTACACGTACACAATAATTGCGAATATAAATCAGTACAACAACGGCACATAATGTGTCCACGTAACACAATCAAGCCAAATTAGAGTCTATTAATAACAGACCCCAACCAAGTAGTAGGGTAAGTCATACTATATCACTTTATCATATGAAATATTTGCACGTACATATTCATATAACCTTTAACACACTAATGTGTCTATCACGATATCCTTACTTCCAAGTAGAGCCCAACATCTTAGACTCTAAGCACGTAGTCGAATAGGTCGTATTGTACGTAGTCACAATCATATCTCACGTATATTTATCGCTAATCATCGAATATATTTTCCAACACATATTGTGTTTTGGAATCATTCTCGTTGACTTAAATTGTAATAATCATAATTTTATGAATTATCTTCATATTACACTAGTCCCTATTTCTTTAGGAACCCATCTCAGGAACAAGATATTTTCTTTATACTTTATATACTTCATTGAGTATATGCACGATTAAAATCAATTACTAGCACATTAGTGCTTGTTCATAGCGCTTTCAATACACATGTATTAGATTCGAGTATGTAATAGAGTTGATCATTCTCTATCTAGTTCCATATTCTAACTCTTTGGTTATTCATATCATGTATCAAGTAGTCAACAAGCCACATTCTATCAAGTAGTTATGTGCAAGATTTGCACATGCACATCAATGATAGTTCTAACACATTAGTGCTTGTTCATAGCACTTTCAAGTTCATTACCATACACATGTATTGGTTTCAAGACATGAACAAGATTTTATCATCTTACATTCAGGTTCTCAATCCAATTCTTTAGATGTTCAAGACATGTACAAGAATTAATTATCTTATACTCAAGTTATTATTCCAATCTTTGGATATTCAAGTCATGTACAAGATTTAATTGTCTTATACTTTCAAATTCAAGCTAAGTAGATGAGTTATACATCACATACTTACAAGTTCTTAATCCTATACTTTGGATGTTCAACCTCAAGACATTGTTCTAGTGCCCCTAAGGTACACAAACATTGGTTTCAAGACACATGTAACACATTAGTGCTTGTTCTTAGCACTTTCAAGACAATAAAAGAGTTCTTACTCTTATACTCAAGTTCTCTATATTCAGTTCATTGAATATTCAAGTTCAAAACATTATTATGATGCCTCTAGTGCTTCATAACACTTTCAAGATCATTCATACACTATAGTTATGTTGTAAGTTCAATATCTTATATGCAAGTTTACATTCCAATTGTCTTCTGGATATTCATGTTCAAGACCATGTTCTGATGCCCCTAAGGTGTCACAACACTTGCTAGGACTTCTTATACTAAGGCTATATACCTTAACTAGGGTTACTTCCTACTTATACAAACTTTAAACAAGCTTTTTATTTTTCAGGGCACCCGGGCGGGCGCTCAAAATAGACCGGGCGGCCGCACACTAGCAGGTGAATCCTTTGAAAAATACTTCAGATAGATGGGCGGTCGCCCAATAAATTTGTGCGGTCGCACACTAGACGATTTACAGCAAATGCTCAATTCTTTCCCATGTTAAGAATTCTCCGTCCCAAGCGTAGGAGTGTACTTTCACTAACTCATAGGCCATACCCAGGACATACAAACATTTTCCAAACATAACTTTCAAGTTTATTTCATCAATTTTACCGTCCCACAAATAATAGAATAATTTTCTTTTATTCCATTTAAATACTTCACCGTCCCAAAAGTATAAGTATTATTACTAACACTTCAATAACACTCATGAGGGCATTTAACAAGCTTAGAATATTTCTTTCAATTTTGTTCTCTTCTCTGTACATAGTATAAAAATACTCCCTTCGTCCCAAATTTACAAGACAAATCTCATTCCAATCACGAAATTAACAAGCACAAGTATCAAGAATAACACATAAACATGTTATTACAAGCAAGGGGGAGCTAGTGACTTACCTACTCCAAAATCAAATTCACCCAAACTAATTTCTGTTCGGCAGGAAATGCTCTACTCACCGCCCTGATCATTTATGTGAAGTCGGATTTTCGAACAGATGCATAATTAAGCAAAAGGGATCGAGAATAGGGTAAACCCTAACTTTCTTCTGAGACAGAGAGAAAGTACGAGAGAATTTTGGGGATAACAATGATCTGAGGAGGCAACCCAATTTTATCCTTACAAGTTTCAAGAATTGCACTTTGGCTCCTCAAGTTCCACTTTGAGTATTTTAGCCCCTAAACTTTAATTTTCACAAATGACCCTAAAGTTTCAAATTAAACAATCAGGACCTAAACTTGCTCAATTAGTTAAATAATTCACTCAATTAAAATAGCATATAAATATGCAAGTCAAGAATTTAACATGAATTAGGATGGGCGTTACAAATCTCCTTGCAGCACATGCAATTACTTTACCATTCTGAATCCACATCACAATCTCTCTTTTGGAGGTATTACTTTGAATAATGAATTCATTAGATCCACGATAATAATAAAACTCGACATATCCACTAGGAACAGGAATACGGATCATCTCCTCTAGGTCACTGTAATACTAGTCAAATCCACTAGGCAATATCAATTCCGAAGTTGTTGTCATCCATCAGTTCAATATTTGAAAGTGTATGTGTTGGTGTGGATAAATGAAAATGACATTAAATTATTATTTAACATGAGTATGAAAAGTGAGAAAACAAACAATTAAATTTAGATTATTTTGACTATTTGATATTGAGAAATTTGTTACGAAGAAATTTGTATTTCTATCTATTGTTCTGTTGGCGTATAATGTTTAATATGGGTATACGTGGGATATTTGTGTGTTTCATACGTGTTAGTTTATTTGATACAAATTAATGGAAATTGGAATTGGAATTTAAGTGCGATATGGGGACTATGCCTGAAATATTTAATAGGTTCTTGATTGTGGTTATTAATTGCTAGATAAGAATCGATATATATGTAGCCTCGATATGATTACGTGTTATAATTTTGGTTAGTAAATTCATAGCTTCTAATAATGCTAATTAATCATTTTGCAACTCAAATACTTTTATTAAATATTTTAATAGTCAAGTAAATCTTTTAAAATAATCACACTAATACAAATTAAATTATAAAATAATATTCTGCGTAAAATTTATATGAAATTGGGACGGGTCGTCACACTCTCTCCCCTTAAAAGAAATTCGGGGGCGAATTTCTTTTAAGGGGGAGAGAGTGTGACGACCCGTCCCAATTTCATATAAATTTTACGCAGAATATTATTTTATAATTTAATTTGTATTAGTGTGATTATTTTAAAAGATTTACTTGACTATTAAAATATTTAATAAAAGTATTTGAGTTGCAAAATGATTAATTAGCATTATTAGAAGCTATAGTAGTTGATATAAAATATTTATTTAAAGTTAATTAAAAATATAAAAAAATAAAGATAAGGAGGTTATTTGTTAAACTTAAAACTTTAGGGGGTTAAGTGTAATTAGTTAAACTTGGATGGCCTAAATGGAAATTACTAAAAGCATAACATGATAAAAACTCTCCTTCTTTCCCCTCTCTCTCTGCGTATATTCACACACTCACACAATCTTCACTTTCCCAATTCAATTCTCTCCATGGCTGAAAGGTAAAGTTTTCTTCTTATTTGATTTTCTTACTTTTAATTATTTCTCCGTTCTAAAATCCGACTTCACCAAAATGTTCAGGGTGTTGAGTAGCTCATTTCTAGCCTATTAGAAAATATTTTCATCTATCCTTTCCCCGTAGTAGGTAAGTTACTATTCTCCTTTTTATTATAAAAATTTTCATAAATTATTATGTGATACTTGTGATGGTAATTGTTGGTTTATGTAAATATTTGGGGAAAATTGTGATAGTACTTTTGAGACGGTGAAATAAATTTAGTGTGAAAGTTGTAATAGTACTTTGGAGACGGGGAGTTAGAGTTAGAAGGTTAAATAAATATTTGGGGGAAGTTGTAATAGTACTTTTGAGACGGTGAAACAGAGGCAGTATAAAAGAATATAAGTTTGGCTGGCAGAGGTGTGTGGGCGGCCGCCAAAATAGGGCGTGCGGCCGCACACTTATCTGGAAGGTTTTGTTCTTGGTCAGGGTGATTTTGGGCGACCGCAAAGGTTGGTGTGGGCGACCGCCCAGGTTGCTGAATGAACTGTAATGTTCCAATTCTATTGATTTAGGGTTCAATCCTGGTCTAGGTCTTAGGTGATATCCTAAGGTACCTAGATGGTTATTGTGGAACACCAAAGTAGTAGGAATGGTCCGTTTGTGATCAAGTTTGAAATGTGTAACCGTTTGGGTTCCTTTTGGTGTTATTACATCTTTATGATGCTTTTGTGGGATTTCCTACTTTGAAATCCTTTGTTTAAGAAATATTTCTAACGCACTTGTTTGTTGGGCTCTTTATGAGCAGTTTATCATCTTTATGATGTACTTGGTATGGTTCCCTATTTTGGAATCATATACTGATTGTGCTTTCGTTTAAAGTCCAGCTGGTCATACTTGGTTGAGTCAGGCAGTGGTAGGAGATTATTATGGCACCCGAGTCAAGTTCATTATAATGTTCCAACTGGTACCTTTTCTTTTACCCCTTCCAGATGGCCTTGGTTGGGTTGTGCTAGCTCCCTTGTGTGAGTATTCTAGCTAAACGTTTTGGGTTATGACTTTGTGTCATTTCCCCCCCCCCCCCGTTGTTCTTGGTGTTGTTTGGTTCCGGAACCCCTGCTTCAGCTATTGATGCTGCCTATTGAAGCTGCTCAGATTATTATATCCTTTCGGATCGAACCTTGGCTCAGTATCCTTTGTTATGTGTTTATTTCAGTCTTATGTGCGGCATGAAGAGTTGGTCGTTATTTCTAACCGGTATGGGACGGTTGGCGATAAGGAGCCTCTCTTGTTGTGTGATATCTGTTATTCAGTTATGCGGTTATATGATTCAGTTATTCAGTTAAAATGCATGATATTATGCCATGTAGCTGCATAAGTAACTTACTGAGAATTATCTCACCCCGTTCTTTGTTTATTTGTTTTCCTTAGTTTTCAGGCAAGGAAGATCGTCAGTAAGGTACGACTTAGCGGGGGATGTTTGAGAAGGTTGTTGCTTTTATGGGTAGTTGCTCTATTGAGCTTATGTATGTTTATTTTCGTGAGGACGATGATTTTACTGGGTTATATAAACTCTGTAAATTTGGGTAGATGTCTTTTATGCCTGTAATAAAGTGGTTGTTATTATTTTGGTGCCGGCCTTTGTTGCCAGGCGTGTCTAGAGTTTTTCACAACTCTAGTTGGTTTAGTTGTTCAATAGTAAAGGCGGTTAGCCTATTGACATTATAGTATTTTGTTGTCGAGCAAGTGAAGCTCGTGTATTATTCAGGTTTATGGAATTTAGATTTTTCGGGTCGTTACACCCATCAAGAATGTACAACCCATCTTCTTGCCTTAGAACGATTCTTTAGCTCATGATTCAATCCATGAAGTTTGTACCATTCTATTGAAGCTTTATCCTTATCAAGGATTGATCGCAACGATTTTAGTTGTCATCTACAACTTATGCAAAATTTCCAAAATTTTATAAGTACCAATCTCATTAAAGAGATAAATAATGTATTTTCCAAAAATACTCCCACTAAATTATATAACCTTCTTATACACCCAATGTATAATATAATTTAAATGGGCTAAGATCCAACTTTAATTTAATTTCAAGTCCACGGAGGCGGATTACACAAAATCAAATTAATTAGGTAGACAACCCTGTCAATCATATCTAATATGATTCTTAGATCCTTTTTCTGAGATTCTTTTAAATTGGGCTACGATCCAACTTTAATTTAATTTCAAGTCCGCGGAGGCGGATTACACAAAATCAAATTAATTAGGTAGACATTTTCTTGTCAATCATATCCAATATGATTCTTAGGGATCCAATTTCAAAAGCATGTCTAATCTCATCTTTGCCTAGGCCCAAAACTGTTTTGACGCCTAATTAAGTCAATCATTTTAAACGCATAGTTAATGTGCCTCGCGTGGGCGTGCCCACATTATCTATCTTGCGCATACATAAATAAAGTCAATGTACCTCGCGGAGGCGAATCCACATTGAAATTACTCATATACTAACAAGTATTTTAATCATGGCATGGCAAAAAAAAACTTAAAACTTTTCTTGAAGGTTTATTACTATATAGCATATAACACATTTATGAGCACTCAAGATAAACATGTTACGCATCAAGTTTAGCCATTAAATTAATCATCGTTAATTTAAGCATAATATCTATGTGTCATTAGTTTCTCTATAATTATGAAGATGAGACTCTTTGAACTTTGGTTATCATCTCCAAATCAAGACAACAAGAAGTGCGGTCGAACTAAGCCATAAGGCAACCACAATTCCGCACTAATTCAAGAAACCAAGAAAGTAGTCCATGTGGCCGAAACTAATCAATAGATGGTCTCGATGAACGTAGGCTAATTGCATCCACAATTCCACATGGATTTCCAATCATTGAATCAAGAACTTTGTTTCTCAATTTTAGAAATTATGAACTCTTCATAATTCTAACTTCGTTTTATCTTTGAATCTTTGATTTGCCATCAAGTTTGGGAAACACAATCTCGATGAACGTAGATTAGCCATCTAAACCTTGATCCAATCTTGGAATCACAAGACAAAAACAAATAGGAAAATTAAACCCCGAAATCCACACCAAAACCCTAGCAAGAACCCCCAACCAGAACCCTCGGTCCGGCCGGGTCTCTTCATTGGGTCCGGTCGGACCTCCTCTGAAAAATCCCAGATTTTTAAAGTTCCAAAATTTATATTATTTTTCCCGATTAAATTAGGATTTGGTGTTCTTGGTGATCCAATCACCATGATCATCAAAACCTTGAATGAAAAATTCATGAATCCATAGATTATCAAAACTTTGATCCAATCAAAAATTGATAACCCAAACAATTTTAAATCCACCATAATTTTTATTGCGATTGAATAGTGCGATTAAAGTTTATAAAACAATAAACCACATAAAATCATATAACACATAAACATCATAATCCTAATATTCATATCATGCTAGGCACATAAATAAGCAATTTATATACACACAACATGATCTAGTATTGAAATAATCAACATGAATGGGGCTCTGATACCACTGTTGGGTTTCGTAGTAACATGCGCAGTGGAATTAAGCATTTAAAATTTATGAAACCCAAAGCCCATAAATCCATTCATATGATTAAGTCAAATACATGCATAATGAATACTAGAATACTAACCCTTGAAGACTTTGATTTTGCAACCTTGAATTCGGTGGAGGCTTGAAAGCTTGATCACAAACAGAGCAAGAATCACGAACTTTGAAGATGATAAGTTTCACCCTCTAGCGGTATCCACACCACGAGCGAATATCAAGAGCACTTGATCTTGGTTGCGAGACAAAATTGTGAAACACGCTTTCACAACGTATAGAACTATATGGAATTACTATGTGTGTGTGAGTGTAGATACCCCCGAACGAGCGCGGCCTTAGGCTAGGGCACGCGGGTCGATTCCTAGGATGTCTATTTGTATTTTAGAGTCGCCACCTATGTTTTAAAGGAACATAAGAAAAACCTAATGTGTAGCCTAAGTTTGATTTACGAAAACAGAGATTCTTGTTTATGAGGTTCGGGGGTTAGGTTACGAGATGGGAAGTACTTAAACACCCATCTCGCCCAACTAATGTTGGTCTTCCTTGTTCAAAATATACATAATCAAAATGTTCTTCCTATTCTTCGATGATGATAAAAGGGGTTAAAAGGGGTTTTTTTTAGAATGTAGGGAGATAACTCCTTGACTAACTTCAATGAAGTGAAGTAATCTTTGGTGTCATGTCCCAAAATGTTTGGGTGATTGCACTTTTGATGAAATAAAAGAGAAGAAGAAAGATGAAGTAGGGAAGAGGGAAGAGAATGGTCTTTTACCTATGCTTCAAGGTGACTTCAAATATTTCTTGAGAAATTGCCTTCGACATGTTTTGAATATCTTTGTGTATAGTTTTCTTTCTTCAAAAAGGAGTCATCTTTCCAATGGTGGAGAAGAGGGGTTTATATAGTTGTAAAACACAAGTTTTTGGTGCCAAAACTCAATCACCAAGAAATCTTTCCCGCGCAAAATCATGTAAAATGAGCAAGGGAGAGATTCTTGGACAGAAATCTGTAACTGCGCCCAGAGGCGCGCGCTTCCCACCTTGGGTGTGGAAGGAGCGCGCTTCTGGCTCCTATGGTCGGAGGCGCGCGACTCAGGGATGGATTTTTTGACAGAATGGACTGGAAAGTCAGCCCTGCAATTCAGTTTAGTCCCTGGACTTAACAGGGTCAGTCAGGAACTTAACGAAAGTAACAGAAACTGACAAAAAACACTTAAAAGAGGGAGAAACACAAAATCAACCGTGCAATCGGGGTGAGCAGTCTAAGGCGGGGTGTCTACAGAGCCCCTCGATGGCGTGGATTGCGAAGCAAAATGCGCCGACGAAAGAAAAGACATCCGCCGAGGACATCACCAAGAAAAAGTAAAGACTCGATGAAAGCAGGAATTTGAAATTGCGAGAGATAGGGGTGTGCTCCCTGTGTGAGCGGCTTTTGTTGATAGAGGAGGTGGCATGATCTGTTTGTGAATCCGCCGGTTGAATCGGTTGGATGAATCTGTTAGTGAATCTGTTGAACGAATCCGTTAGTGGATCCTTTGAATGAGTCTGTTAGTAAACCCTCTGTTGACCAATCCGTTAGTGAATCCGCTTGATGAATCCCTTAGTGAATCCCTTGAATGAGTCCGTTAGTGAACCCTTGTAGGCGAATCTGTTAGTGAATCCGTTTGATGAATCCGTTAGTGAATCCTTGTTGACGAATCTGTTAGTGAATCCGTTGAATGAATTCGTTAGTGAATCCTCTTGAAGGAGCCCGTTAGTGAACTCTTGTTGATGAATCCGTTAGTGAATCCAATGAATGAATGCATTAGTGAACTCTTGTTGATGAATCTGTTAGTGAATCCGTTGCTTTTCTTCAAGTAGTGGTGAATTTAGTGGCTCACCGCGGACCGAATTGCTATTGGTGGCTGCATTTGATGTTGACTTTTCCTGGGGTGCGGGCACAGTTGATTGCGGGCCGAAAGAATATTTTCCCTTTAGCGAGGAAAATGTCGAGATTGACCTTGACTGTAGAGAGAGAGGGACAGACAATCCTACCCTTTTAGTGGAAGTTTCTATCTTACTTTAATTTAGACAGGCCTTAAGGGCGGACCAAATTATTGTGTGCCCAAATGTGTCTCGGAAGGCAAAGATTGTTGTGGCTTTGATGAAGAACTCTGGTCTTGTTGACTTTGGGAGTGTCAGGACTTCTGTTCCTGCCTGATTTCCTCTTTTGACAAGGGCAAGGTGAAGCGTTTCTGAGATGGGAAGCAGGCACTTCTGCTAGTGGATGTGGGACGCGCGCGCCGGTCAGGGGAGTAGCGGGGGGCGTGCGCTTCTGGAAAGCGAAATCCGGGGATTGACATTTGCTGGCCAAAAGATCCCCAACAGCTATAATATCAGCCTCTGTTCGAGGCTATTCTCCCAACAGCTATTTTCTGCCATTCTTGAACATTTTCCATGGCTTCCAATTCTTTTGTTCTCGATGCCAAGGTTGTTGGTGAATATAAGAAGGACCTGTCAACCTTTGTTTACTCTTACAAGACCCACCCCAAGAAGGCTTTCGTGAAGGATTTTGGGTTCCGAATGCTCTTCACGCTTCGGACCTTAAAGCCAGATTGGGACTTTTTGAAGGCTACTGCAGCCTTTTGGGATTGTGACATTCACACTTTCAACTTTTCGGCGAATGAAATGGTACCGACTGTTGATGATTTTGGTGCTCTTCTCGGGATGCCGTTGGTGGGTCACATTGCCGTCCCTAAATACCTCGTGGCGTCATTGATTCTTGGTCTGGCTTGTTGAACCTTCCCATCGAAGATGTGAGGAAGATGTTGCATGGTACCGTGGTAGATATAACCGAGTTGCCAATGTTCTTCAGCTTGCATTCGGAGGACCCGACGGTTCAGTCCTTCAAGAGGAATGCCATGACAGTTTGCCTTTTTAGCGAGACTCTTTTTGCTACACCCTTCAGGACAGCGGATACACAGTTGGCTGAGGTAATCTTACAGGCAAAGGAGCAACAGTTTAGCATAATTCATCTCATAGTGGGGGAAACTCTGCATTGCCTTGATGAGCTGCATCGGACATGCGAGATGCGTCGGGGAAGCCCCTTGCTATTGACTATATGGTTTCGAGAGCATTTCAGGATTTATTCTTCGGATGGCGATCTGTCTCCTTTTGCTGTTCATAGGAGAAAATTGCTGATCTGAGACTTAACCGAGGATAGTTGGAAAAAATTCTTTGCTTCTCGGGCGTCGGCCGACATTGAGCGGTGCCCTCCCTCTTGGGGTCTTCGTCCTTTTGTAGAGTGGTACTCGGGCTTTGAGCATGTGGTCTTACTGACTTGAGAGACTCTTTATTTTACCATCTGGAGTGGGTTTTGAGGCAGTTCGGTCGCCAACAGATTATTCCTTTCCCTAGGAGTAGGGTGTTTCGTCCAGTCTCATATATGGGTCCGGACTTTTCAACGGAGCTTCAGTCAGCTTGGGGAGATGACCGCCATCGGTGGGCTTCTGCCCCTATTTACCGGGGTAGTATCTTTCCTCCCGAGAGTTATTTGGACTATCTGTTTAGCACTCTTTATCGCGGCATTACTTGGGTTGACGTGCTTCACGCTGAGTTGTTAGGAAAAGACTTTCAGCCTAGCAGTGCTTTGCGGTATAAGGAAGCTGCTGCTGATTCGCACAATATTTTGGCCGACCCTTTCGGTACCCCTTTGGATAGCTTCTACGCTCGGAGGCGCGTTGCTGCGCAGAAGGTTTCGGTCCGCCTCAGTGTTCCTAGGCCTCCCAAGAAGAATAGGATTGAGAGCCATTCGGGTGGTCCTTCAAAGGCTAAGAGAAAATTAGATTTTTTCTAGTACCCCAAAATTGCAATTTAATAGACCACTTGTTTAGGATTTAATATTTTATTGTCTTTTATTGCTCAACAAGATCCATTGTAGTGGTTAAAATAATTCAAGAGATGAATAAAAATTGCATTTTGTTATGACATGATTGGGTAAAAAATTATGTTTTAGACCGCACCCGAAGGTTGCCTACGTTCCTCTTGTAGAGAGGCTCAGGTCTCCGTAGTTCAAACAAATGAAGACCATTTTTTTTTTGCACCCTGTTTTTTGCCTAGATCGCCCTTTCGGGTTTTCAATCTAGCGGGCTTTTTTTTTTGCACGTGCTCTAATTTTTTCCTAGGCCGCCCTTGCGGGTTTTCAACCTAGCGAGAGTTTTTTTTTTTTTTTTTTAATGGTCTTTATTTGTTAAGCGTAGAATTTCTTGAGCTTGTCGAGGTTGACTTACTTTGGCAATTGATCGCCATCCAAGTCTACGAGACGGACTGCACCACCGCTTAGTATTATTTTGACCACGTAAGGACCGATCCATCGAGGTCCCCATTTCCCAAGGGGATTCATGGCATTGGGAGGATGTTGTCTTAGGACCAAATCTCCCACTTTGATATTTTGGGGCTTCACCTTCTTGTTGAAAGCTTGTGCGTTCAAACGCTCTTAGCCTCTTTTCGTCGAGTAGGGCTAGTTGCTCATATCAGATTTGCATCCAATCAACCTCATTGACTTGGTTCTCGAGTAAGACCCGTAGAGAAGGAACCTCGAGTTCGACCGGGAGTACGGCTTCAGCACCATAAACCAATAAGTAAGGGGTTTCTCCCGTTGCTGACCGTATTGATGTGCGGTAGCCCCACAATGCTAGTGGTAATTTCTCGGGCCAATCCTTTCCCGTTGAAGCCAGTTTTCGTATGATGACTTCGATTGTCTTATTTTCTTCTTCGACCGCTCCGTTGGCTTGGGGGCGGTATGGGGATGACTTGTGCTTGGTAATTTTGTAGTTAAACAAAAGTGCATCCATTTCTTTCTCAAAGTGAGAGCCATCGTCGGAGATGATTTCATGAGGAATACCGTATCGGCACATGATGTTGTTCTTCACGAATTCGGCCACCTTCTTGGCATTAAGGACTCGGTAAGCTTGTGCTTCGACCCATTTTGTGAAATAGTCTATGGCCACAAGGATGAATGATTGTCCGTTGCTCCCCGTAGGATGGACTTTGCCGATGATATCTATGCCCCAACAAGAGAATGGCTACGGAGTGGTCATGTTGTACAGTTGCGAAGGCGGATCATGTTGTAGATTAGCATGGAACTGGCACTTGGCGCATTTCTTGACTTTCTCGATGCAGTCTCTTTCCATTGTAGTCCAATAGTAACCACTGCGGAGTATCTTTTTGGATAACATAATCCCGTTCATGTGGGTGCCACACTCGCCTTCGTGGACTTCGTGCATGATTTCTTGGGCTTCGGTCTCATTTGCACATAAGAGATTGATCCCTTGATAGTGTCGTTTGTAGACTCGGTTTCCAATCAACATATATCTGGCGGCTAGCTTTTGTAGTGCTATTCGGGTTTTCCCATTGCTATTGTCGGGGAAGGTGCCATTGTTGAGGAAGTTCATAATATCTGTGTACCACAGGGGGTTATCTTGGACTTCATTGATCTCAATGTTCATGCAGTATGCCGGACTGGTCCTCCTTGAAATTTTGAAGGGTTTCACCATTTTTCCTTTGGGCATCTCAACCAGTGAGGCTATAGTAGCCAAAGCATTGGCAAAGCGATTTTTATCCCTTGGCAAATAAGTGAACGTGATGTCTTGGAACTGTTCAACCAATTCCTCGAGGTGTCGACCGTACTGTTGAAGGGTCGGGTCTTGGATTCGCCATTTACCCGATGTTTGATTGATAAGGAGCAGGGAGTCACCGAATACTTCTAGTTCTGTGACATTTCTTTCTACAGCTGCTTCTAGCCCCGCTATGCATGCCTCATACTCGGCAATGTTGTTGGTAGATTCAAATTCAAGACGGATGGCAATTGGAGTGTAGATGTCCTTTGGATCGACAAGCAACATTCCTATCCCATAACCGTGCTTATTGGCGGCGCTGTCGAAAAAGAGTTGCCACTTATTTTGCTCGGTTGTAGTGCAAACCAAGTGATCGTCGGGAAACTGTAAGTCCTCCCCCTTCACTTCGTCACACAGAAATTCAGCAAGCTGATCACTGAACACTTTCCCCCTGATGGATTTGAGTGTGACGTAAGTGATATCATAGCCGGCGAGCATGAAGTACCATTTGGCTATCCTTGTCGACATGAAAGGCTTCCCGAAGATGTAGCAGAGCGGGTCCACTTTTGCTACTAGCTTGATCGAAAAGGCTTCCATGTAATGTTTGAGCTTTTGAGTAACCCAAACCAGTGCTGCACATGACTTCTCCAAGGCGGAGTAATTCTTTTCGCCTCCTTGAAATCGATGACTGACAAAATAAATGGCATTCTCCTTTATGGAGTCTCGTTGCTCTTGTGCTAACATAGCCCCTAGGGCTTCATCGTTTACTGTGAGATAGAGCAAGAGAGGCTTCTCTTTGTGAGGTGGAACCAAAACTGGAGGACATGTCAAATAGTGCTTGACTTGGTCGAAAGCTTCCTGGCAAGCGTCGGTCCATTCTAGAGCCACATTCTTCTTGAGTAGCTTGAAGATTGGCTTGCACATGGAAGTGAGCTGGTGCACGAACCGACTGATGTACTGGAGTCTGCCCATAAAACCTTTGATTTCTTTCTATGTCTTGGGAGGAGGCATATCAATGATCGCCTTGATTTTTGAGGGATCTGCTTCAATACCCCTTTCCGTGACTATGTAGCCAAGAGCTTTTCCTCGGATAACCCCAAAAGTGCACTTTACGGGGTTAAGCCTCATCTTGTGTTGACGCAGTCTTTCAAAGAACTTGCGGAGGTCGATCAAGTGTTTGACCGTCGGTCCCTTTTGGAATGAATGATCATGTCGTCCACATAGACCTCAATTTCCTTGTGAATCATGTCATGGAACAAGTATGTCACGGCCCTTTGATAAGAAGCCCCAGCGTTCCTTAACCCTAATGGCATGGCTGTGTAGCAAAAGGTGCCCCACAGTGTTGTGAAAGCAGTCTTGTGTTGATCCTCTTTGGCCATGATAATCTAATTGTACCCAGCAAAACCATCCACAAATGAGCAGACCTCATAGGCAGCAGTGGAGTCGACTAGCATGTCGATGTTGGGTAGTGGAAAGTCATCCTTTAGAGAAGCTTTGTTCAAATCCCGGAAATCCACACAAACACGGACCTTGCCGTTGGCTTTTCGGACTGTGACCACATTAGCTAGCCATGTCGGATATTCAATAACTTTGATGAAGCCCACACTGAGAAGCTTCTCTATCTCTTCCTTGACTTGTAGAGACCATTCTGGCTTGATCTTTCTGAGCTTTTGCTTGACTGGCTTGGCGTCGTCTCTGATCGAAATTCTGTGTTCAGCGACCTTTCTGTCCAAACCCAGCATGTCTTTGTATGACCATGCGAATACATCCATGAACTCTCTGAGCAATGCAGTCAATCTGTCTCTCTCGTACCCCTTGAAGAAGCTTCCGATCTTGGTTTCTTTCGGCTCTTCGTTGGTACCCAGATTAACAACATGCAATTCCTCGTCAGCCCCTGGACCATTTTCACCACAACTACGGACCTGTTGAGCAAGTTCATTTAAGTATGTTGTGTTTTCGTGGTCTATTTCATCATTATTTGAATCGTTATTAACTAGTTCATTAGATTCGTTATTAGTTAATTCATCATTCATGATGTTTGCAATCTCAGGGTACTCAGAAAGATCAAATTTTTCATTAACAAAGAAAGGGAACACACGCTCGTCTATGGCCTCCATATCCTCTTGGGTGAGGGTATCAGAAGCACTCTCGGACTCGAAAGTGAAAGTGAACAAGTCTTCCTTCGTAACATTGCGCGGAATGCAACCCATCTTCTCGACCAAGAAATCCTCGGATACCACGGACCCCTTTGTAGAATACCAGTTGTTGATCGGCTCTGAGCTCGGCTGGATCTCACTGATAGTCTCCTTTCTCGTGTCGGTGTCGTAGATGGCATTGACTTGGCACTCGTCCATGATGGCGAGTTCTTCGAACATGGAGGCTAGATCCGTCGATTCCTCCCCCACGGTAATCTTTGTTTCAGACTCTATAGTCACTTTCTTCCCCCACCATTCACGGGGTGACATGGGAGTTGGTTCCTTTTCGGACTTCTGGATCTCATAGTCGGAAAAGATCTCAAGACCGGGCTTTCTGATGCCCTTGCTGTTAACCCACGGCTCGGGAAAGATCATGTACCCCTTGGCGAACAAAATAGCCATTCCACGTCTTGCGGTAAGGCCTTAGATTGGGAATCTCATAATGACGGCCTTCCCTATGAGCTCAGGCCTTTTCATTCTTGACGGCTTGCTCGGGTTTTAAGTCGTATTTGGAAGGCTCATATCCCAAACCGAACTTGTTCTTAACAAAAGGAACCTCAATTTGTTGCATTCTCCCTTGTTTATATTTCCCTAGGCCTAAACCAGGGAAGTAGTTCATGTTCCTCATCATGCGTAGGAATTTGCGATTGCTGAGGGTCCATGATCCGTTTCCCCCTTCTTTGTCAATGGCGTTGATTAAGACGCCGGAGAGGGTAGAGTCTGCTAAACCATGCTGAATTTGGTGAATGGGTTCCCCCTTTCTGTGGATAGTGACGTTTTCTGCCATAACGGTCACTATTTCATCCCTATTTTTGAACTTCACACACTGATGGAGAGTCGAAGGGACGGCATTAGAACTGTGTATCCATGGGCGGCCCAACAATAAATTGAACGATGAAGGCACATCGAGAACTTGAAATGGGACGGACATGACCATGCTCCCAAACTCAATGTCTTTTTCCACTATACTCATGAATGTACGGGCAGTGCTGTCGTAACCTCGGATCACTTGAGTAGAAGGCTTCAAATCTGAATTCTTAAGCCCCAGTATGCCCATGATTCGGTCGGGCATTAGGTTGAGTGCGGAACCACCGTCAACCAAGACTCTTGAAATAGGTCTCCCTCTTGCTCTCACCTTGGGATTGAATGAGTGGTCTCCTCAAATTATCCTATCTCTATTACATTGACACCACCCATGTGTAGATACCCCGGGGAACCACGGCTTGGCTAGAGCGCGTGAATTATCCTAGGATGTCTAATTGTGTTTTAGAGTCGCCACCCACGTTTTTGAGGAACGTAAGAAACCTAATGTTTATGAGCCTAAGTTTGATTTACGAAAACAGAGATTCTTTGGGATGAGGGGTTCAGGGGTTAGGTTATGAAATGGGAAGTACTTAAACACCCATTTCGCCCGAGCAAAGTCGGTCTTGTTTGTTCATAATTCACTTTCTAAGATAAATGTGTTCTTCCTATTAATATGATGATAAAAAGGGGTTTTAGAGTTTGAAATGTAGGGAGATGACTCCTAGGCCAATTCAATGTAATGAAAGGACCGTTGGTGTCATGTCCCAAATGGTTTTGGGTGATTGCACATTTGATCGAAGAAGAAGAAGAAGAAGAAGAAGAAGAAGAAGAAGAGGAGAAAGAAGAAGAAGAAGAAGAAGAAGAAGAAGAAGAAGAAGAAGAAGAAGAAGAGAAGTGCTTAAAACATTTACCTATAGTATTCTTCGAAAAGAGAACCTCTTGTCAAGCCTTGAAGAAGAGGTTGAGTACTTTTGTTGAAGTAATCCCAAAGGAAAGGTCTAGGCAAAGAGTGAGTAAAAGGTCTAAAATGATGATTTTTCCAAGTCCTCCTCCAATGATGGATTGGAGGGGTTTTTATAGTTGAAAAGTGATGTTTTTGGTGCCAAAACGGAGTAACAAAGATCAGTTTCCCGGGCAAAATCATATAAAATGAGCAAGGGAGAGATTCTTGGGCAGAATCTGTAACTGACACGCCCCAGAAGCGCGCGCATCCCACCTAGGCGGCGGAAGGCGCTCGCGTCTGGCCTCAAGGGGCGGAGGCGCGCGACTCTGAGAAGCGATTTTTGACAGAATGGACTAGAAAGTTAGAACTGTTATTCAGTTTAGCCCCGGGACTTAACGGAGTCCGTCTGGAACTTAACCAAAGTAACAGAAACTAACAGGAAACACTTAAAAGAGGGAGAAACACAAAATCAAGTGTGCAATCGGGGTGAGCGGTCCAAGGCGGGGTGTCTACACCATGTTAGGAACTATGAATTCCTTCTTGTCTATGAGATCTTGGATGACATTGCGGAGAACGAAGCATTCCTCGGTGGTGTGGCCACTATATTGGTGGTAGCCACAATACTTGTGATGAGCATGATTGGCATTGACCGTCTTGGGTTGGTACCCTTGTATGGGTGTGACTTGCCCCTTTGCTTTGAGAACTTCGAAGGCCTCGGTTTGAGTCATGCCTTGGAGAGGCGTGTAGACATGGTCATTTCGAGACTTCTTGCCTTAGGGTGGAGGAACCTTTTTGTAATTCCCCTTGTCGGTAGTGACGGCGTTAACTGAAGCCTCTTTTGAGGAGCTAGAGGCGGCCTTATAACGGAGGGTAGGAGCACTTTTCTTGATTTCCCTAAGCAACTCATCCATTCGGATCCCCTCCTCATACATTTGAGAGAAATCGGCATAGCAAGCCCCACTTAGGTGGGTGCGGATATCAATCTTTAGACACTTAAGAAAGACGTCCATTTGCTCCTTGGTGTTAGGCCTCTCGACAATCTCAGCAAGCTTGTCATTCCACCTTCTCGTGAAGTCAATGAAGGACTCGTTGTCCCTTTGAGTGGTGTTTTCAAGCTCTTTCTTGGTTGGCCGGTGGGTGGTGTTGCCTTGGTATTGACTCTTGAAGGCAAGCATGGAGGCGTCCCAATCAAGACAGACTGTGAGCGGGAGAGTAGCATACCAATCCTTTGTCGCCCCCTCGAGAGTAAGAGGGAAACATTGTGCCATAACCTTAGGTGAGACCTTCTTCAGTACCATAGCCCAAATGTAAGTCTCGATATGTGCCATGGGACAAGAGTTTCCCTTGAACTTGCCGATGTCGGGCATCTTGAACTTGTCGGAGAGGGAAGCCATTGTGTTCATGAGAATGGATGACTGATAGAGGCTTGTATCGGAGCCTTTCCCCAAGTTGAGACCGTTGAAGCGTTGATCTATGTAGGCCATGATTGAATCAACTATCTTGGGCTCATTGTTCTCGGTGCTTGGTTCCCCCATTTTCTTGGTGCGGGCACTGACATAGGGGCTCTCAAACAAACCCTCGGTCCATTCGGACTCGTCATTGTCTTTCTTGTTTTTACCCTTGGCGAGCTTGGTGAGCTTTTCTTTCATTAGCTCCATTTCGGCCTCGTGGGCCTCCCTTTGATTGTTGAGGTGGGATTGCCAAATGTCATCTTTGTTTTGAGCCTCCTTATTAAGAGTTGAGACTTGTTCTTGGAGAAGTTGGACCATGTTTGAGAGTTGCTCGAGAGTCATGGTGTTGTCGGTGTTGGAGCCGCCGGCCATTGATGCTGTCGAAGCTGTTGGAGTGATCTCTTCATGAACTAACCGATTTTCTGAATCCCGGTATACACGGTAAGTACAAATTGAACCTATATTGCAGAAGAGGCCCTTGTCAGTCTTACAGTGGGCACATGACTCAAACCACATAAAGAAAAGACTCTTTTTTTACATATAAGTCGGAGGGATGGAATCCCTTTTGGGTTTCTAAGAAAATAATGGAATCGTCACACTAGTATATAGACTATCTCGCGGTCCCATATACTCATCGGATTCCATCACGCTTGTGAATCCTACACATGTCGGGATTAAACTAAATTAATGTAGTAAAGCATACATGCAGGGACGGACTTTTATTTCGTCCATAATAACCACTTGGGGACGGATTTTTATTTCGTCCATGATAACCACTTGGAATGTATGATTTGAAGACATTAGTTTAGGGAAATCTCGGCACATGAAAACCGACTTTAGTCACGGAGTGTTAGACCCTAACTAGAATTGTGTTGGCTTTTGCTCGGCTAAATGAGAGGCTTAAAGGTTACCCCCGGCATGTAGTCATGAACTACGCCACGGGCTGAGGTTTACCGCTTCGAAAGAGTCAAGGTCTGGTGGAGCTTGAAACTTCCTAGGATGGGCCTCGACGGGTTTGGGGTTATGAACTTGTGCGACTCGATAGTGAGCAATTTATAGGAATTCGTGCACATAGTGTGAGGTCTAACACGTGACAAAACATTTTTACTCTTTTGTTTTTAAAGAAAATCAAATAAACACATAAATTACAACTCTCGAATCACCCGTGTGACCGATAAAATATAACACGAAAATAAAACAATCCAAAAGGCCAGATTAGGCCTGATGCAGGCAACTGTGCCCACACCCCATCGAATCTGCTCTATTCTAAAACCTGTTCTTGTCCTGGAAACCTACCCAGAAGCGTGCGCCTCTGGATGGTGATGTGGGAAGCACGCGCATGGCGCAATGTCTATGGGAGGCGCCCGCTTCTGGGTAAACCTGTCAGAACGTCAGACTTTGGACTCAGGGGATTGCCCTGGTCCTGAATGTATTGTAACCCCTGCAGAAATGATTTGTGTAGAAAAAAGAAGAGAAAACTAGGAAGAACATATGGGATGCGGGCGAATCTGGTCCTTGATGTGGGATGCGGGTGACTCTGGTCCTTGATGTGGGATGCGCGCGCTTTAGGCCAAGAAGGCCAGAGGCGCACGCCTCCCCCATCAGAGACTAGAATGCCTAGAAAAGATGTAGATTTTGAACAAAATACAAGTTTAACCCTCAAACGTCCCCAGCAGAGTCGCCACTGTAGATACCCCCAGGGGAGCACGGCCTTAGGCTAGGGCACGCGGGTTGATTCCTAGGATGTCTATTTGTATTTTAGAGTCGCCACCTATATTTTAGAGGAACATAAGAAAAACCTAATGTGTAGCCTAAGTTTGATTTACGAAAACAGAGATTCTTGTTTATGAGGTTCGGGGGTTAGGTTACGAGATGGGAAGTACTTAAACACCCATCTCGCCCAACTAATGTTGGTCTTCCTTGTTCAAAATCTACATAATCAAAATGTTCTTCCTATTCTTCGATGATGATAAAAGGGGTTAAAAAGGGGGTTTTTAGAATGTAGGGAGATGACTCCTTGACTAACTTCAATGAAGTGAAGTAATCTTTGGTGTCATGTCCCAAAATATTTGGGTTATTGCACTTTTGATGAAATAAAAGAGAAGAAGAAAGATGAAGTAGGGAAGAGGGAAGAGAATGGTCTTTTACCTATGCTTCAAGGTGACTTCAAATATTTCTTGAGAAATTTCCTTCGAAATGCTTTGAATATCTTTGTGTATAGTTTTCTTTCTTCAAAAAGGAGTCCTATTTCCAATGGTGGAGAAGAGGGGTTTATATAGTTGTAAAACACAAGTTTTTGGTGCCAAAACTCACTCACCAAGAAATCTTTCCCGGGCAAAATCATGTAAAATGAGCAAGGGAGAGATTCTTGGACAGAAATCTGTAACTGACGCCCAGAGGCGCGCGCTTCCCACCTTGGGTGTGGAAGGCGCGCGCTTCTAGCTCCTATGGTCGGAGGCGCGCGACTCAGGGATGGCTTTTTTGAGAGAATGGACTGGAAAGTCAGCCCTGCTATTCAGTTTAGTCCCTGGACTTAACGGGGTCAGTCAGGAACTTAACAGAAGTAACAGAAACTGACCAAAAAACACTTAAAAGAGGGAGAAACACAAAATCAACCGTGCAATCGGGGTGAGCGGTCGAAGGCGGGGTGTCTACAGTGAGATATTCTTGTTCTTCAATCTAGGGATTTCTTAGAACAAAAATCATCCTCTCAAACCTTTGGAGGCACTCACAATCAACTAGGTTAATTGCCCTTAATGGCTTGTGAAAAAGACTTTATATAGGTCCTAGTCATTAACCCTTAATAACCTAGGATTCCTAAATCCCGTCACCCAATTAAGGAAACAAGTTTCTGGCCAAGCAGCTCTAGCACAGTCGTGCCAATAGGTGCGAGCCATATATCCCCTTTCTGATTATTGGCACGGTCGTGCTTTATAACTGGAACGGTCGTGCTAAACACTTTAGCACGGTCGTGCCCTATAATCGGCACGGTCATGCCAAACACTTTGGTACGGTCGTGCCCTAAAACCAGCACGGTCGTGCCCGACCAGAAAAGCTGATTTTCACATAATTCCAATTCAGTCCTTTAGGATTCGTTCTATTCGTGTGTGACCCTCTAGGATTACACTAAGTTGGTAATGGGCCCAAACATGAACCCATAATATATGATTAGGTTCTAGCAAACCGTCATACCTACGTAAATAGTGTAACTAGATACAAGTTCGCATTCCTTTTAGAACATGTCATAATCCCTTTGTCCACGATGTCATTGAACACAAGTCATGGTCAACAAGTCAACTTGTATTGTTCAATACTTTTCTCGATCCCGAATATGTTGATAATCCAAATGACATTGATCCAATCAATCCATTTGAGTTTGGCCAAACATTTCATCAACATCATTCCTACGAGGGGTCCAAGCTTGACATCTCTCCGAAGAAGGACAAATCCATTTAGCTTATTATTCTTCCCTACGTGAATCTGATTATGCCAATCATACCCTTTATAGCTACCTGGTTAAAGGTAACGTTTGAATATGTCAAACATAATCTTCATCAAATGGAAGACTATAATAACTTCATGTCTAAGGATTCAAATAACATAAATAATATAAGATATATGTACGACATAGACCATGACATAAATCTTATACAGCGGGTCATGTCCAGTACCTTGTTCCAAACAAGTACCCATAAATCAAACATGATCATCCCATGATCATTTAGGCTTTATACTAGTGCTTAACAAGCTCTAGTGACGGAGATTATTATAAGCAAACATGAGCGTTAATAATAATCAAAATATCTCTTCATTAATATAAATATAATGATATCACATACAACGTTTTACAAACGTGCCTAGGGCACCAACACCAACAGATTTATCATTCTTTCCTATAAGAATCTGATCATGTCAATCGTAACCTTTATAACTACATGGTTAAGGGTAGAGTTTGAGTACGTCAAATATAATGTTCATCCTGTGGAAAACCATGATAATCTTAGGTCTAAGGATTCAAATGGTATGACTATTATGAGATTTAATTATGACATTTGACCATGACATGAATCTCACAACGGGACAGTCCAGTACCTTGTTCTCTAACAAGTACCCATAAGTTTAATTTGCATCCAATGCACATAATCATCATATGATCATCCATTAAACTTATAGTAGTTCTTCATAAGTACTAGGGACGGAGATTATTATAATAAACATAAAAAAGATATAATAATCAAGTTTGTTATCTCTTTAACAATGAAATCATGATGTACCGCATAGGCCTTTATCAAGGGACTAGGGCATGATATCCAACAAAACCTCCATGAGTGATCTTAAAGTCATGTCAACTACATCCCACATGTCCGTTAAGATCGCCACCAATAATCATTTTTTCACCACTAAGTACCCGTTGACTACCTTCTCCAAATCTTCCCAAAACTTTGTTTAAAGATGCATCTAACCCTACTTATGGTGCATAAGTGCTAATAATAGTTATAATCTCATCATATATTACAAGTTTAATACTAATAATCTGGTCACTCTTTTGTACACTTTCACCACATCATTATATACTCTTTATCAATGATAATTTCTACTCCATTCTTACCCGTATTCTTTCCTGAACACCAAAGCTTAAAACTCCAAGGTTACTTTCTCTCAAACCCACTTAATTTCTCGCAGACACATTGTGAATCTTCCTCCTGCTCATACTTTTCACCACTTCTGTTGATCCCTATCAAGGAGCCAATGTTCCAAGTTCCAAATCGCATCCCACTACCATTGCCCCCACCATAGACTAGCTTCTTTACGCACGCTCATCCACAATATGAGAACCCTTGCATATTTGACACCACCTCCGGGAACCGAGGTGGCGAGTCGCTTCCGAGCGACGACCTAGTAGCCTTCGCATACTTATCACTACACACGGACCTTTGTAGTGCAGCGCATCCCTTACGCTCCAATGATATTTATATTCAGATTCATGTCATGATAATGTGAGAAATTTTTTTTGCTGGTTGTCACACGCGTACTGCAACCTCCATCCTTTATATTTCCTTGGGACAAGCAAGAATAAATTCTTGGAGAATTTAAGATATTTTCAGGGTGAATTGCATTTTGGGCCACAAAATTTAGGGTGTGTCCCCAAGTTAGACCCCATTCGATCACTATTAACATTTTAGGCCCCAAAGTTGTCTTTATGTTAGCATGTTAGGTCTTTTAGTCGGTTTTGTTAGAAAAAATCGTTAAATGATCACTTGCGAGTCATATGTCATTTAACGGAGGATATTTTTGAACAATAATTCATTCATTGAACGAAAATGAATACTCAAACTGATTTATTTTTTTTTCATTTAAGGGTGTTAAATGAAATTTTTAAAAGTAATAGGATAAAAAATACAATTTATTTAAAAATATTTCATTACTAATAAAGAATTATAAAATTCGTTTATAAAAAGAAAGGCATTAAATTTTTTTCACAAGTATAATTTTATATTTTAATCTTTTATATTTTGAAAGAACCATAATTTTATAATTTGACTAAAAATGTTGCTTTGTAAATATTATAATTAGCTCTGACTTATCATAAAATAATTATCAAAAAAATATTGTATAACAATATGTTTTAATGACTGCATTCAGATTTTTTTTTAAACAATAAATTATTATTTTGCGTTTAAAAAAATGATACAAATTAAAGGTTAAAAATTTACAGGTCTTGTTTAAAATAAAAAAAATAAAAATCCCAGGTCTTTACTAACAATTATTTGTCACCACTACCATCATCCACCACAATCCCACCTACATTCTACAAACGTCCTACCACAGTCTCGAAGCCATCCCACCACTGGCTAACACCACCACAACCACAACCCATTTTTGATACAAAGCAACATCAAAACCACTCCACGATAACACATACGCGGGCACAACACACACAACGAAGAAAAATATTCAAGATTCCGTTTTGGCCTGAGCCACCACCACGCACACAATTTATTTTTTCAGGCATTCGATCATTCGTGAACTGGAGCGGTAGAAAGAGGGATAGATCATGTAGGGTTTCAAGGTAACATGCGCAACGGAATATAGCATTTAAAATTTTATGAAACCCAAAGCCTATAGATCCATTCATATGATTATGTCAAATACATCTACAATGAATACAAGAATACTAACCCTTGATGCGTTTATCTTTTCTTGATCTTGAGTCTTGGGTTCTTCGCGCTTCTCCGAATCACGAACGCAGGAACACGAACAAGAAGATGATAAAGGAATCACCCTCTATGGATATCCACACACGAATGAATATTAAGAACTCTTTCTTAATCTTGATTGCTAGATCAAAAAGGGACTATATGATTTTATGAATTATTGATCTTGATTCTCAATCTTAATCAATAATAATGTTTCTCCAAACAAGTGAATCAATCATAAACAATGGCTGGTGAAAAGGAATTTATTTAGGTCTAATTCCTTAACCCTTAAGGACATAGGAAACCTAAATTCCGTCACTTATTTGCACTGCAATTTTTCCTGGCCGACAGCTCTGGCACGGTCGTGCCATAAAACTGGCACGGTCGTGCCATTGGGTGCGAGCCTGCCTTCACAGCCGCCAATATTGGAACAGTCGTGCTTTGTATTTGGAACGGTCGTGCTTTGTATTTGGCACGATCGTGCTTTATACTTGGCACGGTCGTGCCATTCAAACCGCCAGGACTTGCCCTTTGGTCAATTTATGGCATGGTCGTACCCTTATAGGCGCACGCACTTGCCAGACCAAAAGTCTGTCATTTTTCCCTTTTAACAATTCGTTCTCTTGTGTGTGTGACCTCATAGGATTATATCAAGTTGGCAATGATTCCAAACACACTTTGTCTCATAAATCATGAGCGGACCCTAGCAGGCCATCATGATTATCCAAATGATATAACTTATCAAAGTTCGTTAATCCATTATAGAACATATCATAATCCTTTTGTCCACGATGTCATTGAACGTAAGCCATGGTCAATGCTCAACTTTCAATGTTCAATACTTTCTCGATTCCGAATATATTGATAATACAAATCATATTTTAGCACGGCCATGCATTTCATCAATACTATTCATCGAGTGGCCAAAGATTGACATCTCTCTTGATGAGAGACAAATTCCATCTTGACTTATTACTTTTCCCAACATGAATCCGATTACGCCAATTACATTCTTTATAGCTACCCGTTTAAGGGTAACGTTTGAATATGTCAAACGTAATGTTCATCATATGGAAGACTGTAATAATCTCAGGTCTAGGAATTAAATGATATAACTATATGAGACTTAATTATGACATTGCGACCATGACATAAATATCATACGGGTCAGTCCAGTATCTGTTCTCCAACAAATACCCATAAGTTTAATTGTATCCCATACACCATAATCATTATATGATTATCTATTAAACTTATACTAATAATTAATCATAATTATCAGGGACGAGGATTATTATAATAAACATGCAAAGGATATAATAATCAACATTCAATATCTTTATTAAAACATAATCAATAGATAACATTAATCGTTCATATAACGTGCCTAGAGCATACAATACCAACAATCTCCCACTTGCACTAGGCCTAATTAATGTATCGAATACCAATAGACCTAACATGACCATCATGCTTTGCTTGCGGAAGACCCTTTGTCAATGGGTCGGCAATGTTATCATCAGTCGGTACTCTGCATATATTAACGTCTCCTCTATCAACGATCTCTCGAATGATATGAAAACGCCTAAGTATGTGTTTGGATTTCTGATGTGATCTTGGTTCCTTTGCTTGAGCAATAGCACCATTATTATCACAATAAAGGTCTATTGGATTAGCAATACTAGGAACCACCTCTAGTTCACCAATGAACTTTTTTATCCAAACAGCCTCTTTTGCAGCATCGGATGCAGCAATATGCTCAGCTTCCGTTGTAAAATCTGCGATGGTACTTTGCTTAGAACTCTTCCAGCTAACAGCACCTCCATTAAGCACAAATACAAATCCAGATTGCGATCTTGAATCATCCTTGTCGGTTTGGAAGCTTGCATCTGTGTAACCACTTATAACAAGATCATCTTCCATACCTCCGTACACCAAGAACGAATCTTTAGTCCTTCGCAAGTACTTAAGAATCGTCTTGACTGCAATCCAGTGACTCTCACCGAGATTTGATTAGTATCTTCTCGTCATGCTCAAAGCATACGAGACATCGGGTCTAGTACATATCATGGCATACATGATTGATCCAATTACAGAAGCATATATAATTCCAATCATTCTCTCACGCTCATCAGTTATCTTAGGACACTAATTCTTGCTTAGAGTTATGTCATGGCCTACTGGAAAATTTCCTCTCTTAGAGTTTTCCATGTGGAATCTCTTAAGAACTTTTTCAATATATGTATCTTGACTTAAACCAATCAGTTTCTTAGATCTATCACGATAGATCCTAATTCCAAGGATATAACCGGCTTCTCCCATATCTTTCATTGAGAAACACTTTCCTAACCAAGTCTTTACAGACTGCAGTGCAGGAATGTCGTTTCCCATGAGCAATATGTCATCAACATATAGTACTATAAATAATACTACGCTCCCACTAATCTTCTTGTATACACAAGGTTCATCTTCGTTCTTGATGAATCCAAACTCTTTGACTGATTCATCAAATCGAAGATTTCAACTCCTAGAGGCTTGCTTCAACCCATAAATGGATCTTTGCAACTTGCATACTTTGTTAGAATTTTCTGGAATTACAAAACCTTCAGGTTGTGTCATATAAACATCCTCAAGTAAGTTCCCGTTAAGAAACGCTATTTTGACATCCATTTGCCATATCTCATATTCAAAATATGCGGCTATGGAAAGTAAAATTCTTATAGACTTGAGCATTGCTACGGGAGAAAAGGTTTCATCATAGTCAATTCCATGAATTTGCCTATAGCCTTTCGCTACAAGTCTAGCCTTATAAGTATGCACCTTTCCATCCATGTCATTTTTCTTTTTGAAAACCCACATGCATCCTATGGTTTTTACACATTCGGGCGCATCAATAAAATTCCAAACTTGATTATCATACATGGACTTAATTTCAGATTCCATGGCTCCAAGCCATTTATCTGAATCAGGAGCGGACATCGCTTCTTGATAGGAAGTAGGTTCGTTATCAACTATGACTTCCACTTCATTTCTATCCGTCATGAGAAATCCATATCTCTCAGGTTCGGATCGCACCCTACCAGTTATGCGAGGAACTTGAGTATTCTGAATAGGTTCCACAACTCCTTGTGAAACTTGTTTAGATCCAATAGTCTGTTCCATGTTATTTTCGGGTTCTCGAACCTCTTCGAGATTAATTTTACTCCCCCTAATTCCTTTGGAGAGAAACTCTTTCTCTATAAAGGTACCATCTCATGCAACAAACACTTTGTTGTCCGTGCGGTTGTAAAAGTAATATCCCTTAGTTTCCTTAGGGTAACCCACGAAAATACATTTGTCAGATTTTGGTGCAAGTTTGTCAGAGATCATTATCTTAACATAAGCCTCACAACCCCAAATCTTCATGAAAGACAAACTAGGTTTTCTTCCAGTCCACATCTCATATGGAGTCTTTGGAACAGATTTAGTTGGAACTCTATTTAGTGTAAGAGCAGCAGTTTCTAGTGCATGTCCCCAAAAGGATAAAGGAAGATCAACTTGACTCATCATGGAGCGGACCATATCCAATAAAGTCCTATTTATCCTCGCAGACACACCATTCCATTGTGGTGTTCCTGGTGGAGTTAATTGTGAAACAATTCCACAATCTTTAAGATGATTATCAAATTCTTGGCTTAAATATTCTCCACCACGATCAGATCGAAGTGCTTTAATAGTTTTGCCAAGTTGATTTTGTACTTCATTTTGAAATATTCTAAATATCTCAAAAGATTCACTTTTATCTTTCATTAAGTAGACATAGTCATATCTACTAAAATCATCAGTGAATGTTATGAAGTATTGATATCCTCCCCTAGCACTGCTACTCATTGGTCCACACACATCAGTATGTATAAGTCCCAACAAGTCACTAGCCCTATCACTACTCTGAATAAAAGGTGTCTTTGTCATCTTTTCAAGTAAACAAGACTCACAAGTTTCATATGATTCAAAAGCATGTGAATCTAGAAGTCCGTCCCCATGGAGTTTTGAGATATGCTTCTCATTAATATGACCAAGACGGCAGTGCCACAAATAAGTATGATTTACATCATTAGGTTTGGATTTCTTATTTACATTATAAATATTCTCATTATTTCCATTCTAAACATCAAGAACATAAAGGCCATTAAATGAACATGCAGTACAATAAAGCATATCATTTAAATAAATAGATAACTTCTTATTTTTAAGCATGATATTATGTGTCATTAGTTTCTCTATAATTATGAGGATGAGACTATTTGAACTTTGGTTATCATTTCCAAATCAAGACAACAAGAAGTGCGGCAGAACTAAGCCATAAGGCAACCACAATTCCGCACTAATTCAAGAAACCAAGAAAGTAGTCCATGTGGCCGAAACTAAGCACTAGATGGTCTCGATGAACGTAGGCCAATTGCATTCACAATTCCACATGGATCTCCAAACTTTGAATCAAGAACTTTGTTTCTCAATTTTAGCAATTATGAACTCTTCATAATTCTAACTTCGTTTTATCTTTGAATCTTTGATTGTGATCAAGTTTGGGAAACACAGTCTCGAGAACGTAGGCTAGCCTTCCAAACCTTGAACCAATCTCAGAATTCAACATACTAAAACAAATAGGAATTCAAACCCCAAGATCCACACCCGCGACCCAAAGCCGCACCCGCACCAGACCCGGAGATCCGGCCGGGTCGCCTACTAGGTCAGGTCGGACCCTTCGAAAAAATCAGATTTTTAAAGTTCCAAAATTTGCCCCAAATTATTTTTCCCGATTCAATTAGGATTTGGTGTTCTTGATGATCAAATCACCATGAATGTCAAAACCTTGAATAAACATATTCATGAATCTTTAGATTATCAAAACTTTGATCAAATCAAAAATTGATAGTCCAAACAATTTTTAATCCAACATAATTTTTATTGCGATTGAATAGTGCGATTCAAGTTTATAAACAATAAACCATATAAAACGCATATAACACATAAACATCATAATCTCAATATTCAAATCATGCTAGGCACATAAACAATTTATATACATAAAACATGATTATGTATTGAAATAATCAACATGAACGGGGCTCTGATACCACTGTAGGGTTTCGAGGTAACATGCGCAGTGGAATATAGCATTTAAAATTTTACCCAAAGCCTATAGATCCATTCATATGATTATGTCAAATACATCTACAATGAATACAAGAATACTAACCCTTGATGCGTTTATCTTTTCTTGATCTTGAGTCTTGGGTTCTTCTCGCTTCTCCGAATCACGAACACAGTAACACGAACAAGAAGATGATAAAGGAATCACCCTCTATGGATATCCACACGCGAACGAATATTAAGAACTCTTTCTTAATCTTGATTGCTAGATCAAAAAAAGACTATATGATTTTATGAATTATTGATCTTGATTCTCAATCTTAATAAATAATAATGTTTCTCCAAACAAGTGAATCAATCATAAACAATGGCAGGTGAAGAGGTATTTATTTAGGTCTAATTCCTTAACCCTTAAAGACTTAGGAAACCTAAATCCCGTCACTTATTTGCACTGCAAGTTTTCCTGGCCGACAGCTCTGGCACGGTCGTGCCCTAAAACTGGCACGGTCGTGCCATTGGGTGCGAGCCTGCCTTCCCAACCGCCAATATTGGCACGGTCGTGCTTTGTATTTGGCTAAGCACGGCCGTGCTTTATACTTGGCACGGTCGTGCCATTCAAACCGCCAGCACTTGCCCTTTGGTCGATTTATGGCACGGTCGTGCCCTTTAAGGCGCACGCCCGTGCCAAACCAAAAGTCTGCCATTTTTCCCTTTTAACAATTTGTTCTCTTGTGTGTGACCCCATAAGATTATATCAAGTTGGCAATGAGTCCAAATACACTTTGTCTCATAAATCATGAGCGGACCCTAGCAGGCCATCATGATTACCCAAATGATATAAAAAGTTCGTTAATCCATTATAGAACATGTGATAATCCTTTTGTCCACGATGTCATTGAACGTAAGCCATGGTCAATGCTCAACTTACAATGTTCAATACTTTCTCGATTCTGAATATATTGATAATAACAATCATATTTGAGCACGGCCATGCATTTCATCAATACTATTCATCGAGTGGTCAAAGCTTGACATCTCTCTTGACGAGGGACAAATTCCATCTTGACTTATTACTCTTCCCAACATGAATCCGATTACGCCAATCACATTCTTTATAGCTACCCGTTTAAGGGTAATGTTTGAATATGTCAAACGTAATGTTCATCATTTGGAAGACTGTAATAATCTAAGGTCAAGGAATTAAATGATATAACTATATGAGACTTAATTATGACATTGTGACCATGACATAAATATCATACGGGTCAGTCCAGTATCTGTTCTCCAACAAATACCCATAAGTTTAATTGTATCCCATACACCATAATCATCATATGATTATCTATTAAACTTATACTAATAATTAATCATAATTATCAGGGATGGTGATTATATAATAAACATGCAAAGGACATAATAATCAACATTCAATATCTTTATTAAAACATAATCAATAGATAACCCTAATCGTTTATATAACGTGCCTAGAGCATACAACACCAACAGATCGGAGCCGGGGAAAAGGGGTCATGAGAAAAGGGACGGTGGATGGAGGTGAGGATGAGGAGGGGGATGCGGAGGTGGAGTGAGGAAGGACAACCTTTGATGGTACACAGTGGGGATGGTGTAGTCTCGGCGGTGACGTAGTACAGAGGAATTACAGAGGAACGATGGAGACGGAGTGGGAACGGATCGATGAACTGGATTAGGGGTTTTTTAATTTAGGGTTGGATTTGGGGGTTTCTTTGTTAAGATAAAAGGAGAAGAAGTGAGAGAGGAAGAGAGAAGAGATGGCGGTGGGGTGGGGTGGGGTGGGGTGGGGTGGGATGGCTGGTGGTTTGCTTCATGAAATGATTGAAGAAGAAGAGAGATTGAGAGAGAGGGTAGGAGGAGGCAGAAGATGAAGAAACTAAGAGAGAGAGAGAGAGAGAGAGTTAAAATGTGAGATTTTATTTGAGCCATTTGAATTTATGGGAATATGTTTTATAGGACTACAATTTAAATTTGGGCAAATTGCAATTTAGTTACCTGAGTTTGTCGTCATGTTTCAATTGGTTATCCAATTTGTGTTTGTTACAATTTGATTATTGAATGTGTCTTTTTGTTGCAATCAGGTATAATTTTGGATACTCCGTTAAAAACCTAACGGAAAGTATGTCATGTGCCCCTCACATGACATACTTAAGGGGTATTTATGTCCATAAATTTATTAAAATAAAAACTAAACCTATCTTCTTCCTCCCCAAGCCCCTTCCACAATCAACGATCCACCACCACCAAACCACCACCACACCACCGTCAACACCACCTCCACCACAAACAACGCCAGGAACCATTAACTCCACCCAGCACCACCACTACAGTTAACATCACCAAAAAACAAAATTCACGCATATTAAAAAATGGAATTACTAGCAACATATTTGAAAGGAGATAGAAAGAGGATAGCAACAAGAACATAGAGAGAAAAATATTTTCTTTAGGAACAATCGAACAACCAATTCAATTCATCCCCATGCTGCTCACTACCACCGCCTCCGCTCCCTCCCCTCTTTTCAATTGCACCCACTTTCCAGATATGCAGAAATAAATGGATCCCTCACCATATGTCTATTCCAAATGAATAAGGAAATTTGAGAGAGAATGAGGGGCCAACAACAAGGGGAAAGAAAAAAGGTGAAGTGAGAAGGGATTAGGGGAGCCAGGAGAAAGGGAGCTGGAAGAGAGGATTTTTGAAAAGGGAGCTGGAAGTGTGTGTGAGAGAAAAAGAGAAACAGGGAGAGAAAGGGAAGGGTTTGTGGTGTTGTTTTTTTTTTTTTTTTCAATTTCCTTTTTTACTTTGCATATGCAGTAATGACCTTTTTACCCATTCAATACATAGTGAAATGACATATTTGCCCCTTAAAATTTCATGTGAGTGACACATGGCATACTTTTCGTTAGTTTTTTAACGGACCATCCAAAATTACACCTGATTGCAACAAAAAGACACATTCAGTAATCAAATTGTAACAAACACAAATTGAGTAACCAATTGAAACATGACGACAAATTCATGTAATTAAATTGCAATTTGCCCTTTAAATTTTAGCATTATGACCCTTATAAATCCAAATATTCAATCCATCAATTTTATTGTTTAAAAACATCATCCGTTACGTGACATATGACTCGCACGTGATTATTTAACGAATTTTTCTAACAAAACCGGTTAAAAGACCTAACATGCTAATAGAATGACAACTTTGGGATCTAAAATTTAAATAGTGATTGAATGGGTTCTGAATTGGGAACACCCCCTAAACTTTGGGGCCCAAAATGCAATTCGCCCATATTTTAATTAATGTTTCATAAAAATACGTAGCTGTTTAGTGAAATAATCTTTTGTCCTTTTTATATTATAATATTAAAAAACTATTTATGTTTGAAATAGCAAAAGAAATACAAAACTCGAATGAATTTATATTTACGATCACAAATGTGCATGTTTCACTAATTTTTTGGGTGTTATTTTAGATTTGGATTTGCTGGAGTTCAATATGGTTCTACTACAACTAGGGATAGCAACGAGTCGGGTTCAGATTGGATCAGGACTGATGAATCTTATCCGAATCATTGAAGTGCTTTACCGATACCGATCTGAATGTTTATGATCCGTGCTTCGATCAGTGCCCCGATCCGATCCGATCCATTTTGCGCCTAGATCCGTGCTCCGATCCGAGATTGACAGACATTATAAGGTTACCACAACAAGCTATTTTCAACAGCATTGTTCAAAAAAAAAAAAAAAAAACCTTCAATCTTTCTATGTTTTGATTTTTCCATAAAACAGGAATTTAACCTCAATCTCAAAACATAAATAAAAAAATACAATCTAAAAACATTTAAAAAAATTACTACAAACCAAAACCAAACAAAATGGTTTAACATCACATATTACATTTCCAACAAATATTCTAAAGCCGTAAATTAGAGTTTTCAAATGCTTCATTCTTCAAACTTCACCAAGTCTAACAACTTTAATATAACATTTACCTTTAAGCAAGAAAAGACCACAAACCTACATAAAATACAAATAGATAGCAAATGTTAGTTAATCCTATTAAGTTACTTGAAATAAATGGTAAAAACATTAAACTACCTCAAGTAAGTTATACCTACTCAATTACTCATCAACATCATTAAGTTGTCATGTTTTGTCATCCTCCACGGTCAAAGAAAGCCTTACGTAGTGTTTATATATACAAACAATATTAACATGTTGCAAAATAAAAAGATAGCAAATTCATAATAGATACTAATATTTTCATTCCGAAGCCAATTTTGAAGGCACAAAATGCTTCCAAGGTATTAGATGCCAATCTACTCCGATGTAGGCTAACCAATCTCTACTTGTGCTAAAAGTCGACTCTAATGCAACACTTGTAACCAAAATAGCAAGGATGTCTCTAGCAATTTTTTGTAGAGTTGGAAATTTAAGACCATTGTTTTCCACCATTCTAAAATATCAAAATTGGAAGTCGTTAGCAACACTATTTCTTTCTTATAATATAGTGATCTAGTTTAGATTTTACATACATTTGACTAGAAGTGCTCCTCCATATGTCATTGGACTTTGATTGCTAGTTATTTATTTATTTATTATTATTATTATTTTGAAACATGAAACTTAATGCTTTCGAAGATATTTATGATTTTGTTTGTTTTAGTCGTGGACCTAGTAAAACTACTTCTGCTTTATCAAGAAACACGGGTGTTTTCTTTTGTGCGTAGATATTTATAATTACTACATTATATAACTATTAAATATTTTAAATAAATATAAATAAATTTAAAGATATATATAAATCTACTTGTGATTTTTTAATAATATTGAAAATAGTTTTAGTTACTATAGTATAAAATAGATATTAAAATTGGTTAATAGTATTGGTTAAGAATAACTTTTTAATTTTTTAAAAAATTTACTGCGTTTGTCCCATAATGATGTCAATTTTTACTCTTGATCGATGGAGAAAATATTGTTAAGTGTAATAGTTAACTATTACACTTAACTAATATTACTAATAGTAATAATTATGTTATATAGTTAACTATTACAATTAACTAATACTATTAATAGTAATAGTTATTTTATATAATAACTTTTACATTTAACTAATACTATTAATAGTAATAGTTATTTTATATAGTTAACTATTATAGTTAACTAATACTATTAATAATAATAGTTACCCTTTATAGTAACTATTATACTTAACTTATACTATTAATAGTAATAGTTATCTTATATAGTTAACTATTATAATAAACTAAACTATTAATATTAATAGTAATAGTTAACTAATATAGTAACTATTATAATTAATTAATACTATTAACTAATAAGAGAAAAAATGAAAAGTCACCTAATTAAAATGTTACGGATGATGTGGCACCACCAAAAGCAAGAGTTATTCAAAACTTGTCCACATGGCACCACCTAAAGACTCTACATTGACTTTTCATATATATATATAGATTTATTAGCTTTAGTTATACTTTTAAGTACAATTTAAATTTTAGCATATTATGACCCTTATAAATCCAAATATTCATATCTTCAAGAACAAGGAGAGAAAGATATTGGGAATTTCTGTAATCTCATTTCAGAGTGAGTTTGTTATGAGTAGAAGTTCAGTAACTAACTTCTACTGACATAACAGAGTTTGTTATGACTTCATAACAAACTAACAGATCTAACTACATATTTACAAAACTACCCTTTGGTTATGTACATAAGTTGTTATCTCCACTTGTGTTTTCTGAACGATGTAAATTTCTTTGTCAAGAAACTTGGGAAGTGCCCAAGATGAAAGCAAAATCATTTGGAAATCGCTCGTATTAGTATCTCCATTACCACAATGACATTGCCAATTTTAGTACCTTCAATTACAGAAACAAACCTGGAAAATATTTACAAAACAAAAGCGAAGAAAAACCACTTATCCAGTATGTTACACGTGGCTATGGCTATGGTTTGATGCACAATAACGATGATGATAGCGTTCTCCCATATGTGTGTACGTGATTTGCCCACCAGCAAACTTAGATTTTAGACCAACCGAATAATGCACGAAATATACCAATAATATCTCCATCTAAAAGGGCTTTAAGAAACCTCAGCTTTCCAGGTGTGTAAGGAGGATACCTTGCAGCTGCATCACCCATAAAGCTTCTGTGCAGGACTGCCTTCTTGTGACTGAATGTATCAAATGAAAACTGCCCATGGTATGCACCCATTCCACTTTCCCCTACTCCTCCGAATGGTAATGTTTCTACGCAAAGCTGCAAAATTAGAATTCGCGTAAGATAAGATTTGTTATTAAATGCAAAGTTATCTAGCCATCAAAAACCAAATGAGACCAACTTTCCGGGATGGAGGGAGTATTCACGATCTACGCTTTGAATTAATCATGACAACAAACATCTTTTGTTGTTATATCTAGCTTGTTTATTTTAATCAAGTTGGTAAACTTCAAACAGTTTCTGAAAATGACTGTTTAAGAATACCTTTCAAAGAAAAAAAAAGAAAAGTTACCACTCTCTGAATAAAACAGGAGTTTATAAAATGTATAATATGCATTTGAAAAAAGGTTCAGTAGTGATTACGTGTAAAGCAATATCATTGGTCACTAAACCCCCTGCAGAAACATTTCTCACAAACTCCTCCTTGTGCTTCTTGTTGTTGGTGAAGAGATAGGCTGCAAGCGGCTTTGACCTCAAGTTGATGAAATCAAAACCATCTTCGACTTTCTCAACCTTCAGAAAACAAAACAAAGATACTATCAATTTATGTTACTTAAAAACTGCATTGAGAAATTTACCAACATATAGTGACAAGTATACTACTATGAAAAACAATCATAATGTCAAAGTAGTTTATCCATCAGCCAGAATATGTCTTAAGAAAGCTGCATTCATTACATTTTTGGTTCAATTTTTTATTCGCTGTTGTGTTAGGCATTCTGTTGTGAAGATTATCAGATTTCAGAACTTCAGAAACAATGTAGGTTAAAAGAAGAATCCCCGCTCATGAGTTATCTGTGTTTTTACCGTGATAATAGGAAGTAAAGGACCAAAGATCTCCTCTGTCATAATCAGCGAGTCTTCTGGGACATCCAGCAAGATGGTTGGGGAAATCTTTCTGAATCATAAAGAAAATAATTAAGATAGGAATGGTTCATGTTGACGCAGCTTAACTCTTACCCGCTCCGTCCCAAAATAAATGTCGTAGTTGGCTTGACAACGTTTTAAAGGAATGTGCTTTACTTGTTTGTACATAGCACGTACTATTGTGAAATTGCACTTAGACTCTATCCTAGTTTAGAAAAAGTGACATTTATTTTAGGATGGACTAAAATGGAAAGTGTGACATTTGATTTAGGACGGAGGGAGTAACTACGATACCGGAGAGCAAGGGATAAGTACAACTCACAGGTTGCTCTTGTCTCTCTCACCACCATGAATTATCTTCCCAGACACCTTATCATCGTCCAATAGATTGGTCAGGCGAGCAAAGTGATTGGAACTCACAATTCGAGACAGATCTGGTGATTTTATCGCATCTTCTCCATAGAACTTCTTCAACTCACGTTTCATAGCATCTATCTGTAGAAGCAGTGGCATCAGTGGACAGAGAGAAAATATTTTTCTCTCAAAGTATAGCGATCCTCACCAATATTGGAGCAAAATCTTTAGTTGTTATAACATAATCAGGAGCAATGCACGCTTGCCCATTGTTGCATCCCCACTTGCCAACAATTATACGCTTTGCAGTAACCTTGGAAACACACATGAAGTATATTCATCACAGAGGTATAAAGATGATAGTCATGGGACCATATGATAGCTAAAGAAAACGGACTCCCAACTCTGTCGTGCAATAACACTCACTTGTAAATTGGTGCTTGAATCAACCATAACAGGGGATTTTCCACCAAGCTCCAACACTACTGGCGTTAGATGCTTTGCAGCAGCAGCCATGATGATGCGCCCCACTCTCCCATTTCCTGCAAAGGTGGTTCCATGATTAACACGGGCACGGGGTAATTATCAGAATCATAAACCTTATAGCATAATCCAATTGGCACAAACTATTATATTAATTGGTTATTAACACAGCCTGTCTTCTTATAGCTTGAGTTTTAGATGCATTGTTTACTTGCCCAGGTACCCAGTTATGTAAAAGACAGATCAAATCATCGAATTATATTTCTGCATACATACACACCTCACTGGGAAAAAAAATATGTCTCCGTGTCCACAGTGAGTGTTATAGAATTATATACATTTCGGAACTCCTCTGTAATACCTTAAACATTATACGAGTAACTATATCAGAATTGGCACAAAAATGTTGCGGCCACTTACAAAATTCTGCAATATGTCAAGATTATATAATTGGATAAGTCAAATTAACCGTTAAGCATATTCTAGAGCCATTTAGAAATTCTTACTAGCTTATTTTCTAACCTTTGCCAAGGTCGCCTTATAGTCTATAATGCAAGCCAAAAGCTCATTTGAAGGCCTAAAAGATTATGAAACATGGAACATGCATAGATTTACAAGAGCTTCTGTGGATCATTTCTGCCTCCTTGCAGAAGAATCCTATTAATCCGGTCAAACTCCAACTCAGCTTGAAGTCATGGACATGATAAAGTAAGAGTTGGAATGTTTTAGACTAGCGTCGCTTCAACTTTGCGTTATACCAAACACAAATGTAACTTACTCCCGGGGGTTATACAATCTAAAGCAATGTAAGAATGATTGGAGCAGGCACCATCCCAGCTCCTTCAGCAACCAATTGTTCTAGCAAACAGCAGACGACACAAGCTTTTCCTTGTAAAGAGAGGGTGGCAGCAACTCAGCTCGATTCTGTCCCAAGCTGGCACACCACGTTGCAACTATGTTGGTGGGATTGATTCGAGCTCGAACAGGATTTGCGCTTGCTTGCTTATCCGAATGATTGTGTTAGACAATCTTCATTCGCGCTTGGCCCGATAAGCTTGCGAACAACTTGATTTTTCTTTCAGTTTTGTTAATTTATTTCATATATACATATGCATTGAGGCTTACCCTCGAGGCAGCTCGACTCAGAGGCCCAACGCAAACAACTCGAAACTCGAATTGATTCAAGTTCAAACCACTCGATTACGCTTGAGCTTGAAATTGATAACTGCTAAACGAGCATGAGCTGAAAAATAGAACGCTCGTTCGAATTTGGCTCGATAAGCGCTAGGGAGGGGTAGAGATACATTGGACTGAGATTTTCTTACTTAAAAAGTAGAAATAGAAGGAAAACAACAAATAAATTTAATAATTTGCAATATACGAAAAAATGCACAAACAAATAGGAAAAATTGCATTTAAAAAAATAACAATAAGAACAAAAAACAAAGATAATTTAGCGCCAGTCTCCAATTTAAAAAATATTCTGTAATGGTTACGCCCCAGAAAGCTTCTATGTTTTCAGCTTAACTTAGATATTAAGGTGGAACTCAGCAAAATATTGCAAATATGAGCAGTTTATTTGTGGTTCAACAATTTAGAACTATTACTAAATAATACTCCCTCTGTCCCAGAATGATAGTCCCCCTATTTGCATGGGTTTTACGAAGGAACTTTGAGTAATAATTAAGGCTACTTTTAATTATTCTAATGAAAAATTTGAAATTGTTCTTGATACACCATTATAAATACTATTAATATCAATTTTAGATTCACATTAACATAATTATAAGTAGCATTTATAACTGCTCAAAGTTCCCTCGTAGTAACAACGAAAAAAGGTGGACTATCTTTCTGGGACGGAGGGAGTATCATTAAAAAACATACGGTAAGAAAATGATGATAAGAACCTGTGTACAATATCTTGTCCCACTTTTGAGCAAGTAGAGCTGATGTTTCAGGAACAGCACCCTCAACAACTCTTATTGCCGAGCTATCTAGATATTTCCCTAAATAATTTGCAAGCAATGAAGACGTGGCAGGAGCTACTTCTGAAGGCTTCAGAACCACAGCATTGCCAGCTGCAACAGCTCCAATGACTGGGTCAAGAGATAATACTGTCAACAAGATCAGAGCAAGAAAACAAGTTAAGCCCAGTACAAAACTAGAAAATATAAGATTCAGATTATATAATCAATCACTAAGTCTAACAATCTACCTTATAACTTAAAAGGAGTAAATAAAAACATTAAATGAGAAGTTCATGCATAAGCATCGAAAAAGGAAGGAAGGTTGCTTTTGGGGTTATCTTAGAATTTTATTTAAAAGGTGCAGCAGATTTGTGCCAAGTCAATTTCGTGAGGTAGATACGTAACCAACAAGTACACTACCGAACTTAATAGATGAAGCTATTCTTGCGGTGAAACATTCATTTGTTGCCCCTATCAGGTATCATTTCAGGTAGAAGTCCCGACTGAGCATCTAGAGTCTTCTCCCCTTCATGCCACAGTAACATCTATTGCTGCCTTTCATTTCTCACCCCCAACCCCTCACGCACCCCCCCCCCCTTAAAAAAAAAAAGAAAAAGAAAAAAATGTATACGATAGAATATATGAGCGCGGACAAACTTCACTCGCTCGACAAAGTAAACACACTGACTGAGAAATGAACCCATGCGTCCCTCAAGCTAATATATGCATCAATTCCTCAACCTTCCCCCTCCCAAGTTATAGACATATGGACCCACTCAAGCCCAATCATCCATGTCCTTATTTCATGCAGCATTCAGGAATTCCACCTATAGAAACAGTGATAACCACAGGATGGAATAAAGAAGAAAGACAAAGACAATGTTTCAGATATGTAAGATTTCTAAAGGAATATTACAAAGTGAAAGGAGTAAACAGGATTGTAAGGTGATGCTTGATGTAATTGTATATTAGATGTTGGTAAAGGTATTCCACCTAAGATTGTACCTCAAAAGTTTATTGAATGCGAGAGATAGCTCAATTAATTCTAATTTCAGTTCTGCTTAAACAAAATCTTCAATTAGTCTTGTTTACTGATTGGAGAAGACCAAAACAATATTGACATGAAATATTCAAGTGCAACATCCACATGTCATGATAGTTAATTACGCATTACTGAAAGCACTTTTAGATATCTAAATATTGACAGTTGGAACACCAACGGGGCTATTAAGCACGGCAACAACATACTCAGGCTGGCTATTCAGTTCCAGTTTACATGACATAGAAAAGAAGAAAAGGAGGAAATCAGATATTGCAACTGAAAATACATGCAATTCGATCTTGTTAGGTAGTAGGTAGGCTATTTTCAGAGATCTGGATGAGGAACATTAATGGAATATTAAAGGAGAGTAGATAAAATACAATGTACTAATATTTAATCATGCATAGGAATCTTCGGTAAGTTTGATAGAAGAGTCTTTGGGTAGGGAGAACGCATAATCGTAATTAGTCTTTAAGAAAATGAAAGCATTCATAAATAAAAGATTAGCTACACCATTCCACTTCGCGGTGAGAGATGCAAGTTATAGTTAAGAAGATGGAAATTACGGGCATGAAAAGTTATATTTGAGCAGTTATTCATTTTAAATAAGAAGACATCTTCTAGAAAGTAACAATTATGAAAATTGGAGATAACTGTGTCTCAAACATACAAAAAGGGTAGTTCCATGCAGATATGACCAATACGACACCCAAGGGTTCGGACACTATTTCTGCTGATGCTGGAAAGACGGTAAGTGAGGTTTTAACCTGCAAAGAAAAAAAAGCAGATTTACAGGCTATATTGTACACTTATCGAGATGGGATGGGTCATAAAATGCAAAATTGGAGATAAAATGATAAATTCAAATAGAAATTACTTTTTCTGGCTTCATCCAGTGTTTTAGTTCTTTTAGTGCCAGCCTACAAGCGGCCTTCATCAGAGAAATCTGCAGAATTGAATATCAGTCAAATTCAAATGATAATAATTTCGATCAGTTCTGGATGTTATACAAGCTACATATAATTTAACGCGCCTAAAACGAGCTAGACTGTCAACTTGAGCACTGCCTTTGACGGTCCTTGAGAGTTGAGACTTATTTAAGATGCCCTCGCACTCCTACAAACCAATTTCTTGGTGCTTCTTGATGTTTCAGTGGGAAAGAATTTAGATCTAAAATTAAATATGAGTACTTATTTAAATATCCAACAGAAGATGCTTAAAAAGCTAAATGAAATTTCAGGGACATTTAGGTTTCTTGGAGTATATAATGCCATGCAAAATGACATAAACAAATATGATCAGTGATATGATCAAATACTTGTCAACAAAGGTTTAAAAGCGACCCCAATTCTAATGCTGGTTCTTTATAAACTTTTCCAGTAAAATCCCCCTCCTTCGCTCTAAAACAATTTATATAACAATAAATTAATGTCAGAGGGGAATTTAATGAGTAAATTCTAAACTGGAGCGTATTATTATTGAAGTGATATCGGTGGTCACCTTTCATTAACATCCCAGTTCTGTACTATCATAAAGCTGAAAATAAACCACCCTTTTGACAAGGAAAGTTTCCTTCTGACAAAGTACCCATGTCAAAGAAGTTGGTCTAGGTGTTACAATAAATGCTCTTACAACTACCTACAAGACAAACTAAATGTGTTTTTGTAACAAATGACTTGAGAAGACTGTTATGATTCCATCTAGTCAGCTATAATTTATAAACTAAAGGTGACAACAATGGTATCAAACCAGAGATGAAACCAGAAACGTAATGTAACTTTCAATGGACAAACCAGGCTTCAATTATCGATGCATTACCTAGGACAAATAAATTGATAACGGACAAAACGGATTTACCACCATATAGGACAAAGAAACATATTTAGACATCCAAAAAGATTTCCTAATTTTAAGATTGAACGATTATAACCGTCCCAATGGCAGGGATGAAAGAAAACACAAGAAACATGCGACTGTGTAAACCTCATATGATTAGCGAAAGAATTAAGGATAGCAAACCCAATCATTTCATGTACACATTCTTTTCTCTATGGCACTTACAAGACATAAGCAACACAACAAACAGGATAAATTAAATCACATCCAAAATAAGCAGTTAATGCATTCAACTACCCCAACACCTGACCAATTAAGTCAGTCAGCAGATCCTAAATGTTCAATTATGAAGTAAATTTGCATCACCATACCCTACACGTATGTATATACTCCCTCTACCCAATAAAAACGATCCATAACTTACGATCATAAATTGTCCTAAACAAAATTCTGATTTTTTATAAATAACATTCATTAGTAATTTTCAGTTTCTTTTTCTCTCTTCAAACAACAGCAATTTCATCACGTGCCAAAAGAATCATGTTACTGAAAATTATACTCCATCTATCTCGGAAAGTTTGTCTAATTTTTATTTTTTATGGTCAACATAAATGAACTCTGACCGAACATTGATGTTTATCTACTCATTCATTGTGATCATTAGATTGACACCAATTGCTTAAAGTTAATTTATGTTAATCATATAAATTCAAAATGAGACAAACTTGAATTAATCAACATCACCAAACATTTAAAAAAGTCAATACAATTATTTAATTTTGTTATTGATAGCCTTGTTAATAGTGTTTCAATTACAATTATCATAACTTTTGAAAGTTAATTAGATTTTAATAGGATTTCGGTCAAATTTCAATCAAGTAATAACAAAAAGTAACATCTTTGCGGAAGGAGTATGTGAAAGCCAAAAAGTATGATATCAAGAGTAATTAGTCAAATACTGTACTGAATTGAAGAGCAGTCGAAGTTGAATTATACAAAACAAAAAACAAAAAAAAATAAAAAAAAACGAAGAACAGGGAAGGGAAGTTGACCTCGTGAATGAAGGATTCCATTTCGGATTTAGCCAAGTCGGAAAAAAGAGCAGCAGAAATCTCCTTCTCGTGAACGTCGGCGATCTTCAACAGGCTATTCAACTGAGCCACTCTCCATTCGTAACTCTTAGTCTTACCGCTTCCATAACTCTCTCTTAGCTCCTTCACCATCAATCTCGCCGCCTCTTCATCAAACACCATCTCCTCCGCCGTCCTCCCCATTTACACACTCTCACTACAAAGTAAAAACCACCGCCGCCGGAGAGAAAAAAAAAAGTACAAATACAAACTTAAATAATCTAAATACAAATTGTGTGTATATAGATCTCCGGCGGAGAGGGAGAAGAAAAGGCGGAAAGGACAATATGAATTAGCGTGGTATACTGCTATACTGACGCCGGCAGTAGCTCTATAAATAAATAAATAAATAGTCCGTATACTATACTTTACCCGTATAACGATAGAAAATGACGTTATGATATTTTTTATTTTTTATTTTTTTGAGCAAAGACGTTATGATATTTAAATATCTAATAATGGAGTTCATAATATTTTCTAATATTCTGTCAAAAATAATATTTCCTCCGTCCCAGAGTAAGAGTCATACCTCTCATTTGCACGGAGATTAAGAAATGGTGGAAGTGATGTAAGTGTTCTGAGTGTAAAAGTAAATTATGAGAGAGAATGACTGAGAGAGAATAGTAAGTTGATTGATATTGTGAGTATAAAAGTAAAGTAGGAGAGAGAATTAGTGAGATGAATAGTAAAGATTATTTGTCATTTTAGGAACTACTCCCTGCGTTCCTTTTTAAAAGACGTTTTAAAGTTCCATTTTTTTTCCTATTTATTTGACGTTCTTGTGTTGGTTTGGTGCAATGGACCAAATAGTCCATCTTTATTGCCATCACTCAGCTTGTCTTTCCATATATTCCCATGTATGCATGTGAGAAGGGACACATTAATTATGTTAGGGAGGTGAAGAGTTAATATGAAGGAGAAGGGTATATATGGAATTTAGAGGTATGATTAATGGGTTTATTGGTTGTTGTGTTTTGGGCTAAAACGTCATTTAAAAGGGAACGGAGGGAGAAGTAAGTAACCCGTCGATACTCGGTGGTGCATATAGTCTAGCCAACTAATTAAAATTTGCGTATAAAACACACATAAGTTAATTAATCAGTGGCAAGTAAAAAAAAATATTACGGTATATACTACATCACTTAAAGTATGTAACATAATTTTGTTGGTGGCATGGTCATGCAATAATATGATATAGTATAGGGAAACTCAAACACATTTATTGGAGTTTTTTTAGAAGCAACAATAAAATTTTATTAACAAACATACAAAGTATGGAGTTAGCAATCCACATATGACGGATGCTCAACTCAAGTGGTGCGGCTTTCGTTAGCAAAAATAGCCCTACAAACAACATCAATCATAACATTTGTCATTCGACTAACTAAATGCATAGTAAAAAAAAGAAATTGCATTAAGTATATCCCAAATCAAAAGCCCAGACCGACCGTATGGTAAAACCCAAGGGCCACGCCCTCTGCCACCCTTATAATTTCGTCCATAGTCAGTGCCTATCTAACGACATCCAACAAAAGATCGTTGCGGTACGGAGCTTTTAGCCATAATCAACCATTAGTGATACACAAACATAGATCAGCAGCGGGTTTTGATTGAAATAAGCAAATGAAAATTCATAAAAGCAACAAAGAAAATACAAAAATTACCCAAAACCCTCAACAAAATATGAAAAATCATAGGCCATCAACAATAGAGGGAAACAAAAGCTCCAGTATATGGAAAGAAAAGTCAAATCAATACTAAACAAAACAAATCATACATCTTTATTATTGAAAAGCAATAAATCACTCATAACTTAAATATTAACTAGTAGGTAACCCGTGCTCCGCACGGGAATCTATTCCGTTAATATTTTTGTATTTTCATTTTTTGATGTTTTTAATTGATAAATTAACATAATAATTTTATTTAAAAATATATGTATATTTTAAATTAATCAAAACATTTTCATAGCTTTGTGTACATAGTTGTAATAAATATATTTTTTAATTAATTTAGAAATATGTTTAAGTTTGTTGTATGAATATTTAAAAAACTTAATGGTATTAATAGTATTATTAACATATATATTAACTATTATGATTAAATAATATAATTAATAGTAATAGTTAATATGTATTATAATAATTATGTTTAATTAATACTATTAATAATAATAATTAACTTATATAGTAACTATTATAGTTAACAATTATATTTAACTATTATAATTAACTAATACTATTAATAGTATTAGTTAGTTATAATGGTTAAATATCACTCTCTCCGTCCCGGAGTAAGAGTCCTACCTCCAATTTGCACGGAGATTAAAAAATGATGGACGTAAAGTAAGTGTTGTGAGTGTAAAAGTAAATTTAGGAGAGAGAATGAATGGGAGGGAATAATAAGTTGATTGGTTTTGTGTTAATTTTTTAGTAATAATTAAAATAATTATTATAATTAACTAATATTATTAATTGTACTTATTAACATATATAATAACTATTATTATTCACTACTAATACTAATAGTTATAATTAACCTCTATATTAACTATGATAATTAATTAATACTCCCTACGCTCTAGAGTAAGAGTCCTACCTTGTTTGTGAACACTTATTAAATACACAATAAAAAATTGGTAAACATTGCAAATGTGTTGAGGGTATAATTGTCCAAATGTCGCGACCCCGACACCGCGGGCCCGGAGCACGCGAGCTGGACGTCAACTTAAACAATAACTCTAAAATAATGAAGATAAAAATTTTCCTTTTATACCAAAAGATGATGACATAAATTTTTGAAATCCAACTTGAACAACAAAATATAAACTAGTGTGAGCTCCATAGCTTACACCCAAAATAATAAAATATACAAATTCTAATGACGTCAAGTTTGGTACAACTATTCCCAAAAAGGTTACACATTTATGTAATGTAAACCCACCAATAACAACTTGCCCCAAAAGCTAAACCCTCGCGACGTCCTCCTCGTGATCAGCGAGTCTAATCCTTTCCTCCTGGGGGGGGGGGGGGTTTAAGGAAAAACAAAGATGAAAGAAAGGGGGTGAGATAAATCTCAATAAGTTACTAATGCAACTACATGACATGCTATGATGCAATAAGCAACAAACAATAATAAATATCACTTAGCACATAGCATTTATCAATTAACAGATAGCAGCGGAAATAAACAATTAACAAAGGATATTAGCCAAGGTTTCCCAACTGAAAGAACCAAATAAAGGTCGCTGCGCAGCTTCGATAATCAACAATCAACATCTTCATAGTAGCATGAAAGCTTGAAGAGAAAACCCCCGGTACCGGAACCAATAACCAATAATAGCAAGGGAACATGACACGAAGTCATAACCCAAACCAAACAGCTAGAATTCTCACAAAGGTGCTAGCTCATCTCACATCCAAGGCCAATCTGGAGGAGTGTAATAATTGGGCAAAGCAATGGTCAACATCATAATGGACTTGGCTTGTGCCATCATAATGTTTCGCATCGCCCGAAACACACACAAATACCAGCTGGACTTTCAAGTAAAGGCTAAGTAATAAAATACTATCACGATAAACAACGAATGATTCCAAGGTAGGGAACCATACCAAGAAGTCACCAGGAAAGTGAAATGAACCAACAACGCACAATTAAAGTGTTCCAATAATCTCAACAATGATAACACCATTCCCATATAACATTTAATTCACAAAGGATCCAGTTAACCCAAGCACACAACCAAAACTATTCACTCATCTCTAAGAGCTCAAGGAGAGCTTTAAAACGATAGCTTATACACCTAAAACGGAGCCCGGATGAGAGAGTTATGAATTATCGAAGATTGTCTACGAAAAGTACAAGAGGATGAAGCTCAGGGCTTGTACAGCGGAGGGGGCGCACGCCCGCGCATAAAGGGTGCGCGCGCCCTAGGTGATCAGAAGGTTCTTTCAAAAATGGGCAGAGGAGGGTGCGCGCGCTCGCCCAAAAAGGGTGCGCACGCCCTAAGGCATCAGAAGGTTTGAATTGCTGAAACAAAGAGGGAGCGCACGCCCCCTAGAAAATGGTGCGCGCGCCCTCGATCATCAGAAGGTTAGTTTACAAAGGGGCATAAGGGTGCGCACGCCCTCTCTAAAGGGTGCGCGCGCCCCCTTGCCCGGAGGGGCAATTTCCGGCCAGATTTCTGGGTTTCTTCCATTTTCAACCCAAATCTTCACCATTTCTAACACTACTCAAACCCAACTTCTAATAAGCATACAAATGAACCAAAATCACTTATAAGTGGAAAATAGACTCATCTGACAACATTTACACCACCCAATCCAAGATTTCTAACCCAACATCAAATTCTCACAAAATTTTCAAACAAATAGAAATAAATTCAAAACTCATCCAAGATTGCAATAAATAGTAACAATAACATCACACAACCATTGATGAACATTTTTGCATAAAAATGGGGGAAAGTAAACTTACCCGGATTTCTCAAAGTTGACGGAATTCGAATATTCTTAGCTTCCTACGATCCTATCGACGATCCAAGAACATTTCATAAAATGAGCACTAAGAAAAGACGAGAAGAAGAGGGTGAAAATGAAGAGAGAAGGGAGAGAAGAATTCTTACCTTTCCAAGGAGAGAGAGAGAAAGAAACTGGGAAATGAGTAGGGTGAGGAAGAGGTGAGGGAGAAGAGAGGGAGTAGGGAGATGATTATTTCAAAAACTTACACTTAGACCCCCTCCCCACTAACTACACACTCTAATACTTCCTACTAACAACTAAGATCAAATAATACTACACTAGCACAAATGACCCAAATAAAATGCTAGGCATAAATTATTATAACACATAAAATGCACACATAAATTATTAATTAATAATAATTTAAACAATTAAATAAGAAATAAATAAATAATTAAATATTTATTATTAGAAAATAGAGACGGGTTTTCGGGTCGTGACATTCACTCCCCCTTAAAGAAAATTCGACCCGAATTTTAACGAGACTTACCCGAAACGAAAAGCCACGGATATTTCCGTTCCATCTCCTCTCGAAGCTCCCAAGTTGATTCCTCAACATTATGATTCCTCCAAAGAACTCTAACCAACGGAATGTTTTTGTTCCTCAACTCTTGGACTTTGGCATCGAGAACCCGAACCGGTCGCTCCTCGTAAGTCATGTCGGGCTCTATGTCCTCCGGTACCCTCGGTAACACGTGAGATGGATCATGAACATACTTCCGAAGCATAGAAACGTGAAAAACATTATGTAACCGGTCCAAAGAAGATGGTAACGCAAGACGGTATGCTAGAAGTCCCACTTTCCCCAAAATCTCAAACGGTCCAACAAACCTCGGAGCCAATTTACCTTTCCCGAACCTTCGGATACCAACCTTCGGAGACACTTTCAAGAACACAAAATCTCCGGTCTGAAAATTAAGATCACTTCTTCGGTGATCGGCGTAGCTCTTCTGTCGACTCTGGGCTGTTTTCAATCGTTCCCGAATAATTTTAACCTTTTCCACCGAGTCCTGAACCATGTCAACACCCCAAAGTTTTGCTTCCCCAACCTCGTCCCAACAAATAGGTGACCGACATTTCCTCCCATACAAAGCCTCATACGGTGCCATCTGTATACTCGACTGATAACTATTATTGTAGGCGAACTCTGCAAGCGGTAGATGTGTATCCCACGAATCTGGAAAGTCAACTGTGCAAGCCCGTAACATATCCTCGAGAACCTGGATGGTTCTTTCAGACTGACCGTCAGTCTGAGGATGAAATGCTGTGCTAAGCCTCAAATCGGTACCCAAAGCCTTCTGCAACGCTTGCCAAAATCGGGATGTAAACCTGGGATCTCTGTCTGACACAATACTAACTGGAACACCATGTAATCTGACAATCTCGTGAATATACAAATTCGCAAGTTTCTCCATCGAATAGGAAATGTCAATGGGTAAGAAATGAGAAGATTTAGTCAACCTGTCCACAATCACCCAAACTGCATTGAACCTCCTTCGAGTCCTGGGTAGTCCGGTTACAAAATCCATCGTAATGTGTTCCCACTTCCACTCGGGTATCTCAAGAGGCTGAAGTAGACCTGCGGGCCTCTGATGCTCTGCTTTAACTTGTTGATAGGTCAAACACTTCGATACATAATCTGCAATTTCCCTCTTCATGTTAATCCACCAAAATTGTTGTTTTAAATCCTGATACATCTTCGTACTCCCGGGATGAATGGTATACCGGGATTTGTGACCCTCATCAAGAACTCGCTGTTTAATCCCACTGATATTCGGCACACACAATCTGCTATGGTAAGTCAACACTCCCTCGGAGTCAAGCTGGAAGTCCACATACTGCCTATCCCGAGCATTATCCATAATCTTCTTCAACTCTGGGTCCTCCTTCTGAGTATCCTTTATTTGTTGAATTAATGTGGGAAATACATTAAGATTCGCAAAAACAACTCCACGCTTCGACTCTTGGGGACGCCAATCTCGAGCATCCTCTAGCAATTTCCATTCACGAATCATCATTGATGCCACATAAGACTTTCGACTGATCGCGTCAGCTACAACATTTGCTTTGCCCGGATGGTACGAAATGGTGCAATCATAATCCTTTAAAATCTCCCTCCACCTACGCTGACGGTTATTCAATTCCTTTTGAGAGAAGAGGTATTTCAAGCTCTTGTGATCGGTAAAAATCTCAAACTTCGCTCCATATAGGTAATGCTTCCACTTATGCAACGCAAAGACGATCGCAGCCAACTCCATATCATGGGTAGGGTAATTCTGTTCACTAGGGGTTAACTTCCTCGAAGCGTAAGCAATTACCTTCCCATTCTGCATCAAAACACAACCCAAACCCTCTTTCGAAGCATCACTGAAAATCACTAAGTCGTCATTTCCATTTGGTAACGCAAAAATAGGAGCCGTAGTTAATCTCTTCTTTAATTCATCAAAGCTATTTTGACATTTTCCACTCCACACAAACGGTACATCCTTCCGGGTCAGAGTCATCGGAGTAGCAATCCTCGAAAACCCCTCTATAAACCTTCTGTAATACCCGGCTAAACCCAGAAAACTTCTGATCTCGGTCACTGACTCGGGTCTCTTCCAATCCACTATGGCTTCTATCTTTGAAGGATCCACAGAAATCCCATCTTTAGAAATAACATGACCCAGAAATGAAACCTTCTCGAGCCAAAATTTGCATTTACTAAACTTCGCAAACAACTGCTCCCTCGCAAGAATGGATAAAACTGTCCTCAAGTGTTGCTCGTGCTCCTCTCGAGATTTAGAGTAGACAAGAATGTCGTCGATGAAGACCACCACGAACGAATCAAGATAAGGATGGAAAACCCGGTTCATCAAATCCATAAACACGGCAGGCGCGTTAGTCAACCCAAACGGCATGACCAAGAACTCGTAATGACCATAACGAGTGCGAAAGGCAGTCTTCGGAATATCCTCCGATCGAATCTTCAACTGATGGTACCCACTCCTCAAATCAAGTTTAGAAAACACCACGGACCCTTTAAGCTGATCAAATAAATCATCAATGTGAGGTAGAGGATACTTGTTCTTCACTGTAACCTGATTCAACTTCCGGTAATCAATACACAATCTCAAGGAACCGTCTTTCTTCCGCACAAACAAAACCGGTGCTCCCCACGGGGAAACACTAGGGCGGATAAACCCTCGATCAAGCAACTCTTGCAACTGAACATTTAGTTCCTTCAATTCTGCGGGAGCCAACCTATACGGTGCCTTTGAAATCGGAGTTGTACCCGGCAAAAGATCTATACAAAACTCTATCTCACGATCGGGAGGCATATTATATTCAGAAGAGAAAACATCGGGAAATTCTCTGACTACCCGAACACTCTCCAAACTAGGGGATTCTTTCCTAGTATCCAGCACACTAGCCAAGTACCCCTCACAACCACAATGCAATAATCTCCTAGCTTTCACATAAGAAATGATACGAATATTCCTACCCAAAGGCATAGCCTCAAAATTTTTTTTAGGCATATTGGGAATAGAAAAAGTAACAACTTTCCTACGACAATCAACAGAAGCATGAAACTTGCTCAACCAATCCATGCCCAAAATAACATCAAAGTCTTGAATCGGAAGGGCTACCAAGTCCGCACACAAGACACGACCACATAAGCACATCACAAGCACGAAGTACCCTATCGGTCACCAAACATTCTCCTATAGGGGTCGACACCTTTAGCACATAAGGTAAAGACTCAAATGAAGCATTTAGCTAGGAAGCAAATTGCACAGATATGTAAGAATGAGATGATCCTGGATCTACTAACGCACGTGCGCTCACACTAGATACAGAAACAATACCTCCAATAACCGAAGGATCATCGGTAGCTTGTTGTTGATTCATGGCAAATACCCTTCCTTGGACCTTGGGCTTCCCCGCAGCATCTCTTTTCTGACCTTGAGTAGTACCAACTCCTGACCCGGATGGTTGACCCTTGCCTCTAGTACAATCCCTTGCGAAATGCCCCATTTGACCACAATTGGTACACCTGCCCTGTTTCTTCCAACACCGGTCCTCTGAATGACCTTCCTTTTGGCAATAGGAACAAAGTCTCCTATTTTGATTCCCTTGGTTCCCGGCAATAGTGCCCGGGTTCCTTGGGATTAGTTGCCCTCGGAACTGAGATTGTCCCCCAAAATTACCTCGGTTATCTGAACGGGATTGTGGCTTGCTCTGCTTGCTAGTGTTAGTCACCTCGACCTTCTTCTTATGCTCTTCTATATCTTGCTCGATCAAGTATGCACGGTCTACCGCATCTTGGAATGTCACAATCCTCTGGGCTATAAGTTGAGTCCGGATAGAAGTCTTCAAAACGCGGATGAATCTCATAGCTTTCTGTTCTTCGGTCCTCATAAGATAGTCACAATACCGGGCTAGTTCTGTGAACTTCGCCGAGTACTGAGCTATAGACAACAAACCTTGCTCCAAGTTGAGAAGCTCGATCTCCTTTCGGTTCTGGTCCACTACCGGGATAAAATGCTCTTTGAACTTCCGCACAAACAATTCCCATGCATACACTGTATGGGTATCATCCCAACTCGCTTTGACTCCTTTCCACCAATGCTCGGCGGCACCCACAAGCTTATAAGCCGCGAACCGGACCCTATCCTCGTCCGTGCACCCAAACACATCATAAATTTTCTCCATAGACTCAATCCATAGTTCGGCCTTCTTCACATCGGGCTCACCGTCAAACTCTCTTGGTTTTAATTTCAAAAATTGCTCCAACCCGTAACGTGGAGGAGCCACATGATCCTCTCTTGGCCCTTGGTCGTGAATTGCCTTCATGGCCGCCTCAAACATGCCTTGGAACATAGCACGGTTCTCTTCCCGAAGATCATTCTGATTCTGAGCCCCACTAGATCCTTCACCCGTTCTTCTTCTAGCCATTGAGAACAATTACCTGCATAAAACATCAACCGTTACTCACTCCGAACACAACTACCCTCCTAGGTCACACTAGTCCACCTAGACTTATACTTAGAGCTAAACCATGGCTCTGATACCAACTGTCGCGACCCCGCGGGCCCGGAGCACGCGAGCTGGACGTCGAATTAAACAATAACTCTAAAATAATGAAGATAAAAATTTTCCTTTTATACCAAAAGATGATGACATAAAGTTTTGAAATCCAACTTGAACAACAAAATATAAACTAGTGTGAGCTCCATAGCTTACACCCAAAATAATAAAATATACAAATTCTAATGACGTCAAGTTTGGTACAACTATTCCCAAAAAGGTTACACATTTATGTAATGTAAACCCACCAATAACAACTTTCCCCAAAAGCTCAACCCTCGTGACTTCCTCCTCGTGATCAGCGAGTCTAATCCTTTCCTCCTGGGGGGGGGGGTTAAGGAAAAATAAAGATGAAAGAAAGGGGGTGAGATAAATCTCAATAAGTTACTAATGCAACTACATGACATGCTATGATGCAATAAGCAACAAACAATAATAAATATCACTTAGCACATAGCATTTATCAATTAACAGATAGCAGCGGAAATAAACAATTAACAAAGGATATTAGCCAAGGTTTCCCAACTGAAAGAACCAAATAAAGGTCGCTGCGCAGCTTCGTTAATCAACAATCAACATCTTCATAGTAGCATGAAAGCTTGAAGAGAAAACCCCCGGTACCGGAACCAATAACCAATAATAGCAAGGGAACATGACACGAAGTCATAACCCAAACCAAACAGCTAGAATTCTCACAAAGGTGCTAGCTCATCTCACATCCAAGGCCAATCTGGAGGAGTGTAATAATTGGGCAAAGCAATGGTCAACATCATAATGGACTTGGCTTGTGCCATCATAATGTTTCGCATCGCCCGAAACACACACAAATACCAGCTGGACTTTCAAGTAAAGGCTAAGTAATAAAATACTATCACGATAAACAACTAATGATTCCAAGGTAGGGAACCATACCAAGAAGTCACCAGGAAAGTGAAATGAACCAACAACGCACAATTAAATTGTTCCAATAATCTCAACAATGATAACACCATTCCCATATCACATTTAATTCACAAAGGATCCAGTTAACCCAAGCACACAACCAAAACTATTCACTCATCTCGAAGAGCTCAAGGAGAGCTTTAAAACGATAGCTTATACACCTAAAACGGAGCCCGGATGAGAGAGTTATGAATTATCGAAGATTGTCTACGAAAAGTACAAGAGGATGAAGCTCAGGGCTTGTACAGCGGAGGGGGCGCACGCCCGCGCATAAAGGGTGCGTGCGCCCTAGGTGATTATAAGGTTCTTTCAAAAATGGGCAGAGGAGGGTGCGCGCGCTCGCCCAAAAAGGGTGCGCACGCCCTAAGGCATCAGAAGGTTTGAATTGCTGAAACAAAGAGGGAGCGCACGCCCCCTAGAAAATGGTGCGCGCGCCCTCGATCATCAGAAGGTTAGTTTACAAAGGGGCATAAGGGTGCGCACGCCCCCTCCCAAAGGGTGCGCGCGCCCCCTTGCCCGGAGGGGCAATTTCCGGCCAGATTTCTGGGTTTCTTCCATTTTCAACCCAAATCTTCACCATTTCTAATACTACTCAAACCCAACTTCTAATAAGCATACAAACGAACCAAAATCACTTATAAGTGGAAAAGAGACTCATCTAACAACATTTACACCACCCAATTCAAGATTTCTAACCCAACATCAAATTCTCACAAAATTTTCAAACAAATAGAAATAAATTCAAAACTCATCCAAGATTGCAATAAATAGTAACAATAACATCACACAACCATTGATGAACATTTTTGCATAAAAATGGGGGAAAGTAAACTTACCCGGATTTCTCAAAGTTGACGGAATTCGAATATTCTTAGCTTCCTACGATCCTATCGACGATCCAAGAACATTTCATAAAATGAGCACTAAGAAAAGACGAGAGGAAGAGGATGAAAATGAATAGAGAAGGGAGAGAAGAATTCTTACCTTTCCAAGGAGAGAGAGAGAAAGAAACTGGGAAATGAGTAGGGTGAGGAAGAGGTGAGAGAGAAGAGAGGGAGTAGGGAGATGATTATTTCAAAAACTTACACTTAGACCCCCTCCCCACTAACTACACACTCTAATACTTCCTACTAACAACTAAGACCAAATAATACTACACTAGCACAAATGACCCAAATAAAATGCTAGGCATAAATTATTATAACACATAAAATGCACACATAAATTATTAATTAAATAATAATTTAAACAATTAAATAAGAAATAAATAAATAATTAAATATTTATTATTAGAAAATAGAGACGGGTTTTCGGGTCGTGACACCAAAACACTATTCATTCTTTCTCATAATTTGTCCTTTTAGGAAATAGACTGGGACGTAGGGATGGCCAAACCGGACCGGAACCGGAAAACCGGACCGGAACCGGACCGGAAAAGCCCGGAACCGGAGCAAACCGGGGAGGAAACCGGAACCGGACGAACCGGAACCGCAAGGCATGCGGGCCGGTTCAGGGTCACATATATGCCGAACCGGACCGGAACCGGAACCGTACCGAAAATCCCTTATTTTTCAATAATTTTACCGGAACCGTACCGAACCGGAACCGTATTGTGCCAAACCGGAACCGGGGTAAGTGCGGGCCGGTTAAGGGTCACCCATTTGACGAACCGGAACCGGCGGTTCCGAACCGGAACCGGGCCCGGAACCGGTTTTGGCCATCCCTACTGGGACGTACAAAAATATAAAGTATGACTCTTACTCTCGAACGGAGCGAGTACTATTAATATTAAATATTAACATTTATTGTATAATGATTAACTAATACTATTAATAATAATATTTAACTTATAGAGTAACTATTATGATTAACTAATAATACTATTAATAGTAATAATTATATATATATATATATATATATATATATATTATTTTATTTAATAGTTAATTATAATAGTTAAATATAAATTGGGACACACCAAAAAGGAAAGTAAGAACTTTAAACTGGGACGGAGGGAATAATAATAATGATAATAAACTAATATTATTAATAGTAATAGTTAATTGATATAGTAACTATTATGATTAATTAATATTTAACTTATATAATAATTATTATAATTAACTAATACTCTTACTATTAATAGTTAACTGTTATTTGCTTAATACCATTAGCTAACACTATTAGTTACTACATATGGTAACTATTATAATAGCTATTACTAATAATAGTAATAGTTAACTAATATAGTTAACTATAATAGTAACTATTACTAATAAGAGTAATAGTTAACTATAATGGTTAACTATTATAGTTAACTATTACTAATAGTTAACTATTACTAATAACAGTAATAGTTACTATAATAGTTAACTATTATAGTTACCTTTTATAATAACTATTATTATTAGTTAATAGTATTAGCTAATGAAAAGAAAATGAAAAGTCACTTATTTATTAGTATATTGTTGATGTGGCTTCTCCAAATGCAAGATTTCTCCATTGTTTGTCCACATGTCAATACCATAGCTCTTTGGCTAACTTTAATATATATATATATATATATATATATATATATATATATATATATATATATATAGATTTAATGATAATCAATGATCAAAGTTTAATTTAGGAACACATCTATTGGATTAAGCAATCCTTCGTTAGTTTAATTTTATTTTTTTATAATTATTATGTGCTAACTAAATTAAAATTTTGACATGTAAATTTACATGTCATTACTTGAAGTTATCCCCCTGTCCCTAAATAGGGGATATATATACTGAAGTTGTGTTACTGCATGATAATTTATTTGTTGTGAAATTACTTAGAATTATCTCGGATGACCTAAATATCTCATTCGGCCAAAAGAAGAGTGATACGGAGATGATTGTATGAAAAAAATGCAACTCATGAGGTTGAAAATTTATTTATATTATATACAAATTAGATATATCGTAGAGGAAATCTCATGTGTGACTGTCTCATGTATGAGACGGGTCTCGATGAGAGAGGAAATGGGTTTTCCCCGTCCCGCCCTCTTAGGCAAACCATTTACTCTCTCAACGAAACTCGTCTCATATGTGAAACCATCTCATACAAATTTTTGTCATATCTACATAAGTCCGATCAAATTGATCATTTTCTAAACGACGTCGAATTGCAATTTCAAACAATACAAATTTGTGGTTAAATTAAAATGACAGTTATTATTCAAATAATATACTTAAATGAAACATATATGGTTATGCCTATCATTTTACTAAATGAGATCTGATTGTGATTTCAAATAATAATTTATGCTTACATTAAGATATCAAAGAATATTTAAAAGCTTTCATATTTTTTTTATGAATTTTGAAATCATTTCCTTAAGTAGGCTTATTTGTGTAAGCGAATGGGAAGAAGCCACATGAGTATTAATAATAATAGTAATTGGATTGTTTTTTTTAATGGACATGTGGGTGTTTTATTGAAATATATATTATCTATTTTTTGTAATTAAAGCTTACAAAAACAATGAATACCCTCAAATAGAAATTAAACTTTCATTTAGGAAATGAGGGAATGGTTCTTAAATATTTTATTTACGAGTCGTTCTTGCGAAAAACGCGTTTTACACTAGTCTTAGTGTAAAACGTGTTTTCCACATAGAAGGGTTTTGGGCAGGCACTGTTCGACACTGTAGGAGGCACTTTCCAATATTTTTACAGCAGACACTTTTTTTGGGACTTTCACAGCAGGCACTTTTTTACCTTAGAGAATGCACTTTTTTTGCACTTGAAAAAAAAAAAAAAAAACCAGCAGGCATGTTTTAAAACTCAAGCAGGCACTTTTTTACCTTAGAGAAGACACTTTTTTGGCACTTGAAAAAAAAAAGAGCAAGCATGTTTTAAAACTCAAGCAGGCACTTTTTTTGGCACTTGAAAAAAAAAAACCCCCAGTAGGCATGTTTTAAAACTCAAGCATACACTTTTTTACCTTAGAGAAGACACTTTTTTTGGCACTTGAAAAAAAAAAAAAAAAAAAACCAGCAGGCATGTCAAAACATGTGTCTGCTCTAGTGTTGCTGTAATATTGAAAAATGCCTCCTACAGTTTCGAAAAGTGCCTGTTGAGTTTTCATAAGTTCCAGTTATTTACATCAATGCCACCGCGCCTCTCACATCAATTCCAGTTATTTACAAGTTTGCCACCGGCTTAAAAACACGTTTTACACTAAGTGTAAAACAGGTTTTTCCCAAGATTTTGTGTTTATTTACACTCCCTTCCAAAATGATGACATGTTCAAGAAATCTTAGTCCCGAATGCTTTTTTTTTTCTTTTCTGAAAACTTTGCCATTAAATGATTTCTTTACCAAATTTATTTTTATAGTTTAATACCTCTCCATCTCACTTTAAGTTACAACTTCGAAGCAAAAATTGTCAACTTAATGGTACTTTATCTCAAAATATTTGTCGTTTCACTATTTTCAAAGCTTTTTTATTGCTCAATACCAATTATACTCTTAATTGCATTTCTTAATAAGTGTGAAACACTCCAAAACGATATCTATTTTGAGACGGAGGGAGTACTATATTAAAATTTTCTAACTCAAAATACTATAATTATATTGATTCACTATTATAAATAATTTTTATCCTATGTCTTAAGTTATCAAAATTTGATTTTTATACTTTTGCTTAACTCTCTCCATTGGAGATGCCTGAGAGCAACTCCAATGTAGTAAACCAAATTTGGTGCAAAATTGCACCAAATTTTGCACCAAATATTTTTTTATCTCCAATGTATGCACCAGATTTTGCATAAAAAAGAATATTCATTTTGACACATCATCTTTTATGATTCTCATTATTTTACCGACATTACTCAAAGTTTCAATTTTCTTGCATATTGACCCCTCCCTTTTAATTATAATTGAGATGATAAAATTCTAATTTTTTTTTTTGTTTTAACATATTTCAACTAAAATTGTGTCATATAAAAGTAAAAATAATTATAATTTAACTTTTGTAAATTATCTAAATACTTTCTACATCCCAAAGTAGATATCTAAAAAAGTTTCAATTTTGTGTTTTTATCATATTAATTTTATTTTTATTTTGTACATTTCTTTTTAGATGGAAGAAGTATAATTTATTTTGTTTAATTTACAATATTGCAATTTTTGAAATTAGAAGGACTAAAATGTAACAATGAAAATGTTGCACCAAATTTGGTGCAATACTATTCATTTGCACCAAATTTAATGCAAGAATTGATGCACATTGGAGATGGGAATAGTGGATATTTGATGATATAGTGCAATTTTTGGTGCACATTGGAGATGATATTACATAGATAGGAGGAATATTTGATAAGATAAAATGCTAAGGGCAACATTTTCAAATGCTACTGGTCTGTCTCAACGAATTACTCTAACAAAATGGCAAGAAAATCGTTGATTTCTCAATAGAATTCTCGTAATTTTGTGATAATATCTGTGATTTCAAATATGTCTTCTTCTTCTTTTTCTTGATCACAAGTTGTTATTGATTATCCAAATTCAAAATATGAAACTTATACTCCCTCTATCCCAAAATAATTTTTTGATTTGACTATTCAAAACTTTTTAAGGATATAACCACTTGCTTCATTAGTCATGTTGTGCTTATTCACATTTAATTTTGGGACAATGAAAAATGACAAATTAGAAGATGATTTCGGGACGGAGGGAGTATTAGATTAGATAAGGAATTTCAAAATGTGAGAGTTTGTGACAGGTGGATTTTTTCACGTCATAAGAAAATGTTTTTAAAAAAAATGGTTGTGAAAAATTATAAATATCATTGAAAGAAATATACTTAATAAATAGAAAATTATTTTTCCAATTTGTTTTTTAAGGAAATACTATTTAGTTTGAAACGGTTCTTGATAATATGAGAAGCATCTCTTTAAATAATACTCCATTGATTGAGCATGTTATGACATTTTCAGTATTCACTTTCTTTCCATGGGTATGTAAAAAAAAAAAAAAAAAAAAAAGATGCATGGAGAAATGTATCACAATATCTATCCAACTCAAGGTATGACAATACTATGCATATGTATTGATTATGCCGTAGGTTAAAAATTAATCAATTACAACTGAAGGTTTTTATTTACAAAAATTATTGCTTAATAATAAAGAATGAGAGGAATTGAAGATGAATTTATAGCGAGACATGGCACATTATCACAAATAAACAACAAAGTTTTTTTTGTAACCTCGTCATAGCAAGTCTCTGTCTTTTACTTTGTTCTTCTATTCGCTTTGATTTCCAACGACTTCATCATCACTCTGAAAACAAGAGTGAAACAAAGATGTTGTGAGAAAAAATAAGAACACGGTGAAAAATGTTAATATTTGTGTGGTATACGTATATAGATTGAATCTCTACCTCAGACAAATCAAAGTGAATAACTAACTCCTAATATAAGATGAAGTGCAATTTCAAGTAACTCTAAAATTATGCTTAAATTAAGATTGCATTTAACATTCGTGAAAATCTAGGAAAAAAAGTGTTTTTCCTTGAGGTTGCGTACAACATGTTTTTAAGTTGGTGCGGCGGCATTTTTGTAATTAACGGGAAGTTATTTAGCATTGATCGTAAGTGTCAGTGGTAGTGTAAAAAAGTGCCAGCACATGTACACTGACACTTATTGACACTACCACTGGTAGGGCTGTTATACGAACCGAGCTGGCTCGAGCTCGGCTGAGGCTCGGCTCGTGAAAGCTCGAGCTCGAGTGAGCTCGAGGTGTAGCTCGAGTCGAGCTCGAACCGATTGTCAAGCTCGTTTTTGTTATCGAGCCGACTGTGTTCGGCTCGTTTAGCTCGTTAAAAGCTCGAGTTCGGCTCGATAAGCTCATTAAAAATTATTTTTTGTTTTCGAACGGCTCAAACTCAGCTCGATAAGCTCGTTAAGACCATATTTTTCTTAAAAACATGTCTAAGCTCGAGCTCGGCTCGTTAAAACTCGAGTTCGATATCGACTCGAGTTGTTCGCGAGCAGCTCGTGAGCTCGATTCGACTCGAGCTAGAACAAGAAAGTGGGCTCGAGCTCGATAAAATTTCGAGCTCGATAAGTTTTAAACGAGCTCGAGCTCGACACCCCAAAGCTCGAGTCGGCTCGGCTCGTTTACAGCCCCAACCACTGGCAGTTTTTAATAAGTGCCAGTATCAATGTTAAAAAGTGCCAGTGTAATGGCTGTCAATTATTAACACTACCACTGGCACTTTTAATAAGTACCAGTATCAATGTAAAAAAGTGCCAGTGTACTTACTGGCAATTGTTAACATTACCACTGGCACTTAAGAAAAGTACCAGTTTCATGTTTATAAACGCCAGTATGAAATCACTGGTTTTTTGTAATATTAACATTGGGCATTTACTATGGTTGCCAGTATTTACGAAAATATCACCACTTGTTTCGAATAATAATGCCAGCGTCTTGTGAAAAACAATCCTTAATGAGTGGATTAGCGGCCCTGGGATTGAAGAACTCCGTTAGTCCCAGATTACTCTCACCTTGATACCTAGGCTTAGCCACAGAAGAGCCGATGATGCCGAGTCGGCTCTTATGCCGCTAGCTATGCCCTGCTTGGTCCCCCGACACGGTGCAATCCGGTTATTGAGCTAGTAATCAGTCTTCGTTACCTTTTATTAATACTACCAAAGGAGTGAAATAAAGAAGTTGACCGCGAAGATGTGATTCAAGTTCGGCATTCTAAATAGCATGCCGCCTCAAAGTCATCGTACGACTGTACCACCTCGAAGTGACGGGCCCCTTTAGAGAGAGGGGTCACTCTTAATATTCTAATCGTTTCCTTAAATCAGATTTTTTTTGTGTTATTATAGTTTCAAATAATTTTAATTTTGTGCTTAAATTAAGATATAAATTAATACTGAAATCATTTCCTTAAAGAGGGTGTCTCCTGTACACCCGCCGCACAGCGTGCGACGGGCTAGGTCAACCCCCTTTTTTTTCGATTTTTTTTTTTTTTTTTTGCCACCCCCAACTTTTTTTCCTCCCAACAAAAGTAACACTTGTTATAACGAAATGTAACACTTTTTTCTTTCAAATGTAACACTTTTTTTAAAAAAAAATGTACCACAATTTTGCTGCAATAGATTAAAGATAACATAAAGATTGACAACTAAACTAATGTCACACTCTTTTAAAAGGAATGTAACACTCTTTTTTCAAATGTAACACTTTTTTCTCCAAAAATTAACATATGATTGACAACTAAACTAATGTTACATTTTATAAAAAATGAATATAACATTATTTTTCTCAATTGTAACAGTTTATATTCTTAAATGTAACATTATATCTGAAATGTAACAATTTTTTATTGAGAAAGTAACAATTGAAATGCAAACCCAATTTTTTTTTTTGTAAAACTGCTGTTACTTTTAACAGTAAAAAGTGTTACTTTTTGAAGATGAAAATGTTACTTTTATCAGAACATAGTGTTACATGTTAGCTTATGAGCAACTCAAACTTTTTGTGTGTAAAAAAATATGTTATATTTTAAAAAAAATCAAACCATATCATAACCTATGTAGTTTTATTCTTCTCGTCGAGAAGAACACAACGGTATTTTTAAATATTTTTTTTGACTTATAAATCTCAAGATATAGCATTTTAAAGTTAATGGGTGTTTTTTTTAGCAAGACACGTGGCAGCGCGCGGCTGGGTGAACCAGCATGTGACTCACAACGCGCCATGTGTCAAGCTCGGAATGGAGGAAGGCGGACTGGCGGTCGGCCGGGGCGGGTCGGCCGGGTCTGCCCATGGGCCAAGCCCGCCGCACGCCATGCGGCCGTTGTATCCAAGAATTTGTCTTCCTTAAATGAGGCTTCTTTGTGTTTTCCAATAGGAGGACGCTATGTGGACTTCCACGTCATAACTCCACGTGGCTGAAGGAGGAATGAGAATATGACTCTGCTATTATATATTATTACTAGTGAGTAACCCGTTGATACTCGACGGACATGATAAGACTAATAAATTATACCGTCTCAATTTAAGGTTTTAACTTTTCTTTTTTTGGTATATCTCGGTTTAAGGTTCTTAGTTGCTTTATTCCTTAAATGACAAAGTATGAACAGTGTTTTGGACAATCTTGTCCTCATAAAGTTCATATATTACAAAAAAATAAACCATCACTTACCTATCTACTTTTAACTCATTTGCTTTATAAATGGATAATAATATTCTCCCTACACTACTATTATTGACCCAAGTTTGCATTAGTTCCTTAATAAGCGTGCAAAATCAAACTAAGAACCTTAAACCGGGACGGAGTGAGTATAATACAATTAAAGATAAATACTTGCAAATAAAAATTAATTATAAGTGATAACATTATCCTCACCACCATGGTTGCTCGTCTTGCTGGTTATTCGTGTCCTTTCCTTGATTTTTCTAGAAATTATATATTTGTCACTAAACTTTAGCTATTTTAAAAATATTCTCATTGAAATATGTTTTTGTTCTTTCAAAATGTTCTCGTTGAACTTTTTCAGTTTTTAACATGTGCTTACTCCATTAACAAATTCGCTAATGGTAAAGAAATACTCTATGTCGTCAATCTGAATCTCAAACTTAGATACCTTAGATAAATCGTTAAGTTTTTGGCATGTTAATATAAATATTTAGGAATTTTTAGATAGGGGGCAACAACCATTTAGTGCCTCAACCAAATAAAAATTACCACGTAGGACAAGAAATTTATAATATTACCACCTAGTCCAAGTGTTATTAAAAGGACACTCATGCCCTTAATAAATAATAAAACATTACATTAATGCCACTCCCTCCATCATTTCACTTTCTCTCTCCAACCACCATGACCACCTTTGACCACCCATCCCAACCACCTCCGGCGACCATTTTCCGGCGACCACCTCTAGCGACCATTTTCCGGCGACCATTTTCCGGCGACCATTTTTCGGTGACCATTTTTCGTCGACCCCCTCCGGCGACCATTTTCCGGCAACTATTTTTCGACGACCACCTCCGTCAACCATTTTCCGGCGACCACCTTCGGTGAGTATTTTTTTGGTGCCATAATCTGGCGACCACCTCCGTCGACCTTTCCGGCCACCATTTTCCAGCGACCACACACGGCGACTATTTTTCTGGCTACCACCATCTCCGGTGATCAAATAACTGAGAACTTATTAGTAAGTTCTCAGTTGTCATATAAACAACTCCGGCGACCAAACAACTGTGAACTAATCAGTAAGTTCACAGTTTTCAACAAAACTACTAAGAACACGATCGAATCCGGCGACCAAACAACTGTGAACTAATCGCTAAGTTCACAGTTGTTCAAGAACAAGTTCACTGTTGTTCCAGAACAAGTTCACAGTTGTTCCAAAACATGTTTACAGTTATTCCATGAAAAAAATTCAAATTTTTCAAAAAAAAAAAAATATTTTTTCAAGAACAAATTCACAGTTGTTCCAGAACAAGTTCACAGTTATTCCAAGAACAAATTCACATTTTTCAAAAAAAATACAATTTTTTTCAAGAACAAGTTCACAGTTGTTCCAGAACAAGTTTACAGTTATTCCAAGAACAAATTCATATTTTTCAAAAAACAAAAAATTACTATTTTTTCAAGAACAAGTTCACAGTTGTAAGTACTCAAAGTTCACAATTGTAAGTTCGTAATTGTAAGATCGCAATTCTAAGTTCACAATTGTAAGTTCGCAATTTTTTCAATAACAAGTTCGCACTTGTCCCAAAAATAAGTTCGCACTTGTTCCAAAAACAAGTTCGCAATTGTAAGTTCGCACTTGTTCCAAGAAAAAGTTCACACTTGTCAACTAAACTAAGAACACGATCAACTCCGGCGACCAAACAACTGTGAACTAATCAGTAAGTTCACAGTTGTCAACAAAACTACTAAGAACACGATCGAATCCGGCGACCAAACAACTGTGAACTAATCAGTAAGTTCACAGTTGTCAACTAAAACTACTACTAAGAACACTATTAACTCTAGCGACCACCAACCGACCAAACAACTGTAAACTTATCAGTAAGTTCACAGTTGTCAACTAAAATAATATCAAACACACACAATCTTCATGGAAATCAAAAAATAATATCAGTAAGTTCACATTTATCCCAAGAACAAGTTCACAATTCACAGTTGTTCTAAGAACAAAAGTTTCAAGAACAAGTTTATAGTTGTTCCACAAAAACAAATGTGAACTTAACAACCCAAATCAATCAAATTCATTATCAAGAACCAATTACAACTATTTCAAAAACAAATTCGAAATTGTTCTGAGAACAACTTCAAAAAACAAATTCACAATTATTCGAATAACAACTTCCAATAACAATTTTTTTTTACTAGTGCAAAATTTTCGAAATTATGGGGTTTAGTGTAATTTTTTTTATAACTTTCCCCTTTCATTTAAAGAGAAAAAATACACTAAATTTTATTTTCCCCCTTGATTAAATTTTCTGGCTCCGCCACTGGGTCAAAATTGTGGCAACTTGAGCTGTAACCACCACCCAAATCCCATCAGTCCACCACTTTCCCCTCTTTTATGATTTCCTAATTCCAAAAATAAAATCCATTTTTACCTTCATCTACAAACATCGACTTTGACCAATAGCTCAAAAATCACAACAGTTTGATCTTAAATCTCTCTTAATTACAACTGTGTACATGGCTTCGTTGGTGAGAAAAAATAAATGAGGAAAATCAGAAATCCTACGCTTACAATAAATCTCATATTCCTTCGAATCCCAATGGAAGGTCTCCGAGACGACATCGATGGTGTAAAAATACATATCGGACATAAGATGGAGAGAGAGAGAGGCAGTGAGCAAGAAGGAGTTAGGTCGCCGGTGAAAAGAGAGAACACCTGTCGGAGAGAGTGCCGGAGACGGAGAAGAACGATTTACCATGGCGGAGAAAGAGACAGATCTGGAGAAGGAGTAGCAGCACTGGATCTGGTAGGAGTAGCAACACTCAGAGGCGCCGTCGCCGGAGAAATTAGAGAGAGGGTTTACCGGGGGTGGAAATGGGGACGGAGGAGTTTGTAGAAGATGAAGGATGGTCGCCGGAGGTAGGGTAGAGAGAGAAAGTATGTGTGTTAGCTAAGGGAAAGGGTGGCCGGTGAAGGGGGAGGTCGCCGGAGGATGGGGAGCGGAGGGGTCGCCGGAGGATGGGATCGGAAGGTCGCCGGAGGGGGTTAGGGTAGAGAGAGGAAGTAGTGAGAGAAAGGTCGCCGGGGTTAGAGAGAGAGGGGGCGTGCGTGTGTGACTGCGTGAAAGGGGGGAGGGGGTAGGGTTTTATTTATAGTAGGGTAGTTTCGGAATTTAATAATTTTAATAGACTAGGTAGTAAATATAAATATTAGCTTGGACTAGATGGTAAATGAAAATATGGCCTTGGATTAGGTGGTAATTTCAGTTAGGATGAGGGATTAGGTGTAATTTTCTCTTTTAGATAGAAGAATCATGATTGGATTTTTGGATACCAAAATTTTTAATGGACTTTTTGGTCTTTTTCCAATGCTTTTAGGAAAGAAAGAAGAAGTGCTCGATGAAAGATCATTATTTTTTGAAAAAATAAATATGGTGGATTTGAAGGATAAATTTGTAGTTATTAAGTAATACTTAATTTGTCCCAAAACAATAGTCCTACATAAGTTTAGTGGTCAACTTAATTGTAGTTTGACCAAGGATGTATGAAAATTTATTAATTTTAATAAAATTATGTAAATAGTTATTGACAGTACTATTAGTGATGTGCCAATAATAATTTTTAAGATTTCATTTGGCAAAATAATTGTTTTTCACAAAATTGCTTGGTTAAAATTCCAGTTAATTGACAAAAAAAAAAAAGAGAGAAGAGAATATGACTATCTTTTCAGCAAAGTGAATACAGTATTAATTAATTCAATGATATGTAAATTATGTAGTGGTTTCCTAATATATTTTTTTATATAGAAAACGATTTGTCTAACATTTGCCTTAAGGCAAATAGGACACTCTTTTAATACTCCATCCGTCCCTCTTTAATTTACAAAATTTGTCATTTTGGTTGTCCCACTTTAATCTACAAAACCCTAAACTGGAAATTTTATAGAACTTTTTAAATAATTGGACCCTCTTAGCACACTCACAACAACTACCCACTTACTATTTCCTACCCCACTTTCTCTCTCCTACACATCTATCCACACTCACAAACTCATTTTTGTAAATTAAAAAGGGACGGGGGGTATTTAACAAATATACTCCCTCCGTCCCATAACTATATGCACAAAATGGATTTTGCACGGGAATTAAGGGATGATTAGTAGTGGGTAGTTGTTGTGAGTGTGAAAAGTGAAGTAGGAAAGTGAGAGTGTGGTAGGGAATGTATTAAGGTTGATTGGTGTTGTGAGTATAAAATTAAAGTAGGAGAGAGAATGAATAGGATAAATAGTAAAGATTCTTTGTATTTTAGAAAAGTGTAACTTATCAATGGAACACCCAAAATGACAATTTGTGCACAGAGTTATGGGACGGAGGGAGTATTAATTTGGTTAAGTTGTAATGACTGTTAATCTCATTCGAACATTATCCTATTAATGCCATTTCATCAACTGAACCCTAAATTTGAACACTAACCCCAATCCATTTCATCATTCATATGGTACGGTACAGAGGGAAAGAAAGTCATTTAAAATGAGTCGCTTATTTTTTTTTAAATTGTGTATCATGAAAAACTCAAAAACATTTTCTTATTATTATTATCTTCCTCTACATATTTTGAATTATCTAACATTTTAATTAGTTTCATTTTTCATATACTTATTGGGTTTAGGGACACTGTATAAGGTACGTCTTGAATTCTGAATAATTTGAGTTCATCCTCCTCCTCTTCTTTACAACACACTTAATATAAGGAATATTATATATTCCTAAGTATATTTTGTAAATATCTTTTAGATATTAAACCTAGATATTGTATATATCAATTAGGAGATTGTATCTTGTACAACAAGCTAGACTAGGACTCTAGAACTTTCTATGTAACCCTATAAATATGTAACCTATTGTTCATAATAAAATTAAGTCTTTCATAAAATATTATTTGAGTCATTCATATTACTTCTTCTCTCTACCATGTATGTTTGACTTCGTCTAAACCCTCCTACATCCTAATATGGTATCAGAGCAAAAAGATCCATATAGGACTTCTCCACCAAAACCCTAGCGGCAAAACCCTAGCCGCCCCATCCCACCATCTTCCGCCACCCACCTATAAACCCTAGAGGCAAACCCTAGCCGCCCCACCCTATATCCACCATCACCCACCTTCACCATATACTTCCGCCACCACCTTCAAAAGCTCACCCTCATCTCCTTCATAAACATCTTCGGCAAAACCCTACCAAGCCGAAACCCTAATACCGAACCCAACCTTTTGTGGTAAACCCTAGCCACCTCACACCACCTCCACCATAACCCACCATCACCTCCAATTACGTCCGCAACCTTCATCTCCCACCAAAACCCCTCGCCCTTGCCAAAACCTTCACGGCAAAAACAGCCCCAACAAAAACTCAGAAACTGCAGCAGATTAACCCAGAAAAACCACCTGCCGAGAGACCTGGAAATCCAGATCGACACCAGTAGGATCTAAGCCCCATCTCTTAGAAAAACCCAGGCGAAAAAATCACCCCGATCGGACCACAAACGAAGCGGGAATCGCCATTTCAAAACTGTTGCGCTGAAACAACCTTACATACGGGATTCTTCCCTTTTTTCACTGTTCATGTTTATGACAAACACCCTCCTTGTCGAAACCCTAGAGGCAAACCCTCCTAGCCTCACCATGACAACCCACCACCACATACCACCCTCGGCTAACCCCTCCCCTTTACTAGCTGAAACCCTTCTTCTTTTTTGTTTTCATTCTCTCAAAACCTCCCCAAACCCTAGCGGCCAACCCACAACCGCCTCCCTCAAAACACCACCTCCTTCATCCTTCAAACACCACTTGGTAAAACCCTAGTCAAGCCAAGAACCCCCCGTCCCTAGCCCCTCCCCCACGCCATACTCTTCTCACCCATCACACACCCTCGGCAACCCATCTTTGCCGAAACCCTAGAGGCAACCCTACTCGCCTTGACAGACCTACACCCAAACTTTCCTACACCATCCACCCCCCCTCCATCTCACCCACTCCGCGGCACAACCCTACAGCCGCCCCACCTCGCCTCACTAGCCGCCCCACCATATCTCCACCACCTTCACTATTACCACCATCCAATACCCCACCATGAAAACCTATCCCACCACCCAACCTCGGATGACCCTGTCAACAATAGCCGAAACCCCTCTTTTCTTTCTTTATTTCTTTCTTTCATTCTCTTATTCTTGTCAAAACCCTAACCGTCACCCACAGTCTACCACCATCCTCGGCTCACCCTTTAGGCCGAAACCCTATACCTACTTTCTAGCCACACCATCATCCACCCTCTGCGATACAACCCCCACGTCGCACATAATCACCCTACCGAACCCACAACCTCACTATCTACCGCATCACCCTACCGCACCCACAACCTCACCATCTACCGTACAACCTATCGCTTCCCCTACCGCACAACCCCACCACCATCTTACCTTCGGCAAACCCTCCTGCCGCACAAACCTCAGCTAAGCTCTCCACCACACAACCGTCTTTCTGACGTAAAAACCCCAATCCCTTGCAAGGCTACCACTACAACCTCGTCATTGTGACAACCAACTTATCTCCCACGTGAGGGGTACAACCCCTACAAAGGTGACGACCAAGGTGATATCACGTGCTTCAACCTTTGCTAAACTCATCACGGCAACATCACACGCATCCGGGAACTCATCCACCTTAACTGCTTCATCACACCCGGTTCACCTCATGACTTTCCAAGATTGGACTTATCCAAGGACCGTCCATCTTGCGGGAGTGTATAAGGAATATTATATATTCCTAAGTATATTTTGTAAATATCTTTTAGATATTAAACCTAGATATTGTATATATCAATTAGGAGATTGTATCTTGTACAACAAGCTAGACTAGGACTCTAGAACTTTCTATGTAACCCTATAAATATGTAACCTATTGTTCATAATAAAATTAAGTCTTTCATAAAATATTATTTGAGTCATTCATATTACTTCTTCTCTCTACCATGTATGTTTGACTTCGTCTAAACCCTCCTAAATCCTAATACTTAATTCAGTCACAAACTGTATTTAAATGGTTGCAATGCTAATGTTATGCATAGTTACATACTAACTAGTGTTATATATAAGGAGGTATTTCAAAATGCATAGTCTAAGATTTTTATTTGAGTTATGTGTATTTAAATTGTTGTATCTTTCAATTTTATTTTCTTTTCGTTTCACATCATCACTTGCTATACTCATATTTATATTTTCACCATAACTATTTACTTTTCTTTTTTTAATATATAAAAAGTTAAAATAAAAAAGTAATGCTATCGCCATGCATCGCACGGGGTACAGCTAGCTAGTTATGTTAAATTGACGTGTTACCCAGTTTTGCATTAAGCAATATGCAAAATAGGAAACACGGCTCAAAATATATATATATATCTATATATGAATGTCCAAATTTTATTTCAAGTGATATTTGCTTAAATGTTAAGCTTAAACATTTTTAATAACATATTATCTGAAGTTGCTATAAAATGTCTTGCAAACCGTCATAGAGAGATCGAGAGGAGTTGAGATCTCCTGCACCACTTTTGTGTTCCACTCCATGTACCACTTTCAATCTAACCGTTCACGTGTTTGTATAATATTATAAAAATACCAATCTCAGTAACTGTGAGCCATTAGATCTCTTGTGGCACACGAAGTGGTACACATGATTTGGACTCGATAGAGAGACTGCATCTCATATTAGTTTTGGATTAAAAATTAGACACATTTGAGAATGTATGTAATGATAAATATGCATAAAGATTAGGCATTTATTTAAGAATAAAAAGATTGTCATAAAGATTAAAAAATAGATATTTAAATTACACTCTGTTCAAATTTCCTCTTTCATTACCCATTTTTTATAATTATCCAAATTCAAAAAAAAAAAAGTTAGATTTGAAATAATTTTTTGATCTATTATAACCATTCTTTGACAATCACTGTCTCTTTGTTGGGCAAAACCTCAAACCAAACTTCTATCAAAGCAATTTGAAACATATTCACATCTAAAGTTGGTCAAGCCATAATTGTGCAGCATGGTAGTAGCTTCACAGACCCATAATCAGACAATGATGCACAGATCATGATGAACCCAGATTAAAAAAAAAAAACACAATTAATTTCCCTAAGAACTGAAATTTAAAGGGGAATGACTACAAAACCTAATTGTGGTCGAAAAAAATAAACTTTGCATAGATAGAATAAGGATAAGGTAAAAACACCCATGATGAACATCAACCATGATGAACCCAGATTCAAAAACAGGACAATTAATTTTCATAAACAACAAAATCAGAGAACATACCTGATGCAACTATCCAGACGATCGATGCGAGATAGATGAAACCTTGCGATTGTAAACCTTCTAACGCTTTTGTTAAAAAGGGAGAGGTGAGAAAAATATGAAAAAAGGCCGATGTTTATTTACGCGGAATGTAAGGGGATTTCGAGTAGGAATCGGTAAGTCGGAGAGCAGGAATCGGTATCCCGTTCTGATTTGGAGAGGATAACTCAGGCGCAGGAAGAATCGATCTTCCGTCATTGAAGAATTCAGTCGCGGAAACTAGAATGGAGAAGAAATCGATCGTCAGTTTGACGTTGGAAAGGAGTCGTCGTGTTCCAGTTTGATTTGGGGAAAAGTCATGGTGCAGTTGAGTTCAGGAGAACAAAGATACAACATTTAATCTCCACCTCTTTTTATGGTGGTTACAAAACAATCCTGACCACTCTTTATGAATTGGTTATTAATGACTATTATTGTATTATAGACTAGTATTCGTACCCGTGCCAATGGCACGGTGACAGTATGACAATCATGACAGTCTAAAAACAATTACATATAACAACCATGATATTCTAAAAACAGTTACAATATGAAAATGGGATATATATATACATATACAGGAGGAAGGAGAAAAAATGTTTTTCATATGCAGTTAAACGGCTTATTTGCAATTGCTGAGAGTGGTATGGGAAGAGTTGGGGTGGGGATAAGAAGTTTTTCATATGCAGTTTTTTTCCTAGGCAGTTAGGGTTAAACTTAATTATGGATTAGTTTTAAGCCGTTGGATCAAACAGATTAAATCTTGACCGCTCTTTGTAAAGCGGTTATTCTTGCTTTCTATTGTAATATAGATATTACGCGATGAGCTTGTTGCAAGCTTTTAATGATATTAGGATGAGCTCGTGATTATTACGTCTTCATCCCAAAATAAATACTCCCTCCGTCCCAGTGTATATATCTACCTTTCCTTTTTAGTTCGTCCCAGAGTATATGTCCACTTCCTAAAATAGCAAAGAATCTTTACTATTCCTCCAATTCATTCTCTCTCATACTTTACTTTTATACTCACAACATCAATCAACTCATTATTCCCTCCCACTCATTCTCTCTCATACTTTACTTTTATACTCACAACATTACATCACTTCCACCATTTCATAATCTCCATGTAAATGTGAGGGTGGATATATATTTTGAGACGGATGGAGATTTAAATTTGCTTTTATTTTAGAGCAATTTTCAACTTTTATTTTAAAATGAAATCAGTACTAAAATTTACATACCAGAACTTTCCTTATTGTTAAACAGACAAAGACAAACAAACGAATAGAAAATAAAATATATACTCACTAGTCACTACATCCCAATTTAAGATAAGAGCGAGCAATTTAAGATAAGAGCGAGTTTCATTAGAACAGAGGATACGTCTCACGGCGTGAGACGGGTTTTCTTGACCCACGATCCGGATCAATGATCCGGTCTTGCCACATGGCAGTTAAAGGTAATAGTTACTGTGACCAAAAGTAATAGTTACCTGAATAAATAATAAAAAAAAAGTTTTTTTTTTCAGTTTTTATATATTTTTTTTTAGCTTTTCTGTCGTTTGCCAAAAGTAATAGTTACCATAACTAAATGTTACAAACGTGTTACTTATACGTAACACTTTGTATACATAAAAGTAATACATATGTACAAAAAAGTAATAGTGGTTTTTTTTTTCATTGTTTGCGAAAGTAATACGTATTATAACTAAACTGTAACAAACGTGTTACTTATATGTAAAAGTGATTACACATAAATGTAATACATATGTATATAAAAGTAATAATTCAACCCTTTACATTTTTACAACTAAAAAACACTTGTTTTAGTACTACATGTTAAAAAGTATTACATTATCTATATTCTCTCGACACCGGGATTAAGAAATACTAATATAATAAGAGGAAAGAGAATGAGTGGAGGAGATGTTGTGAGTATGAAAAGTAAAATATGAGAGAGAATGAGTGAGAGGAATAGTAAGGGAATTGTTGTTGTGATTATGATAAGTGGGTCCAATTGAATATAAGAATAATATAAACTTGCCATTTTGGGACATCCTTAGTCGAGTTAGTCAGTAACTTAACATAAGTAACAAAAATACTGCGACCGTCACATAATTAGTCACATTAGAAAATTCCATATAACAAATCCCGTTATTTGAGAATCAAAACACGTATAGCATGCTTTCTCTAAAATCAATTTTCGAATCAATTTCAATATCAAAGCAATTATCAAATTGGAACGGACAAATTTATACGTATCAATAAAAAGGAGCACAACGAAAAGATGGATATCAAAGAAATAATCACGTGAAAAAACTGACACGGAATCAATACTGTATAGTCTCCAACAAGTCCGTAAATAGCTCCCGAACATGCACGGATCAACTTAAGATTGCTTAGTAACTCCCCGTCAATATCTTCTCTTGACTTCTCCATTGGTCCACATGATTTACAATAACCACAAACTATAAGTATACAACCATTACTGATTACACCATGATATTAGTCATCCATTTTTTTTTTTTGAAAATCACGTCATAGTATACATATCCAAAACAGTCGCCGCCTTTCTCCTCCGCAACTGACTTTCTTTGCGGTGAAGAACCAATTATTAGTGTTAATTGACGTGGTAGGTTTAGGGTAGAACTATTTATACTCACTTCAAAAATTCACTTAGTTAATATCTAAATGGCCCGAGCCCAAATAATAAATTTACAATAACCCATTTAACTTCAATTGCACTAAGGGCCCAACTTAAATAACATATTTTTCCTACTAATCATTTTTTTGATCCAAAAATACAACCTAAATCCAAAATAAAATACTTAAATTTTGGGGGTATTACACTAATGACATATGATTCACATCATTTTTAACGGAAAGGAAGTCTCGTTGAAAGGAGAAGAAAGGTCCGAGTAATTGGCGTCTCCAAATCCAGAATCCCATAATCGTTATCAAGGTGTAAGCTAATAATGTAGGATTCACATCATTTTCAACGGAAAGGAAGTCTCGTTGGAAGGGGAAGAAAGGTTCGAGTAATTGACATCTCCACAGATTTGATGAAGGGAACCAAAGCACCCTATGGTCACTGAGGCATAATGTAAGCACCTCTATGGTCATTCCGGCTCCAAAGCACCCTATAGTCAATGAGGCATAATGTAAGCACCTCTATGGTCATTCCGGCAATAACAAAACCGAAGACGATTCGTCATCAACAGCAGGGTATATTCAGAATTTGGTCAAGGACATTGATTCCTCAGTATGGGTTACTCTCTAAACTCTAAACTTTACTTACCGCAGTATTGCTTTCAAAATGATTTTCAAAATACCTCAAACGACCGTTTTTGTGTGTTTTCGGAGTCGAACTACATTTGGTCTGATTTCCTTCCGAGGAATATGTAGGCAGCTTTCTAGCACGACCATACCCAAAGCTCTAAATGGTATCTTTTCTATCGACGACGTTACTTGTTTCATAAGTATCGTTGCCGATGGGCTCTGTAGACATCCCATTTAGAACGCACATTCATAATTACACTACTTCTGTGTCTCGCCTTTGATTTGGGTCGAAACTCGTTAAGTTTAACATGCTTCGTTAAGTTTCTGACTGACTCAACCAAGGATATAACAAACTGAACCATATCAACCGGGCCGCATCGAAGAGCAGCATCAACAAGCAGCATCGAAGAGCTGAAGCATGTATGACCAGCTGGACTCGGGTGCCATTATAATCTCCTACCACTGCCTGACTCAACCAAGTATGACCAGCTGGACTTTAAACGAAAGCACAATCAGTATATGATTCCAAAATAGGGAACCATACCAAGTACATCATAAAGATGATAAACTACTCATAAAGAGCCTAACAACGATAAACAGGAGTTGCTCATAAAGAGCCCAACAACAGTGAACCTTTAACACATTATGATTCCAAAGTAGGGAATCATGCCAAACACATCAGAAAGATGATAACCACGAGTTACTCATAAAGAGTACGATAACTATGAACCCAATCATTTCGTTATCCTTATGATCCCCAAGTAGGGAATACGAATAAATACACTATCAAGATGCTACACAAATCCGTAGGGTAACTTAACCACCATTTTACACCTTGTATCCGTTCATAATCGAACCCAATCCTAACACTCTTGTGTTCCACAACGCCTATCTAGGTACCTTAGAATAGGACTCAAAGCCTAGACAAAGACTGAACCTTAAATCAATTCAATTGGAACAATTCAACTTTTCCAGTCAACTGTGCGGCCGCCCACACCAAAGTGTGCGGTCGCTCACCTCAGCTCACCCTGGCTCTAAAACCTTCCAGATAGAGTGTGCGGTCGCCGGCCCTATTTGGGCGGTCGCCCAACACACTTTTCAGCCAAAAATCCGATTCTTTTATACTCCTTATGTTTCACCGTCTCAAAAGTACTATTGCAACTTCCAACCTTAAGTATATAACCCACAAAAGTGGTTCTAATTATAAGAACACCCAAAGTTAACCAATATAGTAATTAGCCCAAATACTTCCTATCTTATTTATATAAACCCATAAAATGATTCCAACAGTCCGAATACCCACAAAATAGCCTAAATACAATTAACTCCAATACTCCCACAAAACAACAATTATCACAAATATATCACATATAATATGCATGAGCAATATTATAATTTAAAAGGGAGTAGTAACTTACTTGCTACGAAAATAGTACCGATGACAAAATGTTCTGAAATGCTAGACTTGATCTACTCGACGCTACGAACATTTTGGTGAAGTCGGATCTTAGAACGGAGTAATAATTAGTGAGAAATTGGAGAAAGTGTGGGTCAAAACCCATACGCAGAACAGAAGGAGAAGAAGAAGGAAAGAAAAGGGAAAGTGTTTGTGTGTGTGTGTTGTCTCCCCAGAGAAGGAGAAAAAGAAGAGAACAGAAGGAGAAGAAGAAGGAAAGAAAAGGGAAAGTGTTTGTGTGTGTGTGTTGTCTGCGCAGAGAAGGAGAAAAAGAAGAAAACTAATCATTTAAGCTTTTGGCTATTTCCACTTAGGCCCCTCCAAGTTGATCAATCACATTTAAACCTTAAGGTTTCAACTTTAACACTTAACTCCCTTATCATTTTTTTATAAATACTAACTCAACTATTTCAACTTCCACTCATACTAATTAATCATTTTGCAACCCAAATACTTTTATTTAATATTTTAATATATCAAATAAGTCTTTTAAAATAATCAAACTAACACAAATTAAATTATAAAATAATATTCAATGTAAAATATATATAAAATTGGGATGGGTCGTCACACTCAAGTGCTCAATTTATGACTAAAAATAGTGCCGGGGTTTGGGGTCGTTACAATCTGAGAGTCCAAAAACAACTTCTTGGGAATCAAGTCTTTGATTCCCATCCATAAACAACTCATTTGCTTGATCCCTAAGTCACCAAATCATATAAATATAGGGGTTCTTGAACTAAAATCCCTAATGACTCTCCAGAGAACGTTCCTAAACGCCCCCAAATCACTCTAAATCTGATCAAAACACTCTCATATCAGCCTTAAGAAGACAAACCACGAAATTGATCAAGTCATAACACAATTCAAGTCAAGTTTTTGGATCATCAAGGCCTTTTGTCAAGGCCATCCATAGGACTCTTGAAGAACGCTTAGGTAAATTCCTTTGTTTTATATCTTCTCATCTACTTCATTGCTTTGAAGTGGTGTAATTCTATTAAAAGGATCAGCCTAGAGCCTCTCCAATTCATGGAGATGGTCTCGAAGCACATGATCCGACATTTCAAATAAATAAGAAATTATTTATTTGGCTCTCTTTGTACATAATTTCAAGATGATGATGATGTTTTCGTAGCAAGACCAATCCTGGATTGGGTGCTCCATGACCTTCCCAATCCATAACTTAACCCCCGAATCTAAGATCTCACGGTCCGTGTTCCGTTAAACATGGTGGCGACTCACAACAAAATCGAGCAACAATCAAGTCCTTACATCAAACCAAATCTCAACGCGAACGCGAAAAAGGACGCGCGCTCACAACTACCGATTAGAATATTCTCATTCTGTCTCAAGAGTAAATGTCCACCCTTTCATTTGCACGAAGAGTAGAAAATAGTGAAAGTGATATAAGTGTTGTGAATATGAAAAATGAGGTAGAGAATAATAAATTGATTAGTGTTATGTATATAAAAGTAAAGTATAAAAAGGAATGAATGAGAGGAATATTAAATATTCTTTGCCAATTTAGGAAATAAACACTTACTCTGGGACAGACTAAAAAGAAAAGGTAGACACTTACTCAAAGAAGGAGGGAGTAATAACTTCTTTTTTTAAACACAAGATTTTGGGGGAAACTAGTTTCTCCTTAAGTTAAAAAAAATCATGTTTTTCAAACTGTTCCTAAATGTTCGCCAATTGCTTGCAAGTAGAAAAAAATGGACTTTCTATAATTTAGGTAGAAATTAGTTTCCCCCAAAACCTACTCTTTTTTAAATAGCTATCATTTTAAATCAAAATCTTAATTCAAAAATATATTTTGCTTTTGAGCTAAATGTCTTTCTTGCTCTTTCATTAAAATTTATTCTGTTAATTGCCTTTATTGGGAGACATTAATAAATTAAAAATGCAAACTTAATATAAATAAAGTTGACACTTCTTTTATTAAATCATATAATAATTGATTATTTTTTTATTTTATTTTTTAAATTGTGCAATTGCTAAAGAGGGACGTTTATTTTAGACATGTGAAGATGTACAAATCCAAAGCGTACAACAACTCGCATCAAGACGACCGCGCTTTCTACCTGACCATGTACAAATCAAAAGCGTACAGCAACTCGCATCAAGACGACCGCGCTTTCTACCTGACCATGTACAAATCCAAAGCGTACACCAACTCGCATCAAGACGACCGCGCTTTCTGCCTGACCATGTACAAATCAAAAGCTTACACCAACTCGCATCAAGACGACCACGCTTTCTACCTGACCATGTACAAATCCAAAGCGTACAGCAACTCGCATCAAGACGACCGCGCTTTCTACCTGACCATGTACAAATCCAAAGCCTACGGCAACTCGCGTCAAGCCGACCGTGCTTTTCAACCTGACCATGTACAAATCCAAAGCTTACCGCAACTCGCATCAACACGACCTTGCTTTCTACATGACACATCACTTTACATACTTGTATAGAGCAAATCTGATTTAGTGGCCTAAGATCATCTACAGTGGATTAAACGAAAAAACTCATTCAACACCCACTTTATCACTCCACCTCATATTCTCTCTCTTCCAACTAATCCATTCAACACTCCATTCAACTTTTACCTTACAATGGTTTGTTTAATCCCCTATTCAACACTTTTTCCACTCATCATCCTATACCCCACCACTTAAAATTTATTTTATATTTTTTATTTTTATGGTTAGTGTTGAAATGGTTATTATTGGGATCCATTTCAAGAAAAAGATGAGTTTTTTTTTTTGTGTTGAAATACAACGAAACTTACGTCAATTTAAAGAGATTTTTTTTTAGGAATTTTGGTGTAAAAAAAAATTTAATAAAAATATTTTCTGTAAAATAATTGAGCTCAAATAAATGGGATAAAAGAAAATAATTAATCAGCCAATCAAGAGCCAACACGTGGCGACACCACAAAAAACCAAAAAAAAATAAAAATGACTGCTTTTGGCTACACGCCCACTAGGGATGGCAACGGATCGGGTTCGAGTCGGATCAGGACCGATCCGAATCCGATCCGAATCTCAGAAACCCCTAACCGAACCCGATCCGATCCGAACATCCCCAATCCGAACCCCGATCCGAACCCCGATCCGATCCGATCATTGTGAGAAAAAAAAATATGTACCAGATTTGATTTTTCCAGAATCAAAGACAACCAAATCTCAAAGTGATGTAAACTTTAACCCTAAATTGAAATTGAATTGAAGCCCTAAATGTTTGGAGAAAATAGAGTTAAAGCTGAGAATTAGAGTTAAGCCTTTTACCTTGGAAGGGAGTAGGCGGTCGAGAATCGAGATGATGCTGCAGGGGCGACGGCGGCGGCACGGGAGATGGAGACGGCGGCGGCACTGGAGATGGAGACGGCGGCGGCACTGGAGAGGGCGACGGCGGCGGCACCAGAGATCGGAGATGGCGACGATGTGAACGAACGGTGAGAAAAGCGGAGAGGAGAGAAAGAGAACGACATTTTGTGCGGCGTGTTTTTTGATCAATAAACCCTAATATTAGTATATATAGGTAGGGGTGTAGTGTAAATATTAAAAGTAGGAGGGGTAGTTAGAAAATTTTTATGTATACATGTATTTCGGGTCGGATCGGGTCGGATCGGATCGGATCAGAGGCACTGACCGAATCCGACCCGAAATCCGAACGGATCATAAAATTTCAAATTGAACCCTAAATTTTCGGATCAAAACGCCTTCGGAACGGATCGGGTTCGGTCAAATTGCCATCCCTAACGCCCACTCCATGTCGGCGAATCCAAGCGCACATGTCCAGTACCCTCCAACCATTCTGCATTCACATTTGTTGAATCCATTCAACAATTTCATTCGCACTCTCCTCATTCGCACACCATTATAGCAATTAAACCAAATGTTTTTTGTTTAACCCCATTAAACAACTTCATTCATCCACCATTGTAGGTGGTCTAACTTCTCTCTCGTATCATTATCAATGGCCACATTTACAGGCGCCGCCGCGGTATCCCGCCTCCTCACTCCGGCTACCATAACCGCCAAAACCAGAGCTTTCCTCTCTCCCTCCTCTCTCCCAACCGCTTCTCTGAAATGTGTCCGATCATATCCCCTTCTCTCTCATTTATGCTTCAACCAGGTTTCTAAGTTGATTTCGTATTAATTTGTGCAGAAGTGTCTCTATTAATCAATTCATCTATCTGAAATCTGAATTAGGGTCTGTGTTTGCTTCCGTTTCAATAACAGCGGCAACTATTGACGGTTCGTGCTTCTGGAAGCAATTTCAGCACCGCGAGTTCAGTGAAATCATTTGCGTCGGATCCTGCTCAGCTGAAGAGTGCTCGAGAAGACGTTAAGGACCTTCTCAAAACTCAATTCTGTCATCCTATTTTGGTAAATCTCACTTACTCCTTTCATTTCAACTTTCTCCTGAGCGTTTTTATGTCTATAGTAAGCACGTGATTGAATGATCGTTTATATCTCTTGTTTTATGCAACTAGAATTTCCTTTATGTTTGGAATTTGAAATCAATATTTGAATTGATGAGATTGAAGTGATTTTTTTGATGATTGCTTCTGGTAGAGTAAGAGATTTGGTGTTAGTTGAGTAGTGTAATTAGCTCACTGTATAATTTTATTTTATTTTTTTGTTGCTTGCTCTCTTATGATCTTATGAGGGGAAATAGGTCATAACAAAATTGGTTTTTTGGTTCACTCCTTCCTGTTATGGGCATCTGTATTTTATCCCTTTGTGTATATTTAAGTGTACATAACAATATAAACTCTGGAAGCGACAATTCTTGGTTTGAAAGTTAGAAGGTTTAATTAGCTCTTAGTACACCAGCCAGATGTTTTTTTTTACCAAACTTGAAAATAAAGTTAAAGATCTTCTTAAAGCTTTTTCTGAGTTTCCATTGTTTGAAGAGAAACATAGAAAGACGTCGGAAGTCATAATGTCCTCCAATTTAGATCTTCTTAAAGCTTTTTCTGAGTTTCCATTGTTTGAAGAGCTCTCTTATACGGTTATACCAATCATCCAAAGTTAGAGGAATAGTTCATGGTCATATTGCAACCATTCGCAACTTAAAGGTGCCCAGACTCTGGATTTTCCATGGACCCAAGTGACGGGGTTGGTTGTTTCCCTCAAGGTTTCTCTTATCATTTCTTTGCACTTCTTTGCCGACACCCTCTCTTTTGATGTTTGGCTGACAGTCTGCTTGTACATGGGGCCCCACCTGAGTAAAATGTCCTTAAATACACTCTTACTTACCAAAAGAAGGAGCATGCACATTTTTCTATTTTTCATGTAAAGTGGCTGAAAATGTGAGCAATCTGTTTTCACTTCATTGTAGAGCGCCACTGCAGGCTTGTGGATTTTTTTATCCAGCTCTGGGATTTAATCTTCCATTATATCAAATTTGTGAGCTACTCTTCCGTGGGATTTTTCCTAATATGTGCCAGAGTTAGCTTTGTCTATTTTTGTTAATGTAGATAGTACGATGAACAGCTATTGTGGTTAAAAGATCAGCTATCTCAACAACTGTACGAAATGATTATTAATGTTGTAGACAATAGCTGAACGATTTTGAATATATCATTTGTTTTTGTAATTGCTGTCAAATTGCTCTTTCACCATGTTTCTTGCATTCTATTTCGCATCATAGTCCTTTTAGCAGGTTCCAGACACTTCTACATCTTCTAATCACATATAGCCTCACTAAGGATTCTACGTAGTCCAAAAATCCTTCCCTATTTAGGTTTCATCTGGTGTAGCGGCTGAGAAAGCAGCTTTTTGTTAAAAGCAACTTGTTATCAAATACTTTTCTTTAGAACACGGCTTTTTGTATAGATGCGTTTGGTAAATGAATTCAAAATGTAGCTTTTTTGTACATTCTAAATTTCAAGACAGCTTTTTGAAGAAAAAGCTCTTAACTTGTAGCAGTTTATATAAACAATTCATATTCTGAAAAAAAAAAATGCTCTTAAAATGCTGGATTGATACGCATGATTAAGGAAAATGCAGCAGTTTTTGGCCAAATGCTGTACTAAATGGGCTATTAAAAATCTCTAGAATTTCTCTCCCATTATTTGGTATTATTGATTCTTCTCTGCATCTTTTGTATAAAATTTGATAAAAAAACATATTAGGCGTTGGACTTAATACCATTTTCTGTTCATGTTTTTTGTTTTGTTTTGTTTTTTTTGTTTTTTTTTGTTTTTTTTTATCATTTCTCCACTTTTCGTTGTTTTTTTTTCATCTCTTCATTTACAAGTCTATACTCGATGATTCATTTTAGCTGACCCTGAATGGTTTTAAAAATAAAGGTTTTAATGTTGCTGTTTGCCTTTTTGTCACATTTTTGTCACTCGCGATCTTCTGCATTTCTTATTTTGTCTAGTTGTGTGTATTCTTTGAGCTTTAACGAGCTTTTGGACCTTATTGTTTGACTATCAAGCTTTCTATTCTACAGGCCACAAATTCACTAGTTCTTTATACGTTCTTCCCTCACATTGCAGTTCTATGTTCCTTTTAGCATTTTATCTTAAAAGAATTCAAAGATTTTTTTTCCGCTTTGTCATTTCATAGCTTTCTGCCCATGCTGTAGCGGTGTAGCCTCCCATTTCAGTTGTTATGAATGCTTCCTTAATAGTGTCCATACAACGACACTAGTACACAACTCAACTTAGTCTTAATTCCATCACTTGGGACCAGCTACAAGAATCCTGTTCTTCCATTCAGACGAGCCATCGTTTGAGTTTAGGTTCATGCATTCTATTTTTTTATTTTCCTTTATAGATGGACCCAATTGTCCATCCTATGTAATTTCATCGTATTTTAATAAAATCATTTTTCTTATTTTCTTATCATCATAGTAATATTGGTTTTCAGATAGGAAGATATTGTTGAAGTTTGTACTTCTTCCGTTTCAAAATACATGGTTGTAGGAGTAAAGTTTTGTTCCAAAATATTTGACACTTTACTATTATCAAGGAATCTTTGCTCTTGTAAAACAGTTATTCCCTCATATATGTCTATGAAATATCTCGTCTATAAGCATTTAATTACCTAGGTATTGGATTAACTTAGGTGTATATGAGTCTTTTTCACATGTATTCATTGCATTTCTTATATGCATGGAGTAGTCTAAACCGACATGTAGTTTGAAACGGAGAGAGTATATGACATTATTGACCACAGGTTCGCCTTGGATGGCATGATGCTGGAACTTATAACAAGGACATTCAGGAGTGGCCGCAAAGAGGTGGTGCTAATGGGAGTCTAAGATTTGAAGTCGAACAGAAACATGCGGCAAATGCTGGCAAGTTTTAGTATGTTGCTGTTCTCGTTTCGATTTTACTACGTCAAAATAATGTTGCCTCACAAACTAGAATTACAGGGCTCGTAAATGCACTTAAACTTCTCCAGCCTATCAAAGACAAGTATACTGGTGTGACTTATGCAGATTTATTCCAATTGGCTAGTGCTACAGCGATAGAGGTTGGTGTTAGCTCTCTAGTTCATTGATGAGTTGAGAAAATGTGTCATACTTTTATTGTACTGATCAAAATTTCAAAATTACAGGAGGCTGGAGGCCCCAAAATTCCTATGAAGTATGGAAGAACAGATGTTACTGGTCCTGATGGATGTCCAGAAGAAGGGAGGCTCCCTGGTAAGATAATCTTGCTTCAGGATGATGTTGATGTTGGTGACACTGTTTCATTTAGGCCAAAGCACATATTCTCCTAGACACCAAGGGCTCATTTGGTACACGGGTATTTAGGGGTGGGAATGGGTATTTCAATCGGAGAATATATTTCAACTCTGTTTGGTACTCCCTCCGTCTCAAAATAGATGTCGTTTTGGAGTGTTTCACACATATTAAGAAATGTCATTAATGCATGTAAAGAAGTCCCAAATACCCCTAAAGTAATTCAACTACTTAGGTAATTAAATGGTTGGGTAAGAGATAGTTCACTATCATTATTAGAGGTACAATTGGTATAGAGCAATAAAAAAGCTTTGAAAATAGTGAAACGACTAGTATTTTGAGACAAAATTTAACTCCCAAAACGACATCTATTTTGAGACGGAGGGAGTAATTTTTAGAGGGGACAAGGGTTTAGGTATTAGTTTCCTGCATGGGATCAGTTACGCATTATTCACGGTCATATGAATCCCCCGATCTAGGGTGGTTTCTCATGTCCAAAGTAATTTGAGTACTTGGGAAATATTGCACCAATTTTTGAGCGGTTAATAAGATAAAATCTCAGTTAACACTAACATAAATTGATCACAAAAACCTAATCCATCTCCTCATCTCTTGCTTCCTCACACTCTCTGCGGCTTGTAGGTGAGACTTCAAACTTGTATGTTTTCCCATTTGTTAATCAATCCCCTCACTCTTATTCTCCTTCAACTCTCTCTCTCCCTCTTCATCATTCACATACAGATTTACACTGATTCAAACACTCAACAGTACAGATTTTGTTGTACATCTAGTTTCGAATCTTTATTTGGTCTTGCCCTTCCCCACTACTACTTCTTGGTTGACAATTAAATAAAGCAGCGGCCGCATGAAGAGCATTTGGACATCAGTGACTTTTAGAAAGAAAAAAAAGAAAACTAAAAACTAGGACAACTTCTTAAAATAAAAGATAGAATAACACATTACCTGTTAGTTAGGCATGTACAACCAAACATAGGAATGATATTTTGATGACCATTCTCTAAGTTAGATATAAGCAAAGGCCAAACACGGTAATGGGAATATCTAATTCCCATCATTCCAGAATTTCAGATTCCTAGATATTACATGCCCATCCCATGCACTAATTGAGCCCCAAAAGTGTCAGAAACTTTTTTTTTTTTTTGGTACAAACGGAAAGAGAGAAACAACTAGAATCTAGGGACAGAGGCTGGCTCCTGTATCAACGTAGCAATGTAATCGAATCTTTTTATATCCTTTGAACACAATGGTTCCTTGAATATAAATTGATGAAGGATTAGTTATGTTGGGCATAATTAATTCTTCATTCATCTTCACTAGAAATTTCTTCACTGGATTCTCCAGGATCTATTTCTATGATGTATATTTCTTCTTTGCCAGAATATTCATCTTCTACAGGTTCTAATCCTATAGAGATTATTTCCTGTAGAAACTTAACTCTTTGAGAGTTTTGCTTCCTATTTGGACATTCATTGGCATAATGTCCTTCTTCATTGCAGACCCAACATCTACAATTCTTTTTCCCTTTTGGACAAAACTTTTGATTGTTTTGTTTGAAAGGTTTTTTCTTCCTAAAGTATTTTCCTGGTTTAAAAGGCTTCTTTTTCCTTTTATACCTGTATTTTAGGAATTTTCTTTTTGTATTCTTTTTGTAGGTTTGGGGCGTACATCCGTATGTATGCCTTTGTTCTACAAGTTTTGCGCAACAAGTTTGACTAAATTTTTCAAACTGTTTTTGCTTTTTAGTTAAATCACAGATCTTAGAGATCTCTTCTTTAACTATTCTTTGTGCAAATGCTAAGCTGAATTGCGTAACATCTGATTTTTCTTTTTCAAATCTAGAAAGAGATTGTAATCCTACAAGGGGAATCTTTCTAAGATAAGAAATGATGAAGTTGTAATATTCGCTTTGATTTCCTGTGTTGAAAAGATGCTTTTCATAATCACAGTAAAATTGTTCTAATTGACAAATATCACAAATTTGCATATTGTTGAGAATGGTTCTTGCTTCTTCTCTTGTTTTGTCTAGCTCTGTTTGGGCGGATAAAATATTATCTATACCCAAGAACATGACATAGATACCATTTAACACTTGGTTAAAGGCAGTTAAAGGACTTAAAACTGGATTCCAGTTTGTTTCCTTTATAAACTTATTAACCGTTCCTGCGGTTTTATGGTCTAACAGTAGCAAGACTGTTTCTTGATCTTCATATTGATTGGGGTTTGTTTGAATTATCAAACTCATCTCTTTTGCCCAATTGTCTATGAGATATTTTCTATCCTTCTGACAATCTAAAAACAAAGTGTTAGATCCATAAGGAGATTGACTTAATTTGAATTCAGTGGTCGGAGGATAAAAGTCATTTTGTGACCTTTTCCTTTTCCTTTCACTATCTGTATTACCAGATCCTTGGCCAGGCTGAGGATTTTCTGGTTGATACTTTATATCTTCTTGAGTAGTATTTCCAATTTTTACATTTTCCATAGTACTCTGAAGGCTTAAGGTATCATCTTCTGATGATAAACTTGCAATTTCTTCATTTTCTGAACTTTCTGATGTTTCTAAGAGGTTCAGATAATGAGGTTCCTTAAAAAGGGAACGTAAGCTCTCGTCTTCTTCTATTAGCTTAGAGGCTTCATTTTGCTCTAGTTCTAGAAGGACCAAGGCTTTTTCGAATTTCTTGGCTGATAAGGGATCAGTAAGAGATTCTTGATTGAGGGTATCCCAATAGAATTTTTCTATATTTTTTAGGATATCCATCAGAATTTAGGTGGCCAGTTTAAACTGTGTGGGTTTTTCCCTGTTCCTAATTCTTTATTTCCAACACTGTTGTTGGGATAGCTATACTGATAAAGTTTTCCAGGATTTTCTTTCCTTTAAACTATATTAGTATTAGCTTGTTTTTGCAATAAATTAAGAACTTCTTTATTGCAATCGCATTTCTTTATTTCAGAAATGATTTTTGCTGCTGCAACTTCTACGATTTCTGATGTAGAAGGTTCATTTTCAAGCTTTTTTAAGATTTCTCTTAATAAAGGCTTGATGACTTTTTCTAGTTCTATCTGAACTATGTTAGCCATTATTCAAAGGAGTTTGACATTTGACTATCATTTTCTAGTTTTAGTGCCAAACTTTCTATCCTTTTTGACATAGATCTCAAAAGATCTCTGTCACTTCTTTCTTCAATGTTATGTTTTGAAGAATTTCCGATTTCTAAATTGTTTTTAGAAATACTGATTCTAGGTCTTTCACCTAATCTGGGTTTATTTTTAGCTATATTGATAGCCCAAGAATTTATAGGAGGTTCTATCGGAGAAAATATTTTTTTCTTCGACTTTTCCTATTTCTGAGAATACATCTTCCAATTCTATGTATTCTTTTTTCTTGTATTCTATGCTATGTACACTATTGGTAAGAGCATAGGCAACTAAATAAGTGAGACTAAAAACTTTATCTCCCTTATTCATAAGATTTTTCCTTTCGAATTCGTGTACAAAGGACAAAACCTGGTCTAAATTTTTTGTATTTAGACTTATTTCGAATTTTGGATATACAGAAAACATGAATTTTCTATATGCCAAATTTCCTCTGGCTGCTCCTAAAATGCAGTCTTTTCTATCATTGATTCTATTATCAATGAGAGCCATTTTTATTGGACTGTCTATTCCTTCCTGGAATTCAGATTTCAACAAAATTTTTATTGCTCCTAGATGAACCGTACTTATAGTAGGTCTAACTTTTGAGCTTATTTTTAGGAGTTGTTTATTTATTTCTTCTCAAGTAATTAGAGGTAAATAAACCATTCCTTTAGTATCTTTAATATCTACATGTAACTCCTTTGTGCTGACAAAGTAGTAGATATTATTTTTCCTCTTTAGAAAATATAAAGCTGGAATTCTAAAGATACTTTCTTTCTTCAAAGATAAACATGATTTATTTATCTGAGATAGTTTTTCTTGACTAAGCAAGAATTGTCCATTGAATCCTTCTTTAGATTCATGAAACTCGATCTGAAGATCTTCTTGATTGGAATCAAGAATTTCTTCGTCTGAAGTTAAATTAACTTCTATGTCTTGAGACATTTTCCCGGCTCTGATACCAGGTTTTTATGGGGATCAATCCATAAATTTGCGGAATTTATTCCTTTGAAGGAGTCATTACTTCCTTCAATTTTAGATACGTGGCGTTGTATCCAGAAGTGTCTCAATAATTCAAATGAATTATTTTTAGAGAGGTTACTGGTTTCCAGCCTATATACCTTCTTTAGGTTTGATAAAATCATAGCCTAAAATTCTTTTTTAAAGAATTTATTTGACAGTTAATAGTCAAATTATATAGAGGACTTAGTCCCGTTTGTTGTAATTCTTGAAAATCCCAATAAAGGAATTTTATAAGAATTTTATCTTGAGATTTGATAATCTCAGGAGTCTTTTGGAGTAAATAATTTAAATAAGTTAAATTATCTACATATCTCAAATTTTGAGATTCAATGATACACCAAGGTGTACTATGACTTATAGCATTTATGCTCATAAATTAATATTTTTATTTTCCTTTACGAAAAATTTATAATTTTTGTTTTACAGGAATAGTGTCTTTAGTACTAAATTATGTAATTATAGATGAGATATTATGTATAAAAAGATGATAAAAAGTTGTTATACCTTTCTTGAGCGTCTTCTTGTCAGTTCTGCCAATCCTTTGTCAACCTCTTGGCCTATTTCCCCTCAATGACCTCCTGTCTTAACTGGGTACTTCTTGGCACGGCTATTCAGACTGTGGACTCCAGGCTCAAACTGAACACTAACTAATGTAGACGAACAAAATTTTTAACAAAGCTTTTTATTTCACACCTTTATACATAAACCTTCTCAGGTCTTCATTACATAATTTTTCCTATTCTACTATCCCTGTATGGGATTTACTCACTCATTATTTTTTCTCACTCTAGGATCTCGAGTCTAGTATTCGATGATCTCCCCTAAAATCATAACTCTCCTTATATAATAAAGAGGGTCTTACAGATAGGAGTATTTTTCGTCACTGCTGACGTTTGAGACGCATTACTTTATTCAAAGTAGTAGGTCCCCGAAAAATGATTTCTCTGGTGGAGAATCTTTTTCTTTATGGCCGTCTTTGTCTTCTAGCGTCGGCTGCTTATGAGTGGAGGGTCCACTGTCTTCTTTATCACACAAGTTGCAATAATGCTGAGTCTTCTTTCGAATGGTAGGGCATATGCGCCTGTCGTGATGCGGAAAAATTTGTCCCGTGACAAATCTTTGTTGAAAAGAAAGAATCTTTTCTTCGTCGTTTTTGCTGAGTTGCCTATTACTTTGTGAAAAGATGAGGGAAGTGGCTCCTACATATTTTACAAAGATTTTATCATCTCGGCTAAAGCTGAAAGCTTTGTCTAGAAACTCTTCAAGCTTCTTTATCCCCAGTGGTCTGATGTCGTTTTTGGTTAACTGGCATCGAGCTGGAATGGAGGGAATATATTTCTCCCCATTACTGTTTCCAATCTGTATAATACAGATTGTTGGACATATGACTTCATCTTCATCGCCCCAAATGGGTATGGAACTGTGAATTTTTATGAAAATGTCCTTGTCATTTTTCAAGACTTTTGCCTTAAAACTTTTTATAGCCTTGTAAATTTCTTTAGGAAATTGGCTAATTTCTTTAAGGTTTTGACTAGGATAGATCATTCTAATCAACCCATAAGAAAAGGCTTCAGCCACTTGTTCAGGATCTGCGCCTTTTAGAAAATTGAAAAGATGTAAATTTTTCCCATTTTTAGTGAAAAACTTTTCATCTATTAATTTCTCTTCTCCAGCCATTCTTGCATGTTGGTAGAGGTATTCAAATCCTTGAATAGTAATGTCTTCATTATTCATGGGACTTTCTTTTGAGCTTGGTACCCCCTTTGAGGAAGTTTTCCGAGAGTAATCTGGCTCTTTTTTGTAGAATGTAAAGCTGCAACATAAGTGTTTGGCTTTAATCCTTCTGAACTACATACAAGATGTAGTTCTGGCAATAACTGATTCCTGCAATAAATATTAGCGGCAGTTTTTGCTTCTAAAAAGTTTTTAAACTTCTTATGTCTGATATTTGGAATACCATCAGTAGCTTTCTTTGTGATTTCCCAATTATCATAAATACCAGCATTAGGTCCGTTAAAAACGACATAATACGGTTTTGAATTTTTGTTAAGGATTTGAATTCCCAAATCTAACGTTTGACCATCAGCGGATTTGACTCCCGTCTTTGTCTTCTAGCGTCGGCTGCTTATGAGTGGAGGGTCCACTGTCTTCTTTATCACACAAGTTGCAATAATGCTGAGTCTTCTTTCGAATGGTAGGGCATATGCGCTTGTCGTGATGCGGAAAAAGTTGTCCCGTGACAAATCTTTGTTGAAAAGAAAGAATCTTTTCTTCGTCGTTTTTGCTGAGTTGCCTATTACTTTGTGAAAAGATGAGGGAAGTGGCTCCTACATATTTTACAAAGATTTTATCATCTCGGCTAAAGCTGAAAGCTTTGTCTAGAAACTCTTCAAGCTTCTTTATCCCCAGTGGTCTGATGTCGTTTTTGGTTAACTGGCATCGAGCTGGAATGGAGGGAATATATTTCTCCCCATTGCTGTTTCCAATCTGTATAATACAGATTGTTGGACATATGACTTCATCTTCATCGCCCCAAATGGGTATGGAACTGTGAATTTTTATGAAAATGTCCTTGTCATTTTTCAAGACTTTTGCCTTAAAACTTTTTATAGCCTTGTAAATTTCTTTAGGAAATTGGCTAATTTCTTTAAGGTTTTGACTAGGATAGATCATTCTAATCAACCCATAAGAAAAGGCTTCAGCCACTAAGTTCTGAAAACAAAGAGGATATTTCACCCTCTGCTAAAAAGCAAAATAGTGAAACTAGTCCAGTACAAACGGTAGCTGGTAAAGACCTCTCAAATCCGTTAAAGGTTGATGCTTTACCAAAAAGCATAAATGAGGTACAATCCTCTTTAACATTAGCAACAGATTCAATCAAAGAATTGATTAATCTTAGGCCTAATGGGGGAATTCAAATCCCACAAGACGGAGTCAAATCCGCTGACGGTCAAACGTTAGATTTGGGAATTCAAATCCTTAACAAAAATTCAAAACCGTATTATGTCGTTTTTAACGGACCTAATGCTGGTATTTATGATAATTGGGAAATCACAAAGAAAGCTACTGATGGTATTCCAAATATCAGACATAAGAAGTTTAAAAACTTTTTAGAAGCAAAAACTGCCGCTAATATTTATTGCAGGAATCAGTTATTGCCAGAACTACATCTTGTATGTAGTTCAGAAGGATTAAAGCCAAACACTTATGTTGCAGCTTTACATTCTACAAAAAAGAGCCAGATTACTCTCGGAAAACTTCCTCAAAGGGTACCAAGCTCAAAAGAAAGTCCCATGAATAATGAAGACATTACTATTCAAGGATTTGAATACCTATACCAACATGCAAGAATGGCTGGAGAAGAGAAATTAATAGATGAAAAGTTTTTCACAAAAAATGGGAAAAATTTACATCTTTTCAATTTTCTAAAAGGCGCAGATCCTGAACAAGTGGCTGAAGCCTTTTCTTATGGGTTGATTAGAATGATCTATCCTAGTCAAAACCTTAAAGAAATTAGCCAATTTCCTAAAGAAATTTACAAGGCTATAAAAAGTTTTAAGGCAAAAGTCTTGAAAAATGACAAGGACATTTTCATAAAAATTCACAGTTCCATACCCATTTGGGGCGATGAAGATGAAGTCATATGTCCAACAATCTGTATTATACAGATTGGAAACAGTAATGGGGAGAAATATATTCCCTCCATTCCAGCTCGATGCCAGTTAACCAAAAACGACATCAGACCACTGGGGATAAAGAAGCTTGAAGAGTTTCTAGACAAAGCTTTCAGCTTTAGCCGAGATGATAAAATCTTTGTAAAATATGTAGGAGCCACTTCCCTCATCTTTTCACAAAGTAATAGGCAACTCAGCAAAAACGACGAAGAAAAGATTCTTTCTTTTCAACAAAGATTTGTCACGGGACAAATTTTTCCGTATCACGACAAGCGTATATGCCCTACCATTCGAAAGAAGACTCAGCATTATTGCAACTTGTGTGATAAAGAAGACAGTGGACCCTCCACTCATAAGCAGCCGACGCTAGAAGACAAAGACGGCCATAAAGAAAAAGATTCTCCACCAGAGAAATCATTTTTCGGGGACCTACTACTTTGAATAAAGTAATGCGTCTCAAACGTCAGCAGTGACGAAAAATACTCCTATCTGTAAGACCCTCTTCATTATATAAGGAGAGTTATGTTTTTAGGGGAGATCATCGAATACTAGACTCGAGATCCTAGAGTGAGAAAAAATAATCTATGAGTGAGTAAATCCCATACAGGGATAGTAGAATAGGAAAAATTATGTAATGAAGACCTGAGAAGGTTTATGTATAAAGGTGTGAAATAAAAAGCTTTGTTATAAATTTTGTTAGTCTACATTAGTTAGTGTTCAGTTTGAGCCTGGAGTCCACAGTCTGAATAGCCGTGCCAAGAAGTACCCAGTTAAGACAGGAGGTCGTTGAGGGGAAATAGGCCAAGAGGTTGACAAAGGATTGGCAGAACTGACAAGAAGACGCTCAAGAAAGGTATAACAACTTTTTATCATCTTTTTATACATAATATCTCATCTATAATTACATAATTTAGTACTAAAGACACTATTCCTGTAAAACAAAAATTATAAATTTTTCGTAAAAGAAAATAAAAATATTAATTTATGAGCATAAATGCTATAAGTCATAGTACACCTTGGTGTATCATTGAATCTCAAAATTTGAGATATGTAGATAATTTAACTTATTTAAATTATTTACTCCAAAAGACTCCTGAGATTATCAAATCTCAAGATAAAATTCTTATAAAATTCCTTTATTGGGATTTTCAAGAATTACAACAAACGGGACTAAGTCCTCTATATAATTTGACTATTAACTGTCAAATAAATTCTTTAAAAAAGAATTTTAGGCTATGATTTTATCAAATCTAAAGAAGGTATATAGGCTGGAAACCAGTAACCTCTCTAAAAATAATTCATTTGAATTATTGAGACACTTCTGGATACAACGCCACGTATCTAAAATTGAAGGAAGCTGTATTTCATAGGTTTAACCCTACAAACACTCTTTGGATCTATGAGCTTAATACTCGCCTTCATCCATTGTTTAGTTTTTTGAGGATCCAAAGGATTTTCAGAACAAACTTTGTCTAAAAGATCATTTATTTTTGACCTTTTTTCTAAATTTGTTTCAAACTCTTGTTGTTCGTTGAAAGGTTTTAACATCTCTTTCCCCCTTTCTAAAAAGAAAACTTTTGAGGAGGTAATATTGTCTGGCTCAATAGAAGACGTTGTAGAGTTTTTCTTCATGGATTCAAGAAATCCAGGAAAACCGACTCGTTCTGCTTTGCGAACTTTTCGTATCCATACTTCTTCCTTTGAGGGAGTAGTAAAGATAATTCGATCCGTTAGTTGAGTGAACGGACTATATAAGAGACAGAAGTTATTTCCTAAAAGGAAATCAATTCCTGTTTCTTGTTGATATATTGTTGGGATATGAAAGAAGGTATCCGCCAAAAATATATCTAGGTTTTTACAAACCTTGGTGATTGTAATGGAAGTTCCATTAGCAATTTTAACTTGTATGGGTCTTTCAGAGTTAACCCAATGTTCTGATGGGATCACATGTTTACTTGCTATACAGAGGCTGGCTCCTGTATCAACGTAGCAATGTAATCGAATCTTTTTATATCCTTTGAACACAATGGTTCCTTGAATATAAATTGATGAAGGATTAGTTATGTTGGGCATAATTAATTCTTCATTCATCTTCACTAGAAATTTCTTCACTGGATTCTCCAGGATCTATTTCTATGATGTATATTTCTTCTTTGCCAGAATATTCATCTTCTACAGGTTCTAATCCTATAGAGATTATTTCCTGTAGAAACTTAACTCTTTGAGAGTTTTGCTTCCTATTTGGACATTCATTGGCATAATGTCCTTCTTCATTGCAGACCCAACATCTACAATTCTTTTTCCCTTTTGGACAAAACTTTTGATTGTTTTGTTTGAAAGGTTTTTTCTTCCTAAGTATTTTCCTGGTTTAAAAGGCTTCTTTTTCCTTTTATACCTGTATTTTAGGAATTTTCTTTTTGTATTCTTTTTGTAGGTTTGGGGCGTACATCCGTATGTATGCCTTTGTTCTACAAGTTTTGCGCAACAAGTTTGACTAAATTTTTCAAACTGTTTTTGCTTTTTAGTTAAATCACAGATCTTAGAGATCTCTTCTTTAACTATTCTTTGTGCAAATGCTAAGCTGAATTGCGTAACATCTGATTTTTCTTTTTCAAATCTAGAAAGAGATTGTAATCCTACAAGGGGAATCTTTCTAAGATAAGAAATGATGAAGTTGTAATATTCGCTTTGATTTCCTGTGTTGAAAAGATGCTTTTCATAATCACAGTAAAATTGTTCTAATTGACAAATATCACAAATTTGCATATTGTTGAGAATGGTTCTTGCTTCTTCTCTTGTTTTGTCTAGCTCTGTTTGGGCGGATAAAATATTATCTATACCCAAGAACATGACATAGATACCATTTAACACTTGGTTAAAGGCAGTTAAAGGACTTAAAACTGGATTCCAGTTTGTTTCCTTTATAAACTTATTAACCGTTCCTGTGGTTTTATGGTCTAACAGTAGCAAGACTGTTTCTTGATCTTCATATTGATTGGGGTTTGTTTGAATTATCAAACTCATCTCTTTTGCCCAATTGTCTATGAGATATTTTCTATCCTTCTGACAATCTAAAAACAAAGTGTTAGATCCATAAGGAGATTGACTTAATTTGAATTCAGTGGTCGGAGGATAAAAGTCATTTTGTGACCTTTTCCTTTTCCTTTCACTATCTGTATTACTAGATCCTTGGCCAGGCTGAGGATTTTCTGGTTGATACTTTATATCTTCTTGAGTAGTATTTCCAATTTTTACATTTTCCATAGTACTCTGAAGGCTTAAGGTATCATCTTCTGATGATAAACTTGCAATTTCTTCATTTTCTGAACTTTCTGATGTTTCTAAGAGGTTCAGATAATGAGGTTCCTTAAAAAGGGAACGTAAGCTCTCGTCTTCTTCTATTAGCTTAGAGGCTTCATTTTGCTCTAGTTCTAGAAGGACCAAGGCTTTTTCGAATTTCTTGGCTGATAAGGGATCAGTAAGAGATTCTTGATTGAGGGTATCCCAATAGAATTTTTCTATATTTTTTAGGATATCCATCAGAATTTAGGTGGCCAGTTTAAACTGTGTGGGTTTTTCCCTGTTCCTAATTCTTTATTTCCAACACTGTTGTTGGGATAGCTATACTGATAAAGTTTTTCAGGATTTTCTTTCCTTTCAACTATATTAGTATTAGCTTGTTTTTGCAATAAATTAAGAACTTCTTTATTGCAATCGCATTTCTTTATTTCAGAAATGATTTTTGCTGCTGCAACTTCTACGATTTCTGATGTAGAAGGTTCATCTTCAAGCTTTTTTAAGATTTCTCTTAATAAAGGCTTGATGACTTTTTCTAGTTCTATCTGAACTATGTTAGCCATTATTCAAAGGAGTTTGACATTTGACTATCATTTTCTAGTTTTAGTGCCAAACTTTCTATCCTTTTTGACATAGATCTCAAAAGATCTCTGTCACTTCTTTCTTCAATGTTATGTTTTGAAGAATTTCCGATTTCTAAATTGTTTTTAGAAATACTGATTCTAGGTCTTTCACCTAATCTGGGTTTATTTTTAGCTATATTGATAGCCCAAGAATTTATAGGAGGTTCTATCGGAGAAAATATTTTTTCTTCGACTTTTCCTATTTCTGAGAATACATCTTCCAATTCTATGTATTCTTTTTTCTTGTATTCTATGCTATGTACACTATTGGTAAGAGCATAGGCAACTAAATAAGTGAGACTAAAAACTATAGAAATTATAGGCATTAGTGGTAGAAGATTATTCTATTTTAAGTATTAACTGCATTTTGCTGCTCTTTTATCTGGTGGTTAGATGCTGGACCTCCTTCACCCGCTGCTCATTTACGCGATGTGTTTTACAGGATGGGATTGAATGACAAGGTTGACATCAGTTTCTTGCTCTTTTATCTTTAACAGTTATTTTGATTGTTGTCTGATGCTCATAAATGGGCTGTTTGATATTCAGGAGATTGTTGCACTATCTGGTGCACATACGTTGGGAAGGTCCAGACCCGAACGTAGTGGTTGGGGCAAGCCAGAGACCAAATATACGGTATTTTAGATTTATTTTTTTTTTGTTTTTAATTTGGAGTATACTGTTTCGGAGAGCAGCCTTTTGGACAGTGTCAATTTTCTTTTTTCATAATAATACTACCTCCGTCCTAGAGTAAGAGTAAGAGTCCTACTTTCTATTTTGGTACGTCCCAGAGTAAGAGTCATTCCTAAAATGGTAAAGAATCTTTACTATTCATCCCACTCATTCTCTCTCCTACTTTACTTTTATACTCACAACACCAATCAATTGACTATTCCCTCCCACTCATTCTCTCTCTTACTTTACTTTTACACTCACAACACTTACTTTACTTCCACCATTTCTTAATCTCTGTGCAAATGGGAGGTAGGACTCTTACTCTGGGACGGAGGGAGTACTTGAATTGGCCAGAGACCAAATATACAGTATTTTAGAAATCTTATTTAACTTTACTTTGGAGTATACTGTTGCGGAGAGCAGCCATTTGGACAGTGTCAATTTTTTTCACATTAATACTTGAACTGGCCATGTTAACACATACTTTTTTCTTATGACAATTTTGAAACGACTAAAAGTTTATTTTAGCACAACTCAAGTACAAAGCACTTTTAATGTTTTATTTCTATAATAATTTGAAAATCATCTACTACGGCAGATTCTAGATAAGTATTCTCTAGCTGTAAAAGATTAATCCTGCTTCCTTGATACTGATTACATTCACGTGATAAAATAATGGCTTTTGTAACTGGAAAATAGAGGCTATATATTTCACCCAGTAAACAAATTGGTTTCAAATGACACACCAGTGGCTTTAATCCCCTGGATAAATCTTTCTAGCTAGGATAGCAGTAGTTTGTATAGGAGTTACCTTCTCTATGAATAGGCCTGATGACCGTTTAGGGTAGCGTACTATTCCAAAATTTACAATAGACTAGCATAGTGACAAATATATCAGTTAATTTTCATTTTTTGTTTTCAGTTACTGAAAAAAGCATGGAGGCCATTAGAAAGATAACTTAATATTATGCTACCTTAGTCAATGCAATTATCTTTTTTAACAGCATCCATATTTTTCCCATTATTGAAAACAAGCATGAAAGTATGCTGCTACATATCCAATTAAACTAAGCTAGTCTATTTGTAAATTGGTATAGTAGGTTACTGTTAGTGGTCGTTTCTTCCTAAATATGAGCCAAAGAAGCCTGAGTTTAGTTAAACGTCTCTGCTTATATTTTCTTAAAGGAAAAGAAAAAAAGAAGCTTTCTGGTGACTTCATCAAGTCAGATGTATTATGTAGAGGCATTTTTCTGTCTGTATGCCTCTGTCTTTCATTAAATTTGATTAACCCAAAAGAGAAAATATGTTTGGTGATTTCACCGAGGCAGAAGTAGTCTTTCTTCCTTCCATTTCTTCGCTTATGGATCAAGGCAATAACCGTTGCTATTATTGATGGATTATGTTATTGATGTTGGTCTGCTATGTCAATTACATTTTGACAGAAAGATGGACCTGGAGCTCCTGGAGGTCAGTCTTGGACAGCAAAGTGGCTAAAATTTGATAATTCCTACTTCAAGGTAGGATCTTTTATAATATCCTTCTCTTTTTTTGCTTATTTAGAACCAAAGATCTGCCAACTTATGTCAGCCAAATGCACTTAATCGGTACAGGATATCAAAGAAAAGATAGATGAAGAGCTACTGGTTTTGCCAACTGATGCTGCTCTTTTCGAAGATCCTTCATTTAAGGTGGAAAATGACTGAGATTTAAAGTCAAAAGAATTTGTATGATTTGCCTTTTATTTATGTAGATTTAGCATCTTTTACAGACATACGCTGAGAAATATGCTGAAGATGAAGATGCGTTTTTCAAAGACTATGCTGAAGCCCATGCCAAACTCAGCAACCTTGGAGCCAAATTTAATCCTCCCGAGGTTTGCCAATCCTTATTTTATTGTTCTCTATCTTTGCCTAATAAGCTAGCCAAGCGCGATTAATACTTTATAAGGCTTCTTCATCATTTTTGTATGAACTAAATTGCAACTATGAAGAAACAATTCATAATTGAGTTTTACAAGTGCCAAATTCATTTTTACCAATGTGCATGCACAAATACATTCGTGTGCTTTTTGCGTCATATTACGTATGACGGCTGTCAATGGCAGATCTTTGCTTGAATGTATGGGTGGAAGTTGTTGAGAATGGAGTCAAAACCAAGAAGAAAGGGTCGAAACCGCGGAGGAGTCGAGACCGGGATGGAGCAAAAGAAGATCCGGCCGGACCCCAATGGAAGACCGGACCGGACCATCAAGAGATCCGGCCGGACCACCCTGCAAGACCCGATCGAAGCATGAAGACTCGGTGATGGGCCGTTGATTTGTTGAGGGAATTAGTTTTCCATAATGATTCTGATGTCAACTGTGCCCAAGGAATCTTTGGAAAAAAGGAGGTGATTTTCTTAGGAATTAGTTTCCTAATAATAGTTATACTCCTTCCGTCTCGAGGACTTCGGGTAAATTAGGTTTTGATCAGGATTTGGTTTTGGTATTCCTATCAATATATTGTGACAGCCACCATAGTATTTGGTACACTAGAGAAAAATAGCCAGTGAGAATCTCTGAGTCACAAAGAGAGTCAAGTGAGTGCTAACCCTTGAGGGTGCCCTTAGGGGCATTCCATGGATGGGTTGAAGCATGACTAGGGTTTTTATGTGTGATGGGAGTGTTTACATTGAGAGGTTATCTCCTTGCAATATAGAGCGGTAGGCTTTATTGTAAACAGACACAGATTATGATATTAGTGAAATATCCTGGCTTGGCAGTGCCCCCAGATGTAGTCATTGTTATTGACGAACTGGGTTAACAAATATTGTGTTCTTTTCTTGTTGATTACTTTTCATATTATTCGTATGCATGGTTGTTGTGTTTCACCATTATCAGAATTGTATGGGCATAAACTGCACAGATATACCACAATTCCCCAACAACTGGTATCACAGCTTCCGGTTAGTAAGATCAGGGTTGTACGAGTTAATTGAATGTGGCTGCAGGAACGCGGATCAGAATTAGGGGCTGCAGAAATTCTTTTGATTTTATGATTACTAAGACCAAATAGGATCAAGGTTTCATAAATTCAGATGGATTTGGGACTGCAGGTATTCAGGTCAAGGTTGCAGGTAACATAATCATAGAAGGACATGAATCCAAGATCAGGGTTGCAGAATCTGGTTGTTGCTAGGGTTTGCATGGATCTAGACGGATCGTGTTATTAAGGATTTGTGGGTGCAGTGATAATGGGCGGAGATTGATCAACATAGAAATTCGTTGGTGCGAATTTGGGCAACGGATTTGGATTATGAAAGTTGCAAGAGAGAAAGATTCAAGTTTTCCAGACTTTAATAGATGATTGATTGCATAGGTGTGCAGATCATAGCACCATAGCACATGCAATAGGCATACGGGGTACGTGCAACAAATGTGCATAATTCGTGCAATGCACGTGCAGATTTCATGCAATGCACGAGCAGATCCGTGCAGCGCACGTGCAGATTTTGTGCAAGTGCAGATTTTTGTTGGGATTGGATCCCAAACTATGAGGAAGAAAAGGAGTCTAAGTCGGGGGAGTTGGTGAGATCAAGAAGGAGTTCAAACCGGAGAACTTCTAGGCGGAGAAGCAAGCGGGCGCCTGGTGGTGACCAGGCGGGCGCTCATTTAGGCAGAAAGGTTGGTCCGCATGAATATTAATTCGAGCGGGCGCCTGGTAAGGGGTGAGCGGGCGCTTGGTATGCCGGCTGGGCTGATTTGTTTCCTATTTTGACACAATCTCTTCTTAATTTGATTTAGATCTTCCTTGTACTGCTATATAAGCATAGTCACGACCTAGGATACATTGTAGCAGATTATTAAGGTGTGATTAATAATATATTGGCTTGGCAATTGCCCCCGGACGTAGTTCATTTGTTGAACGAACCGGGTAAACAATTCTTGTGTTCTTGTGTGTGTGATTCTTCCATTATTGTGCTTGTGGGTTTGTGTTCTTGATCTAGATTGCAACGGGGTACCACTAAATTCCCAACAACTGGTATTAGAGCTTTGGTTAGGAGGATTCAAAGTTTCATTAGTTGATTAATTTTGAATCACATTCTTGGGGACTTTGTGAAGCAATCAAGATGAAGAACTCAATCAAGAAATTCAACGGTGTGAATTTCACGTTTTGGAGGACAAGGGTTGAAGATTACCTTTATTGTAAGGATCTTCATAAACCCTTAGGTGCGAAACCCGAAGACATGTCACAAGGGGATTGGGAGACGTTAGATCGGAAGGCGTTAGGAGCGGTGAGGAGCGCTCTAACCGACGACGTTGTACGGAACGCGATGGAGGCCAAGACAACGGTGGGGTTGCTACAGATGCTGTCAGACATGTATGAGAAGCCGTCGAATATCAATAAGGTGCATTTGATAAAGAGGTTTGCGAATACGAAGATGTCAGAGGGGCAGACAGCAGCGAGTCATATCGGCAGTTTCAAAGGTATGGTGGACCAATTGAAAAGTGTTGATATTACTTTCTCCGATGAAGTGTTAGCATGTTTTCTACTAAAATCGTTGCCTGATAGTTGGGAGGTAACTGTCACAACGATCAGTACGTCGAAAACACCATTAGTGTATACGGAGGTTCGAGATCTCATCCTTCAAGAGGAGTTGAGAAGGAAAGAGAAAAGGGGAGAATCTTCCGCAGATGGGGCTGCACTTAGGGTGGAGAGAAATAGGGGAAGGGGGGACCGAAAAAGGGGAAAAAGCCGATCAAGTGCTACAATTGTGGCACGATAGGTCATATCATTTATGACTGTCCGGAGAAGGATGGTGATGCACACGTGGTGGATGATGGGGATGTATTAATCCTAGGAGAGGAGCAGTCAGGTGAAGATTGGGTGTTGGATTCTGGAGCTTCTTGTCATGCTAGTGGGGATGCAGAAACAATGGAGCGGTATAAAACCGGAGATTTTGGGGTTGTCTATCTTGGTGATGATCAACCTTTGAAGATCAAAGGAAAGGGGGATGTGATGATGAAGACACCTAACTGGGCTGTTTTACAATTGCACGATGTGATGCATGTTCCGGACTTGAGAAGGAGGGTGATTTCCGTGGGACAACTTGATGATGAAGGGTATGGTGTGACCTTCACTGGTGGGTCTTGGGAAGTCACAAAAAGAGCTAAGGTGATAGCTCATGGGGTTAAGGAGAAGATGTTGTACTCTACCTACAATGTCGACATTTGCTCTGGTGGGAGCAAGAGGCTAAAGAACCGGCCTATTGGTGTAGAAAGGAGAGACATCAAGAAACGGTATGTTAGGGGGGAGAAGGACACAAAGTTGATCAACGCGATGTGGAAGTCCAAGTGCCCTAACAGAGAGCGTGTTCAGACCAAGAGAAGACGATGCAAGAAACAAGGTGTGTCCAAGTTTCAAGGGGGAGCATTGCGAGGAAGGTGGGTCTGGAGGGAGAAGGCGAAGTTAGACTTGCGGAGAGAAATCAAGGTAGAAGCTGATTTGGGGAGGCAAGAACTATCTAGCACGGAGGGGTTGAAACGTCGCTTGGTTTCAACTCGCCTTAGTACTTGAGCGGGAGGCTCGGTAATGTCAAGCCAATATGGGGGGTAAAACGTGTTCAAAGGTGTTCACTCCGTGGTGGGAGTTGATGAGTGTTTCTATGCTTATGAGTTTAGTCTCCAGGTGGGAGATTGTTGGGATTGGATCCTAAACTATGAGGAAGAAAAGGAGACTAAGTCGGGGGAGTTGGTGAGATCAAGAAGGAGTTCAAACCGGAGGAGAACTTCTGGGCGGAGAAGCAAGCGGGCGCCTGGTGGTGACCAGGCGGGCGCTCATTTAGGCAGAAAGGTTGGTCCGCATGAATATTAATTCGAGCGGGCGCCTGGTAAGGGGTGAGCGGGCGCTTGGTATGCCGGCTGGGCTGATTTGTTTCCTATTTTGACACAATCTCTTCTTAATTTGATTTAGATCTTCCTTGTACTGCTATATAAGCATAGTCACGACCTAGGACACATTGTAGCAGATTATTAAGGTGTGATTAATAATATATTGGCTTGGCAATTGCCCCCGGGCGTAGTTCATGTGTTGAACGAACCGGGTAAACAATTCTTGTGTTCTTGTGTGGTGATTCTTCCATTATTGTGCTTGTGGGTTTGTGTTTTTGATCTAGATTGCAACGGGGTACCACTAAATTCCCAACAATTTTGTGCAGCAAACATGCAGAGAGCGTGCAGAAGGGTAAAGAATATGTGCAGCAAGCGTATGGGGTATGCAGAAGTTGCTAGATGTGCAGGAGAATTCAAAGGTGCATGGATGAGATACTTGATTGACCATTGAGCAGCTAGGAGGAAGGTTGTGTGGTCGTCTTTGGCTGTGAGATGTGAAGAATTGCCGTGGTAGCTAATTTGGTAGCTCATGAGGCAGATGATGTTGTACACCACATACAACATGTTTCGCACGGGGGGTTGCCTGGAATGCGAGGATGGCGGGGGCCAAGATCGCCATGGTGGAAGAAATTTCGCCAGGAACTGTATGTTGGTAGAAAGTTGGTTGAGAAGGCTGGCCAGCAAGAGTGACAACTTGACCAACATGAGCGTTATCCAGAACTAGTTGCAAATAAGTTGCCTTGGTACACTGAAAGACCAAGAATGTGAAGGCACGCGATCGCATAGGGGTTCATGGATAGAAACAAGAAACAGACGAGCGGAGATAATTGCATGGAGGATCACTTTGGGAAGTGAAGACTCAGGGCAAGAGAAGTTTCCGGCAGTTATGTTGAAGACCTACGCTTTGCTTCAACTCGTTTGTTTGGGCTTTGTGGAGCCTAATGATGAGACTTTTGGCAAAAGTCGAATGTAGTGGTAAAATATTTGGTGGATCATTCTCAGGTGGGAGTTTGATGAAGTATGTCACTATCATGGTTTATGTCACCAGGTGGGAGATTGTTGAGAATGGAGTCAAAACCAAGAAGAAAGGGTCAAAACCGCGGAGGAGTCGAGACCGGGATGGAGCAAAAGAAGATCCGGTCGGACCCCAATGGAAGACCTGACCGGACCATCAAGAGATCCGGCCGGACCACCCTGCAAGACCCGATCGAAGCATGAAGACTCGGTGATGGGCCGTTGATTTGTTGAGGGAATTAGTTTTCCATAATGATTCTGATGTCAACTGTGCCCAAGGAATCTTTGGAAAAAAGGAGGTGATTTTCTTAGGAATTAGTTTCCTAATAATAGTTATACTCCTTCCGTCTCGAGGACTTCGTGTAAATTAGGTTTTGATCAGGATTTGGTTTTGGTATTCCTATCAATATATTGTGACAGCCACAATAGTATTTGGTACACTAGAGAAAAATAGCTAGAAAGAATCTGTGAGTGACAAAGAGAGCCAAGTGAGTGCTAACCCTTGGGGGTGCCCTTAGGGGCATTCCATGGATGAGTTGAAGCATGTCTAGGGTTTTTATGTGTGATGGGAGTGTTTACATGGAGAGGTTATCTCCTTGCGATATAGAGCGGTAGGCTTTATTGTAAACAAACGCAGATTATGATATTAGTGAAATATCCTGGCTTGGCAGTGCCCCCAGATGTAGTCATTGTTATTGACAAACTAGGTTAACAAATATTGTGTTCTTTTCTTGTTGATTACTTTTCATATTATTCCGTATGCATGGTTGTTGTGTCTCACCATTATCAGAATTGTACTCCCTCCGGTCCCAAATATAAGCAAAAATAACTAAAATCACACCTATTAAAAAAGTAGTTAAGTTAGTTAATTGTCTTGATTTTATAATAAAGACATGTTAAAATTACTAATATATCCTCATATTAAATGTGTAATAAATGTGCACTTGTATTTAAAAATGAATAATTAAATAGGGGCAGTTTTGGTAAGAGAGTATTAAATAGTCTTGAAATCCCTTAGAGTTGCTTATATTTAGGTCAAAAAAAAACCCACTTTTGTTGCTTATAATTGAGTCCGGAGGGAGTATGGGCATAAACTGCACAGATATACCACAATTCCCCAACAAAAGTGTACCCATTGAAACAAATTGTGTATTTAGTTTAGTGGTAAAGTGTCAAGCTCTTTTACCTTGAGGTTGTGAGTTTGAGTCCCATAACAAGCATTTTCTCTTCGCATTTTTTTATATTTTACAGCTTATAGTGTAATTTGTGCACCTCCTCATTAATGTTCTATATCCGCTGCTGACGGTTGTTTAGCATACATGAATGACCCAGGATTATGATAATTCTCACAGACTTTAACTTGTCGCATTGCTGATTGGATTCAATGCTCTACTTGTTTTAAATTCATTAGTCACTTATCCCGACTTTCTTTGGTCAACTTATTTAAACTTTAAGCGAATATATTCAAGAAGTTACTTGTCCTTAAAAAATTCTAGGCCAAATTACATTCAGGGCAATGCTAGGGGCACAAAAGAAGTATACAAAATGATGGATACAAAATGAGGTGGCGATATTTTTATTGGCCACTTCGATAGTGGACCCGGCACACTCTAATTAAAAGTATCAATAAAATTTTGACACCTCATTTTGTGAGCCAAGTTTTGTGAGATTTTTTTTGTGACTTTATATTTACCCTTACATTTATCCCCCCTAAGTATCCACCCAATCCCATTTGGCACCCCATTTTGAAAAGTTTGTCTGTTTGGTACCCCAGTTTGAAAGGAGTGTATTCTTTTTCCTGCCAAGCAATGTCGTGTCATGATTTGTAAAATACTCCGTTTAGTGGTGACTGTTTTTTCAAACATGAGCACTTTTACCCCTTTTGCCATTTTGATCACTTTTTTAATATGATCGCGAAGTATCTCTGAAACCTTTTGTGAAATATTACCCAGGGTATCTCTATAGATGATAGTCCAGCCCAAGCAGCACCGAGAAGTTTGTAGCAGCCAAGTACTCGTCAGGAAAGGTTGTAACTACAAATCTTCTATATCATATTTTCCTTTCACTTGATAGTTACAAGACATTTTCTCTATTGCATGAAAAGAATCATGTCTACAACCTTTATATATGCAGATTGGTTAAAACCTCTCACTTTTGATGGTTGCTGCTGCAGGATTAAATTACAAGTACTATCTTGTTTTTCTAGTGCCATTTTCTTTTAAATAAACACAAGATGAAGCTAGCTATAAGCAAACCGTGTGAAGTCAAATCTTAAACTTTGGAGTCTAAATGAAGGAGAGGATAAATTCAAATGAGTGTTTTGCTTATTTGAATTTGCAGAAAGAGTTATCGAGCACGATGAAGCAGAAGATTAGAGCAGAGTACGAAGCAATAGGAGGAAGCCCAGATAAGCCTCTCCAATCAAATTATTTCCTAAATATCATAATTGCCGTAGCTGTTTTGGCCATTTTGACATATCTACTTGGAAACTAATTTCCTTTTTTTTTTTGGGGGTTATCTCAATGGTATTATTTTGTGAATTTGGTTTGCGTTTAGCGTTTAGCGTTTAGCATTCGTGCCTTGGTGCAATTACTATGATCTGGTAGTTTAGCATTAGGCATTACAAATACTTGATCCTTTCCTGTCGAAGGGTCTCTTTTCTTGCACATGTAGTGCTTGTTTGGTGTGCAAAATAATCATTCCATTATTGTCGTACAAATTTGATTTCGTAGGCCTTTAGATATAGATATGCCTGATTCAGTACAAAAGATTGGGCTGAATCTGGGAGCGTTACCAAGCCTCTAACTGAACTTGTGAGAGCGATCAAACTAGTACATTTTTTTTTTTTGACATTTAAGTAATTATTATTCTATTAAATACTATTACAAGCATATAATGAACTTTAATACTTCTTCAACCAAAAAAATAAATAAAATAAAAAATAGCTTCGCTTTGATTATTATAATAATATTTTAAAATGATCATTATTTATCTATTTAACTAAAAATTATTAGTATTATTTAAGTGACTATTATCCTAGTAAATATTATTACTCTTTTTGTTTCAAGTTACATGTTCATTTTAAAAGTTAAATTTGATGTTTTTACTATTAAATTAACTATCACGCGGAATTAGTAAAATGGTGCATTGCACAGAAAATAGTAATTATGAATACACTCAAGGGATTTTTACCAATAAGTCCCGGGGGGAATGTGGTATTTACCAATAAAAACGCAACATTTCAAATTCTACCTTAGGGTCCTTAGGTTCAAATCAATTTTACCAATAAGTCCCTTGTACCTTTTAAATGGCAAAAATAACCCCAATCCAAATAAATTCATACTACACCTCTAACCATTTTAACTGCCACCTTTACATTTAACCACCACCACCCGCTGCCGCCGTACATCGCCGGGCCTCCGGCCAACCGCTGCCATCTGCAACCCCAAGTTTTGGCTAAGACACCTAACCACTATGTTAAGCTTCTTACTTGTTCTATTAGTAGACTATTATATATTTAACACTACATCTCACATTTGTTGTTGTTTTTTTTTTTTTTTTTTTTTTTTGCGGGTTAGGAGTATTAATTCTTCATAATTGAACAATTACTCATTTTTAATAAAAAAAAGAGATAAATTTATTTCTCAATTGTTTAAATAGCATTTGACAACACCTAGTTCTGAAAATGAGTATCATTTGTAAAAACTGTGCAATGAATTTCTTAGTTATTACACTCAACTCATGTGTTAACAACTGATAAATAAATTTATCAGTTCTTATATTAAACTCGTGTGTGAATAACTGAGAAATGAATATCTCATTTATTATTATATTATTAACAGAGAAAAATTGATAACTGAGAAATAAAAATACCAGTTCTTGTACTCAAATTCATATGTAAATAACTGAGAAATGAATGTCTCATTTATTATATTCAAATTCATTTACCAGTTATTCATAAAACCGATAAATTGAGTCATCAATTGGGAAAAATGAGATCATTTTATCAGTTTTTATTCAATTATGAATAACTGTTAAATGAATGTCCCAGTTACTATATTCAAATTCATGTGTGAAAAACTGTGAAATGCATGTCTCAGTTATTATAATGATTGTGAAAAAAATTGAGAGATGAATTTATCAGTTTTTAAAAATGAAAAATGAAAAAATGACACAACTGAGAAATCAGTTGAAAAATGATTTTACAACTGAAAAGTGAAAATTTTATTTTTAAAAATTGTGAAATTAATTGAGAAATTAAAAATGATTTTTTTTTTCAAATTTTTACAAGTGAAAAATGAATTTTTTATTTATAAAATTTGAATTATGTGTTGAGTGTACTTGTTTGATTCGTATTGTCGACACGATTAAAACAATGATTTCGGATCATTTTTTCAGTTTATATATTTTAAGATATGTCATTTTAAAATTTTAGGTGGAAAAAAAAAAGAAAGAGAAAGAAAGAAAGAAAGAAGGAGAGAGGAAGAGAGAGTTGGGAGGAGAAGAAAGCACGTAAGTGTTTGTTTTGTACAACGCGTTGCATGCGTGAAGAGTGGAGGGGCATTCTGGTCCAACAATAATTCCAAAGACTTTTTGGTAGGTTTTCAAAATGTCTGTCCATATTGGTCGTTTTTATTTGACCTAGGGACTTATTGGTCAAAGCCTCTACACTCAGGGGAATCTAATTTTGTGATGAGAAGGACAAACTGAAGATGTTAAAATATTAGCTTAGTTAGTTCCATTTGTTGCATCTACCGCCTGACTATTATTTTTAATATCCTTGCTTATCTTATTTTTGTCAAATTTAATTTGTTATATCCAAACAACAACAGTTTAAATGTAAGATGAACAAATGAAATACTTGATTCATTCTCCCCTCTCCAAAAACTAATAATGAGAGCCAATTCATTGCTAGCTCCGATTGCCAAAAGGTAAAGCTTAAATAAATCGATCAAGTTTTTTGTAATCTTGTGATGCATATTCAACTATTTTCTTCTTGATTCATCAGATTGGCTGGTAAGGTGGCTGTGATAACCGGCGGCGCAAGTGGTATCGGTGAGAGCGCGGCGAGGCTGTTTGTTCGCCATGGCGCAAAGGTAATAATCGCCGATGTTCAGGATAGTCTCGGTAAATCCCTATGCGAAGAAATAAACAATCAAACATCAGAAGAATCAATTTCGTTCCTTCACTGTAATGTCACTTCCGATCAAGACGTGGAGAGTTTGATTGATCGGACGATCGACAAACACGGCAAGCTCGATATCATGTACAGCAACGCCGGAATTACCGGAAACATGGACACCAAAATTTCAGCGGTTAACTACGCCGATTTCAAGACCGTGTTCGACACAAACACGTTCGGCGCGTTCGCCTGTGCCAAACACGCTTCTCGAGTCATGATTCCGGCTAAAAGAGGCGGTAGCATAGTTTTCACGGCGAGTCTAGCTTCGGTGATGTACGGAGATGTGGCGCACGCGTATTTGGCGTCGAAGCATGCGGTGGTCGGATTGACGAAGAATTTGTGCGTTGAGTTAGGGGAGTATGGAATCAGGGTGAATTGCATATCGCCGTTCGGAGTGGCGACGCCGCCGATGATGTTGAACGGGATGGGAATCGCCGATAAGGAGACGGCGGAAAAGCTTCTTTCTGGAATTGCTAATTTGAAAGGGGAAATATTAAGGGCGGATGATATTGCCGAAGCGGCGTTGTATTTGGGGAGTGATGAATCCAAGTATGTGAGTGGTGTAAACCTTGTGGTCGATGGTGGTTACAACTATAAACGTGTTGTCTGAAATGGAACCCTTGCTTCCAAGGTCGATTTGATTGTAAATTTTGATAAATAATTTAAAAAATTTACCCTCTCTACTTTTATATCATAAGCAAAATTAACTACTTTCAACTCATATTAAAAGATTAAATTTAATTATTTAAATTGTCTACTACTAAAATATTTCCACCACCACTATTATCGGCCCCCATCAGTTACATACATTCCCTGCCCAACCTGCCTCCTCTCAACACTACTGTCAACCAACTTCTCTAAAGTTATCATCGTTGGCGTTTCCCCAAATTTCAGTGACTATACCATAATCATGACCTTTACAACACACCTTTTTGTTGGGGACATACTAGCAGTCATTAATATGGAGAAAATAATCAACACATGATAATATAATACTCACTCCGTCCCAGAAAGATGGTCCACTTTTGACTTTTGATGGTCAATACAAGTGAACTTTGACTAAATATAAATGTCAATCCAACCATCCTTGTGAAATTCTAAAACTTGTGATTGATTAATCATCAAGTGATTTATCAATGACAAATTTTTAAATTTTATTGGGATGATTAGATTGATAATAATCTTTGGTCAAAGTTCACATGTGTTGACCGTCAAAAATTCAAAGTGGACTATCTTTCTGGGACAGATGGAGTATGAAAGAACAAGAACACCATAAATATTTAACTCGTTTCACCAACACATGACTACATCCGGAGGCACCAAGCCATGATATCACTATAATAATATATGACGATTATTACAATTTTGCACATGCACTCACTAAGATCTAGCATGGCCTCTCTCCAAGAACAATCTCTTTTATCTACATCCGGCCGGGTATAGGCCTTGGTCCGACCGGAACCTTGCATAGTCCGGCCGGATCCCACCCTTAACCCGGTCGGATCCCTCAATGCTTCGACCCTTGATTTCCAACGTCTGTCTGGTCCAGCCGGGTCCTTCCCTAGGTCCGGTCGGACCCTTCTGTGCTCCGTCCCGGAATTACGAAATCTTCTATGCTGTTTAATCATTTAACCCGGCGTCCCAAATTCAAAGGCATTAACCCAACATCCCAACACATCACTTTTTTAACTTTTTCTTTAAATAATGTGCCCAAGCTCATTTTTGTAAATGGAAGAGGTGGAGGAAGTATATAGGTGTAACGCCCGTCCCAATTGTATATAAATTTTATGCATAATATTATTTTATAACTTAATTTGTGTTAGTTTTATAATTTTTCAACGAGTTTGACTCCAGAGTAGGTAAGTTACTACTTCCCCTTAAATTGTGATTTTGTGCTTAAATGCTATATATGGTAATTTTATTGTTAATTATGAAGAAGTGATTGATATGGTGAAATTTGGGTGAATCTATTATTTGAAAAGTGAGATGGTCCCGAAGAAATATAATTGGTATTGGTACTAGTAAGTTTGAGACAGAATATTAGTATCATTATAATTGTGATGTTCTTGTTGTGGATTAGTGATAAGTTATGAAGTTTAATGATAAGGGTTGAAGTAACGATAAGTAGTGAAAATTTTGGGTTTGATTCCTATGGAAGATGTGTAAACTGAGTATGAAAATATAGGTTCGGGGTAAGCTTGGTATTTGAGAAGTAAGTTACTACTTCCCTTTAATTGTTAAAATGATTGATCTATGTTATATGTATTGTGGTTTTCAATAATGGTGAAGTATACTCTTGTTTGGGAAAATTGGTATAGTTAGGTTGCAAGGATGTTATGCTTGGGTTTCAAGATGTTATTAGTAGGGGTATATTGCTCTTGTAAGGAATTTGAGGTCAGTGGTGTAGGGTACAAACGTTGAGCAATGTTAGTTAGGTGTTATACTTTTGGGATGGTGAATCGAAGGGAGTATAACAATTCTCAGTTTTAAGCCTGGCGTGAAGTTTGGGCGGCCGCCCAAAATGGTCAGGCGACCGCACAATCTTCTGAAAGGATTTGTTCTTGGTTTTTCTTGAAGTGGGCGACCGCACACCCCTCCATGGGCGGCAGCACACACTCCCCTGTGAATGAATAATGGTTCCAAATGGGTGAATTAAAGGGTGATATTTGTTTAACCCTAGAGGATGGTCTAGGGTAATTGTAGGAGTGTTTTGGGAAGGTTGTTATGAGTGTTAAGTCTAATGTATATGGGCTTAATTGGTGAATGATGAATATCAAATGTGATATAATTTGAATTAACGAGATTATGTAATTGTGCTTACGTGATTTATGTGGTTATTGGACTAGTCCCCTACTTTGGGCCTAGTGCTAGTTTTGTTATATCAAGTAAATATTACTTGTGTACTTATATGTGTGTCCAGCTGGCTTGTTGTTTCGGGGGGTGTATAGGTTCATGTTTATTATGAGTTCTGGGGCTAAGTAATAACCGTGAATCTATGCATCTGTAACCGTTTGCTCCTACTCTTGATCACGGTAGGAGTCTAGCTTTCCTAATTATTGGAGCATTATGCACAATGATTGAATAGCTTTTTTTTATTCTTGGTTTGAGATACTGGGTAACGGGTCTCCGCTGATATTGTGAAGCTGCATCAAATGTGAATGACGGCTGCAACGGTAACATCGACAACGACGGTACCGGTTCTTGATTTGGTATGGTGTTATAAGGTGGAAGAAATATCCTTTGAAATGTGTTACTTCCAGTTATACGTGTTTCATCATAGGTTGGTTTAACCTCCCATATTATGTGCTACTTGATTTGAGATGGTTATTTGATATTATGTTGCATCATGATAACATGTATGCATGTCATGTAGATAAGTAGTAACTTACTGAGATTTTATCTCACCCCCTTTCCTTGTTTAATTTTTAGATCACAGGAAAGCTAGTAATAGTACGAAGTGAGGCACGTGTCAGCGGACTGGTGACTACAAGTTGTACTATATTTTTATTTGTGAGGACGTGGTTTTTGAGTTATTATAACTCTATACTTTGGGGTAGAATTGTAAAATATGTACCAGTTGTTTTCTAGGGTGTACCGGCATGTGTGCTGTGAAGTGTGAGGGTTAAGTATAACTCCAAACCTTTATGTATTATGATAGTATATATTCCGCAAATTATATAAATGATGTATTCAGGGTATTATTTGTCGTTTTCTAGTAGTGGCGTGTCGGGTTACGGGTTACATATCGGACCCGGGAACTCGGGGCGTTACAATAGGTGGGTCATCAAGCAGGGAATTTGAACTCATCACTCCATTGGTCACCGGTGCAAAATTGTCCTCGTATTGATAGATAATACTGCTTCATTTGTCTCTAACTGAATGTTCATTTTTTCGGAAGTTACCAAATTCATCTTTAGTGTATACCCCTATGTAAGCTTGTATGAGTCTCCAATGTGGATTGCAAGGATCTTTTGCATACTCCCTCCGTCCCACCTCACTTGAGACTTAAGAGGTGGGCACAATAACTAAAGAAAAAGAATAAACTAAGGAAAATGTGTGGTAAAAAATGAAGAGAGAGAATGAGTGGGGTTAATAGTAGGTTGGTTTGAATGAATTGTGTGGTGAAAAATGATAAGAGAAAATGAGTGGGTGGGGTAGATTGAATATAAAATTATAAAAAAGATTTCCATTTTGAGAAGTCTCAAGTGAAGTGGGACGGACCAAAATGGAAATAAGTCTCAAGTGAGTGAGGTGGGACGGAGGGAGTAGTTGTTAAAAAAAAATTGCTTCTAACTGAAGTTTTTCAAGTCTCTCACAGACAAAATGGATACTCTAAGGATTCTTCTGAATGGTGTTTGCTTGTTGCAAATTACTCCCTCTGTTCTGTCCCAAAATGATCTTCGCATTTGCTATATTTCATTGTCTCAAAAAATTATTCTCATTTCTACAATTTAAGCTTAAAAAGTGCACACAAAACATGACTAGTGAAGCATGTGTAGAAAAAGTTTGAGTGAAGATCATTTTGGGACGGAGGGAGTATTATTTTATGTATTGCTCACCAAGTATATTACGTATTTTTCAGTGTTTCAGAATAACATGTGATGACAATGGAAAGAGGGAGTAGGAGTAGACATGTCCAAACGGTTCCGGTTCCGGAACCGCCGGTTCCCAAATAGCCGGAACTGTATTCGAACCATCTTAATCCGGTTCCCGGTTCTATCCGCCAGTTCCGGTTCCGACGGTTCCACCGGTTCCATCTCACCATCTAATACGTATGTAATACTCCCTTAGTCCCAAAATATTTGTTGTTTAAAATGTAATACTCCCGCCTTTTAAAATACTTGTAGTTTAAGGAGTTGAAGTTTGTCCCAAAATATTTATAGTTTTGCTATTATCTATACATTTTTGACATTGTTTATCAAATATACCCTTATTTATGGTAGTATTGTCATTGTAAAAGTATTAAATTGTCTTGATAATTGAAATGTTCTAAGAGTAATATAATCCATTACACATGTATTATTTTTTTCTTTCTTAATTTGTGTGCAAATCCTAGAACTACAAGTACATTGGGACGGAGGGAGTGTATATCAGTACATATATAGCTAGCAGCCAACCTACCATAATGATCAAACATCTTTAAAGTCCTCTGATGCAGAGAACCGTTCGGTTCCCGGTTCTCAGTTCTCGGTTCCGGTTCCCGGTTCTGAATATTGAATATGTTGGATTCGTATTCGAACCGTTTCAATCCGGTTCCCGGTTCCGTTCGGTTCCCGGTTCTCACCGGTTCCCGGTTCCGGTTCTACCCGCCGGTTCCGTCGGTTCCCGGTTCCATTTGGACATGTCTAAGCAGGAGGGTGTACTTGATGCGTTTGTTTGGGATGTCGTTTCTTGGACTGTGGCTGTCAGACCTGCATCGACTTCAAGCCTAAAAGAATATTATCAGTCCAAATGATTTGCTGATATCCCCAGGCCCCTAATTTGGTGGTTTTTTCATTTGTGCTTAATTTAAACCCACAGAAATCTCGCGGGATTGCTTTAGTTGTTCCCAACTGTTGTGGTTAGTGACTGATTGGCTGAATAGTCCACAGTTTCAAATTAATTTATTTGCCTTTTTGACAACATTATATATTGACCAAAAAAGTCAAATGTGGCCATAATGGGACTCAACTGAGGGAGTATACAATTTTGTGTATCTATCAGTCAAATCAAGATTTCAAACAAGAATGTGTGAAAGATAGGTTGAGGGTGGAAGCAGAAAGTAGGAAGGGAGCGTACCTGGCTTTTTCTACTGTCATTTATATTGACCACATTTGACTTTTGAACCGCTGTGCCTGCCACGTAATTCACCTCTTGTTTTCGGTCCCTTTATCAATCATTTTCCAAGATAGAAAAAGAGTGTTTCCAGACAAATTTGAGTAGACGGAAAAACTTGAAAAAACATATTGGTATCCATTTGCTATTGCTGTCAAAAGAAGAAGAAGTTAGTATCAATCAAGACGGCATTTTTGAATAGTACCGAGTAACTTCATGACAATGTCAGTAGTTTTTCATAGCTGCTGCAAGCTGCCAATCAGACATTTGATTCACATTCCCACAACAAAAAATGATGTAGCACAGCCACATAAGTTAAGGAAATTTAAATCAAAATAAACATTTAAAAGGCAAAAACATATCATGGAAATATGATACAGCTGCAAAATTGACCCTTACCAACCAAAACAAGTGAGCATGACACAGTTCATGACCTTCCCCTGTGTTGCCTTCCACCACCTCTCCCACCTCTAAAACGACCCCCACTCCTCCCACGGAAGGGTTGCCTGCCACCACGATTAAAGTTCCCACCCCGACCTGAATTCCCAGAATTATCACCCCCACCACCAGTAAAAGGCGGCCTCATACCACTATTATTTTCCACTTGAGCTCCATTAGGCAAAACTCCTTGTTGCTGCACATTCCCACAAAAGGTTGGCCCGCCACCCTGATTGGAGTTTCCACCCTGACTTGAATTCCCAGAATTACCCTCACCACCCGCAGTAAAAGGCAGTCTCATAATACCACTACTGTTTTCCCCTTGAGGCCCATTAGGCATAACTCCTTGTTGCTGCACATTCCCGAAAAATGGTGGGCCCCCACCATGATTAAAGTTTTCACCCTGACTTGAATTCCCAGAATTACCCCCGCCAACTGCAGTAAAAGGCGGCCTCCCGATACCACCACTATTTCCCGCTTGAACCCCATTAGTCAAAACTCCTTGTTGCTGCACATTACCGGAAAAGGGTGGCCCGCCACCATGATTGGAGTTCCCACCCTGACTTGAATTTCCAGAATTACCCCCACCGACCCCAGTAAAAGGCGGCCTCATACCACCATTACTGTTTTCCGCTTGAGGTCCATTAGGAAAAACCCCTTGTTGCTGCACATTCCCAAAAAAGGGTGGCCCACCACCATGATTAGAGTTTTCACCCTGACTTGAATTCCCAGAATTACCCCCACCACCAGTAATAAAAGGCGGCCTCATAACATTACTATTGTTTGTTGCTTGAGGTCCATTAGGAAAAACTCCTTGTTGCTGCACATTCATTGGTTGAGTGATTGGGCCCTGAAAACCCGGAGCAAACTGTGGTTGATTGAACATATTCATACCCACGTTTGCAGGCCAAGGTGAAAATGATGGCCCTTGAAAAAAATTAGGCTGCCCTTGTGAAACAAGATTAGGAGGCATCATCATTTGACCAGGATTGAACTGCTGAGGAAACGGTACTCCATTTGGCATTGACATTAACATAGGCATTTGAAAATTTTGTGGAGGATAATTCTGTTGCTGTTGCATCCATAGCATATTTGGAGGAAACCCATTAGAAAAACCCATACTTGTACCTTGTGGGTGCACAAATGGAGTCCCATTTGTACATACTCCAGAAGGAGGGTTAAAGTTAACATTTTGTGGTGCTGGTTGAAAAGTTGGAGTCGAGCTGGGCACACCAGGAAAATTTTGGACATGACCTTGGGGACGAGAGGCACTGGACTGACTAGGGGGTTGCTGAATCGTATTTTGTGGGGTCGGTGGAGTGGGAGAAAAAAAATGGTTGTTATTATTCTTCCAGTTACCGCTCCGATTCTTGAATTTCTTTTTATCATTTTTCATATTTCCAATTTTTTGATCATTTGTTCCCCTTTTTGACATCTTTTGCATTCTCTTGTATTCGGCCTCCTTCTCATCATCTGAAAACTCTACCTCGTCCTCCAACTCTTCATCGTGTTCGTTCGATGCATCATACCCTTTCTTGTAAAGATTGTTGTTATTGAGGACGTAATCGGCAAACTCGGGGACAAAAGATATCAAACTGCCTTGCTGGATCCCAGAAGGTACTTCACTTTCTGAGTTGTACCGTACAATGTAGTAAGGATTCTTGACTGGTCCGAATATTTCATCGATTATCCCTAGAGGTGATCTGCTGTCCGTAATCCAAAGGATAGAACCCTCACTGAGAGGGTTATGCTTCTCCACCCCTTCTACAATAACTTGGGAACCTATCATCTGTACAAATGTATCTGATCTCAGTTTGAGCTACTCTAGGACATGTATATCAGCACGAAGTAATCATACAATTCAAACATATTTCATGCAGATTTTATTTTATATTTTTAATAATCCGTCATACTCCCTCCGTCCCAAAATGATCTTCGCGTTTGACTATTCAAACTTTTTAAGGATATGAACACTTGCTTCACTAGCCATGCTTTGTTTAAGCCTAAAATGTAGAAATGTGAAGAACTTTTTGGGACAATGAAAAATGGCAAATGAGAAGATCATTTTGGGACGGAGGGAGTACTTCCTTGGTTCCATAAGATAGTCCCACTTTTTTAGTGATTACTTTGATAGAACAATGATCAAAGATGTAAGAAATATTATTAATCCAAATGAAATTCTAAAACTTGTCTTTAGACACCATCAAAAATACTAAACAAACAATTTCTAGACATTAGGATCAATAATTTAACATGTACTTATTATTCAAAGTTCAATCCAAAATTTCTGAAACAATGGGACATCTTTATGAGAAGGAGGAGCACTTTGTTTCAAGAGTTTACCGATAGGACAACTCCGACAGGAAGGGTTTGATGATGTGGTTGTATGGTCGCATTCACAGGAGGAACTGGAGGGAGATCCTGCAAGGTGATTTTCACTGATATTAATTAACTGCTAATGGCAACAACATTGAGAAACAAATTCATAAATACAGTAACTTGTTAATATTATGCCTTAAAATTTCATCTTTTAAGGAATGGAAAGAGAAGCAACATGTACAGAATTCCTGAATATTTAAGCATGAAATCTGAAGTGCAGAAAATAAAAACTGAGCATATACAACAGACGAATATAATTTTGCAAGTCCTGTTGCATGAGCAAACAGAGCGAAAAACTTAATCTGTTACTTTGAGCAGTGAAACAAATCGAGAATGGACAATGTCTGACAGTGAATTTGATAATATTTGACATGAAAAAGTTGCTGAAATATTTTTTATTAGGTTATACTGAACGTTGAACAAGATATTGTCTCTTAGGTTCAAGTTTGAACAGTCAAACCAACTTGCATACATGCATTTTGTCTCCTTGTGAGAACAATACAGCTCTTACTATCTTCTTAGTAAAGCACAAATAATGGGATAGGGAAGGAAGTAAAGGACATCTGAGAAAGACCAGGACATACTAAGGAAAATGCGAAGGCGGTGAACTTCTATCATCTCACATGTATTATTTGGAAATATTCTGTGGGGAGCTCTCTATTTAGGGAATCATATGGCAGAACTGATCAGATTAACCAACCAAAATTAGTAGTTGAATATTTGAGCTGGAGAACTCTTTACAGGGCATGCGCACTCCGAGATCAAGTGGTCGCATCCATCTTCGGGACGATCTAGTTGTCTATTCTGCAATCTGCCGCCTATTTTCAATCCAGCATATTATGTAATATTCCGAATCTCTCCCCCCCCCCCCCCCCCCCAAATTCCTCACCCCACAGCCACATAAGAATGGAAACAAAAATACACAGTGATGAATCTGGGAATAATGGTGAGGGGATTTAAGCTTTAGGTATCATAAGATTTGAAGGGGGGGGGGGGGGTCAATATAGTTTTTTTCCTAACAATTTAGAGGGCTAATGAGAAAGAAATGAAAATAAGTCAGCGGGTCAAGTGACCCCTCCCCCCTCCTTTAGGAGATTCGCCTATGCACACATAGTAAATAGGCAAAGAAACCAACAAAAGGTATAAAGATGATCTACAACTTTCCTGGGAGAAAATTGCTTTGATACACCCACCATGAATGCATAGTTATCCTTTATACAGCCTTATGGAGATGAAATTATTGGTTACAAGTTAACAACCCAGTACTCCCTGGAAGCATACCAATACTGACTAGCCCCTAACAATTGCAAACAATATCCCACACTCGTCATGTCTCTCTTCCCTAACTCAAACACATTCAAAATGAACACTGTATTATGTTTGCCAGATAAGGCATTTGACCAGAGTGAAATAATCACCTTTAGACAGGTACGGAGTACTACTTTTCAAGATCGTATGACTAAGTTCAAACTTGCCCACCTAAAGATTACAAAACATCTTGCTTACAGAGTGCACTCCTGAAGGAAAATATAATTAAACTATAAATGAGCAAGCAGCTACAAAATTACTCACTGTCGAATACCATAACCTTATGTCCATATACTAAAAAAAAGAACCAAACAAACGGTGTATCATCAATAACAAAAAAAATAAAAAAAACAAAAAAAACTAAGACTGGTAGCTACGTGCACCTGACCCAAAATTAGAAAAAAATACAGGCTCTATAAGTTGAGAAACAGAAACGGCCAAAATGTTCCTCATCAAAAACATAGAACAGATCTTGTTCATGGAAGGCTGTGTAAAACATACAAAATAAAGTTGAAAACTAGAATATCAGAATATAATTGTACTAATCAGCCATATTAACAAAAAATTATAACTTCAATACCCATTCCGATTCATTCTTATAGTTGTTTATGGAATTTACACAATATTATCAAGCAAAGTCAAATTTCACAAAATAAAAGCAAAACATAGGCACCAATATCTACCAACTTCTAAAATGATGCAAGTAAACCTAAGAGAATAAATTTATAGTGAATCATACCAAACTCTAAAAAACAAAATCTAAAGAAAACTGTTTCAAAATGCAGATTAGTGTTTCCTATCTGATAATAAGGAACTAGACAATTTCATTAAACAAGAATTAAATAAATACCTGAACTTCATTCTTGGACCTAATTGGCCCTGTCGCAGTTCCAGCAATTTCATCTTCATCATCGCTCCAAGCAGCCATCTCCTCTACTTCAGTATCCCTTATCTCACCTTCTTCCATATCCATCTCCTCCTCCTCCTCCTCCTCATCATCATCATGATCACCGCTTGAAGAAGAGGAAGACGATGACGAAGATGAAGATGAGCTGGCACTCTCCGATTCCGAATCACTCTCGCCCTCCCCATCATCATTTTTTAAGCCATTCTCTTTGTCAACAACTGGCAATGTCTCCCCATTTTGGATTCCATTTCGAACACCATTCACTAGCACATTGCTCTTCTCATTGTCTCCACACTCAATACTTGCTACCACTTCCCCTCCTATACTAACCTTCCCAATTTCTTTTGCAATCAAAGAACTCAAATCAACAACTTTGTTTTCTGCCCCATCTTTAATATCATCAACAAGCTAAAAGTATCAAATAAATATTTCAATCGACATAAGGAGGAATTTAATTTCATCTTTAGACTACAAGAAAAAATGGTTATGTTAGGATTTCACCTGATGATTGAAAATGTTTGAGGGTTGAGAAGAAATGAAACACTAATTCATCTGGTGAATTTCAAAACAAAAGGGATCAACAAAGAAGAACGTATATTTGAATAGCCTTACCCCATCACCTTCAACCATGATCCCTGAAGCAACAATTTGATCTTTTGATGGTATTGACAACCAAACTTGCTTTGCCTTCTCAATCTTGGTGAAAATGAACCCTTCTTTTGCTCCTAATATTCAGACTCAACATAACATAAATCTAAGTAGTCCTCTCTCCGTCTCAAAATGAATAACAAAAACAATCAAAAATTTACTCTTTAATATGAGCAAACTTGAAAATCTTTGGTCATTCATTTTGGGATGGAGGAAGTATAAAATTACTAGCTTTAAAAAACATTTCATAGAGCCTTCAGCAATTAAGACTCACTACTCATAAATATCGCATCTCAGGTTTAATAATTCGTAACACACGCACACACAATACATGTTGATTGGATTACTATCTCATGTTGATTGTCTTTTGCATTTTTCAGATGTCCATTAGTAAAATAAGCTTACAACTTTCATGCATTCTTACTTTTAACTATGATTCATCAAAAGAAAAGCTAGGATTTTAATTTTTTTTTTTTTTTTAAATTATCACTCACAAGAAAAATCATTTAAGTGTTTTGACTTAAAGAAGCAGATTGGCATGATCACTATGTTACAACAATTTTATCTCTATTTGAAATCAATATTACTGCATCATATATCCTACAGTTGAACCAAATCCCTGTTCCCTGAATAAGAAAACCAAGACCCTCAAAATTAAACCCAACCCACCTTCTCTTAATACAAAATTTACTAGTTTCCCAAGTCCTCAAAATTATCATTAATTAAAACTGGGTAATTATCAATATCAAGCAAAAATAATAAAGAGATAAAAGATTAAGAAGCTATTAATGCAGTGTTATGGTGCACAAATGTCCTAGTTTACTTTGGGTGTGTATTGTGATTATTGTGAACATCTAACCCACAGGAACAAATATAATACTCCATCAAACTCTAATTTTGGGTGTTTTCAACAACCCTAGTTCAGAGAGCAAGCGAGAAAGATTTACAGATATGGGCTACAAATAACACAAAAGAGAGAGAGAGAAGACTAACCTTCAGATAGATACAGAGAGAATCACGACTGCGTTTAACAACCCTAGCCCTAGTTTGGTAATCAAACAGAAGCAGGAAATCAAGGAGTATGATTAAGGGGAGAGAAAGATAGGCAGTAGAGAAAGAGAAGGACAACGAGCGAGAGAGAAAAAGAGAGAGAGGGGGGGGGGGGGAGAGGGAGAATAGAGAGAGAAAGTGTGAAATTGGTATTCTAGGGGAAAGGTAGAGTAGAGAGAGAGAAAGTGTGAAATTGGTATTCTTTCTTATTGCAAAAAACTGTGACAAGGAGACTTTATTGGGAAGGGGGAGGAAGAGTGCAGTGGTTAGATAATAGACTTGATGGGGAAGAAAGTGTGAAATGGGTTGTAACTATGGAAGGAGGGAGGAAAGTTGGGGGGGGGGGGGGGGGGGGGGGGGGGGGTGTTTGCAGATTGGGGAATGGGGAAGACAAAGTGGGGTGGCGTGAGTGAACTCATCTGATGAAGGGTTTGGGATTTTGGTTATTCTTTTTATTTTTCTTTTTCACTAACTTTGAGTTAACGAATTATAACGAAAGTTAGTCATGGGGGTCACATGACTAACTTATGTTACTTTTTTAGTGAATTTTTAGATGGAGTGAGCACATTTGAAATAATGTAAGAGTCCAATAATGACATTTGAAACAAATAAAGTTTAGTGATCACATTTGAAAGTGGCTAAGAGTTTAATGACCAAAATATAGGTTTTGCCTTTGATTTACTAGAGTTACACCCGTGCGATGCACGGGGTGATACTTTTATCAAGAACAAGGAAAAAATACGAATATGCATAAAAACATTTTAAAAACTTTAGAAGTCCGTTTGAGGCCATAAATTACGTTTTTTTTTTTTTTTTTTTTTTTGGCATTTTGAAGACTGCATCAAGGGGCTTTGCCCTATAAATTTTGTTAGCCACGCTCTGACGTTCGATTTGATATGCGGTGCGTTCCGTGGTTCATCCGGAGTCAAAAGTTACGACGGTTTCCGCGCACGCGCGCAAATGAGTCCAAAAACTTCAACGCCTTAATGCCCGCATCAATTAGTAATTTTCACTACATATTGATCAAAATTAAATATTTTTTACTAAATAAAAGATTTAAAGTATCTTATATAAATAAATTTACATGCAAGATTGAATGCTTGTATCAAATTAAAGATAATGACATATTTGTCCTTATTTAGTGGAGATTACACTTTTGTCCTTGATAGTGACATTTTTGGGACGGAAAATGACTCACTTGTTTTTAATATAGTATAGATAGATATAGATGTTGATTACATCTTTTTTTTTCTTCATTAATTCAAGAAAATATAAATTATCATATAAAAATAAATATACATGAAAAGTTGACTACTTCTACCAAATAAAGTTAGCGGCAACGACTTTTGTTAGTCATGCTCCGACGTTCGATTTGATATGCGGTGCATTCCGTGGTTCATCCGAAGTCAAAGGTTACGACGATTTCCTCGCACACGCGCAAATGAGTCCAAAAACTTCAACGCCTTAATGTTCGCATCAATTAATAATTTTTCACTACGTATTGATCAAAATTAAATATTTTTACTAAATAAAATATTTAAAGTATCTTATAAAAAAAATTACATGCAAAGTTGAATGCTTGTATCAAATTAAAGATAATGACATATTTGTCCTTGTTTAGTGGAGATTACACTTTTGCCCTTGATAGTGACATTTTTGGGAGGGAAAATGACTCACTTGTTTTTAATATAGTATAGATAGATAGATGTTGATTACATCTAAAAAAAAAATCATTAATTCAAGAAAATATAAATTATCATATAAAAATAAATATACATGAAAAGTTGACTACTTCTACCAAATAAAGTTAGAGGTAACGACTTTTGTAAGTCATGCTCCGCTCGATTTGATATGCGGGGCATTCTGTGGTTCATTCGAAGTCAAAAGTTACGACGATTTCCGCGCACGCGCGCAAATGATTCCAAAAACTTCAACGCCTTAATGTCCGCATCAATTAGTAATTTTTCACTACATATTGATCAAAATTAAATATTTTTACTAAATAAAAGATTTAAAGTATCTTATAAAAATAAATTACATGCAAAGTTGAATGCTTGTATCAAATTGAAGATAATGACATGTTTTTCCTTATTTAGTGGAGATTACACTTTTGCCCTTGATAGTGACATTTTTGGGAGGGAATATGACACACTTGTTTTTAATATAGTATAGATAGATATAGATTCGTTTAACCTACCGTGACAGCGAAACAATCGCTTTTGAAAATTAATATAAATAATTTTTATTTATTCACTTTATTTCTCTGCAAGCCATCGTGTTTTAAACAAAAGCCATCCCGTTTGTTTTTTTTTTTTCATATTCCCGCTTGCAAATTTGATTTGCCGCCCTAAGAAAAAAAAAAACACGACAGAAATTTAAGCGATTCAGCGCTCAACTAAGATAACACGATTGCTCTAAATTTCAGGTCATCTCCTTATCATACCTATGGTGACGGATTTTCTTGCCATCGCGGAAAGCAATCGCGAAAAGTAATTTTTCATGTAGTGGAACTTAATTGCATTGTCCTTATCTAGTATAAAAATAATGGCATTGGAATTATGTAATTAAAGTTAAGGAGTATAGTCTATTTTTAAAACGAACTTAGCCAACATTCATTTTGGTTTGTTTGTAGGGTTAATTGCAGTTTAGGGCCTGAACTCAGCATAGTGTTCTCCAAGGAGGGCTCCAACAAATTTTTTCTGCAGGTCAGGGCTCAATACGTCTTTTCTTCATCAATTTGGGGCTTTTTGATGAAATTCGTTAGAAATTTCGTTAACTACTCATGCGCCGTGCACGTGATCAACGGAATGGTTACTCTGAAGTTAATAATTCTATATAGGGGCCTTAATGAAAATTCTAAACGTTAAATGGTTGAATATTACTATTTTAAAATATTTAATAATTGAACTTAAAACAAATTAAAGTAATCATTTTTTAGTTTAAAAAACCAAATATAATTCAAAAAAGAAGTAAATAAATAAAGTTAATATGTTAAATTTTATTGTTAACATTTTATTTTATGTCTATTAATGTATTCAAACTTGTTTGGGAAACATTAATATTTTAAAACTTGCAATGAATTGTTTATTAGATAACAATATTTGAATTATAATAATTATCAAAATAAATAATTAATTATTTAATGTTATTTGTTGCATTAATTCTTGTCCTTTTAAAATTTTAATAATTTTAAATATAGTATACTTAAAAGATAAAAAATGCAAGAAAATAATGATTTAATACAAATTCATAAGAAAAATAGTAATCATAATCCTATTCATACAGCTCAACAAAAATAACAAAACCCCAAATCCTAATCCTAATTCCACAGCTCAAGATACCCAGCAAATGAAATTAAAAAAAAAAAAAAAAAAAAAAAAAAAAGAAGAAGAAGAAGAAGAAGAAGAAGTAGAAACCCAGCAAAATGGACTCCCCTTTTACTCTCTGTTTCTCTACCCCATCCGCCTCAAATGCCCACCCTCCCACCACCTTCATCGGGTTTGGCCAAGAAATATCAATTTCTCCGGGGCTGTGCACTGAATTTCTTGATTTGGCCAAGAAATATCAAACTAGGTATCTTGATTTGAATTTAGATCTTTGGTTTTGAAGAGAGGATGAGAGAAGAGAGAGAGAGAGGAACTGAAGCTGTAGGCGACGGCGGCGATGGCGGCGGCGGCAACGACGCTCTGGTGGGTGGTCATGGTGGAGATGGTCGGTTGGCCATGGTGGCGTCGGCCATGGGTGTTCGGCTGAGGAATGGTGAAGTGGGTGGGGGATGGGGGAGGAGATGAAAGAGAGAGCGAGAGAGAGAGAGAGAGAGAGAGAGAGAGAGAGAGAGAGAGAGAGAGAGAGAGAGAGAGAGAAGTGTTTGCAGAGAGTTGAGGGATGGGGAAGAAGGGAAGATTGTGGAGAAGAAGATAAGTAGAAGTGGGGAGGTGGAGGAGATGAAAAGATGATGAAGAGAGAATGGTGGGATTCAATCCAGGTTTAATTTGGGGATGGAGATGGGGTGAGTGTAATATTTTATATTTATATTTTTTTTTATTTCACCTTTAATTTTCAGACTCTTACATATGACCCCTTAATAGTTAAAATTAACTTCAAAGTAACCATTCCATTGATCACGTGCACGGCACATGAGTAGTTAACGAAATTTCTAACGAATTCCGTCAAAAAGCCCCCAAATTGATGAAAAAAGACGTATTGAGCCCTGGTCTGCAGAAATAATTTGTTGGAGCCCTCCTTGGGGAACACTATGCCGAGTTCAGGCCCTAAACTGCAATTAACCCTTGTTTGTATGGCCAACTATGGAAAATAATGGCATTGAAGAATTTTGTTGAAGGTGGAAGAGATATAACTGCATCCGAAAGTAGTTGTACATTTATTGAAGGTGGAAAAGATATACTCTTTTATGTCTCAAAATACTTGTAATTCTTCATTTTACACATAAATTAACAAAAGGAATGAATACATATCAAATAGTCTAAATTAACTTTTGAATAGTTCAAGTACCTACAAAATCAAATGATTTTACAGTGACAACTACTTGTCATATATAAAGGCAGTTTAGGCAAAGTGTGCAATGTTTTATGAAAAAGTGCAAGACTGTAAGTATTTTTAGGACTAAAAATCTATCCTAAAATTGTACTCCCTCCGCCCTAGAGTAAGAGTCCTAATTTCTATTTCGGTACGTCCTAGAGTAAGGGTCATATTCCTAACATGTCAAACAATTTTTACTATTCATCTCACTCATTCTCTCTCATACTTTACTTTTAAACTCACAATACCAATCAACTTACTATTCCCTCTCACTCATTCTCTCTCCCACTTTACTTTTACACTTACATCACTTCCACCATTTCTTAATCTTCGTGCAAATGAGTGGTAGGACTCTTACTCTGGGACGAAGGGAGTAATTTTTTTGGAACGGAGGGAGTAACTCCGTCTCAAAACACTTACGCACATGGGCGGTCCTATTAAATGTGGTGCCCTAAGCGAAAATTCTCGGGAGGCCGCGTGAATTTAGTGTCTTTTAAACAAAAGCTATAACATTAAATAGAACATTAATATACATGTACATTTTATTTTTAAAAACGAATTACTGAATTATGTTGTGTCGAGGATTAAATACTCGGGCAAATCATAATTTAGTTACCTGAGTTTGTCGTCATGTTTCAATTGGTTACCAATTTGTGTTTGTTACAATTTGATTACTGAATGTGTCTTTTTGTTGCAATCAGGTGTAATTTTGGATGGCCCGTTAAAAACCTAACGAAAAATATGTCATGTGCCATTCACATGATATACTTAAGGGTCATATATGTCATTTCACTATGCATTGAGTTAGTATAACCCAAAAACAACAACACAAACCTCGTCCCTTTCCCCTCCCTCCTCTCTCTCTCTCTCTCTCTCTCTCACACACACACACTGATGGGTGAGTTTTTACTCATTTAATTAGATACTTTTAAGCTTAATTATTGATTTGTTCTCAAGCTTTTGTTATTTGATTTGTGTATTTTTGTGTTTTTGTTGTCTAGGGTGATTATGTGCTCAATCTACAAGAAAGAGGGAGAAAAAAAAATGCTTAATTGAGTAATGATGCAAAGGCCAGGGGCTGCTATGAAAAATCCGCTGAAATCCAGGGATCAAACTGCAATTTCTGAATGTTCAGGGACTGTTCTAGAATTTCTGAAAAGATGAAGGACTAAACTGAAAATTATCAAATTATGAGGGACCTTTGAAGAATTTTGGAATTCAGCCCAAAATTACCCAAGTTGGAGAAGGAATTTAGTTTCCTAATCCTTTATGATATCTTTTGATTAGGTTATTTAGTTTAAGATTTTTTTATTAGTTTCCTTTTTCTTTTACAATTCTTTTTTCCTTTTAGATTTAGGTTAGTTTTTCTCCTATAAATACTAGATTAGTTTTCTTATTATTTTTTTTTATCAAACAATGTAGCTCGTAAATATTTGTAAGGATTTGCAAGGTTGGAGGTAACTTTTATCTTTTTATTCAATTGAGGTATTTTTATTCATCTTTTAATTCATATTCATAATTTTACTTGTACTTATTTTAGATCTATTGCTAGGGTTTGTGAATCTGATCAATTTATTTATCTTTGCAATCGTTCTCTGCTAGAATTTTCTATTTACTGTGCCAGTGTAGAAATTCATAAGTAGCACCTTCATAGTTTATGCATGTGCCATGGTAAATTGTGAAGTGGGTAAAATTAGACGATTATCTATATGAAATAATTGTAGAAAGCGTTTTTGATCTTAGTTTCTTTAAATTATTAAAGCAATTAATTATGAGATCTAGACTGTGCCAGTTAGATTGAATTATTGATTAGGGTTTCTAGTGAGTGTGCCACTGCTATTAACTAATCTGAAAGAAGAAACAAAGATTGAAATAAATCTCGTGATCAAGTGAATAAGGTGAAAAGTGAAAAGATGTACTAATGATATTTGAATTAAAGACGGAGATATCTTTTAATTCTGCGAATCCTATCATTTATATGCTTGCTCGTGTTGATCACCTATCTTTTTATTTGTCATTAGTTATTTTTATTATGTTTATATAGTTAAATAACTCTGAATTAATCCAAGTCCTTGTGGATCGACCCTTGTGTTTGCATATTGCTATAACGATAGCTCGTGCACTTGCGAGGTATTATAATTTTGTCTATCAAGTTTTTGGCGCCGTTGCCGGGGACTTGCTCTTTAATTCTAGTTATTTAATTATCTATCTTAGTTAGTGTTTTGTATCACTCGAAAGAGTCTCCTTGAGTTTGTGGGTTTATAAAGCAGTGTAAATAGTGTCACCCTCCAAAAAGATTTTTATTTTTAGTTTTACTTTTAAAGTGCCTCCAATCTGTAAAACCTTGCAATTTGTTTATTTTATTATTATTATTTTTTGTTATTTTTTAGTTTTTAGTTCTATATTTTTGCTTCAATAGATATTATGCTTGGAGTTTGTTTTTGTTGTAGTTGTAGTTGCAGGTTTAATTCATAAGAAAGAGCAGCAGGTTTTGTTATGCAAAGAGAGAGCAGCAAATTTTGAAGGACCGGGAGTTTGAGTTTGAAAAAAAAAAGGGGGGGGGGGGGGGGGGGGCTGAACTGTTGGAGCGTAAAATAAAAAAAGGAAAGGGTATCGTCCCCAAAATCCCAAATCCCTAACCCGCTCTCCAAGACGCTGCGTCACTATCTCCTTCAACCTCAGTCCGCCAGGCACCGTCTCCCCCAACTCCGGCCCCCCTTCTTCTCACAATAATCCGCCATTGGTCGTACGGTTCCATTTGACAGCAATCTCCCTCAAGTTCCAGCCGAAAGTTCAATCCATTTGGGAGTTTGCACATTTAAATCCAAATCTGGCGATCAAATTGAGGTAATTCTGATTCTGGCGTTTCTAACTTCACTACCACTTTTTCCTTGGATATAAAATCTCTATAATTGTTAAGAAATTAGGATAATCTTCTACCTACGAGGGACCTCAATTCTCACCTTCATATGAAAGTTGCAGTCAAACTACAAATTGAAATTAAGGTGCTGCATATATTGTTTAATGTGTTGTGGGAATTGTGGTGGGGATATAATAATTGTAAGTAGTCTGGGTTCTCACTCTATTTTGGGATAATATTGGTGGCTCTGTTCTATGTAAATTACGAATGTCCACTAGATGCCTGAATATATTCCAAGGAGTGATCTTGTAGATGAGCCCTTAATCACCTTATCTCATGTGTTCTTTACCCTCTCTTAGTGTTCACAATGTGGACATTATTTTGTTTAAGTTTGGGGGTGGGGTGATAAGTTAGTCTTAAAAAAAAAAAAAAAAAAAATAAATAAATGTTTTCATATTGTCTTTGTCGGGTTCGAACTACGGTGACCTGAGCCCCTTATAGTCCTAAGGGGAACGTAGGCAGCTATGCGCGGTCGAATTTTTATTTATCATTTTTTTTAAAAAATTGTTTGAGTCTAGTTGTGTGACTTGGCCTTTGTCCGTGATAGTAAGAATTGATTATGCATGCTTAAATTGATTTCTCTAATGCTATGTTTGTCTGAATTTGTAACTTGATTGATATGATTGATCTATGATTTCTCCACACTTTTGAGCACTTCATGTTAATTGCTTTGATCACCGAAGACTTAGATGACCATTATTTAGTTGACTTATTCACTACATTCTCGGGAACTTTAGAACTTGCTTGATTGACTTTTGAGGCGAAATTTTTGGGACTATGATTGACTGAAGGGATGACGTAGGCATTCTTTGTTAGTCAAATATTAAGCCTTAAACCACTCTTTATAAAATCATCCCTAGTTACCCCGTTTGAGCTTAAAGTAAAAAGAATGGAGTGTGCAAAAGCACACAATGACCCCCATTCGACATCGTTTATCGTACCCACATTTACTCACCTCTTTGCCTATACACTTTTCCTTACCCGTCAAGAGAGCGTAATTAAAGAATGAAAGACAAGGTAAAGTGAGATTATGGAAGATATTTGAAATGGGCAAAAGTGATTGGAAGTTTGAGAAACCGTTATAAGGTAACTTTGGAAAGAAAAGTGAGACAAGAGGCTCAAAAACCGTTGATGGAAAAAAAAAAAAAAAAAGCTCTCTTGAAAAAAAAATGAAAAAAAAAAAGTGAGAAAAATAAAAATAAAAAGTTAAAAGAACCCTCACTTATGTGCAAGTATTGAAGAAAAAGGGGAGGTAGAAAAAGGAATGCATTCAACTCAAAGTCAAAAGTATTATATATAAAAGTTCAAGTTGGAGGTTGATGCATTGGTGAAACGAAAGAGGCCCATGAGTTGTACAAAATTGTGCTATTACTTGAAGACTCTTTGGTTATTCTCTCTTGCATTTGAATTCTTCACCTTTCGTTTGTAGCCCTTAACCGAGCCTAACTTTACAAGCTAATAAAGTCCTAATTGATCTTTAGTTGATTGTAGTCCCCATTAGTGGAGATAGTCATGAAAAGCAAGCTATTTGGTTCTTGATCTTCACACTTCATGTTCCATTGAATCTTCAACTCCATATATCATATCTATTAGAGAATGAGTGGATTCTTGACTTTATAATGTATTCCAGGTTTGACGGTGATCTAGTTATTGCATTGCACACACACAGAGAATCATGGTAATATTTTATTGATTGAGTTGCATATTTAGACTTGCATGGTATTGATTGATTTCCTCTTGAGTATGTATATTTAATTTAGGAAAAACTGCAAATATAGTACCTGAACTATTGGGGTTATTTTGGATTTGGTACCTGGACTCTCATTTTTTGCACCCGTCATACCCAAACTCTAATTTTACCGTATTCATCATACCTACCACTAACGACTTCCATTTTTCTCAGTTAACTCCATCATGTGACCACCACGTGATCAATTTTGCAGGGGTAAAATAGGAAACCTACCCTTTATCCTTCATCACCAACCCAGAAAGAAATCCTCCGACTAAATCCTCCCAAAATCAGACAAGAAAAAAATGAAATTCCCGCTTCGTTAACTGTTGGATCGCCTTCAAACTTCTGGATATGTTCGCATCACTAAGGCGTACATTCTGACCGTTGGGATCGGAAAAATAGTCACCGGTGCAGGAGATATGGTCGCCGGAAAATTTCTGGCGAAAAATCCAGAAAGAAATCCTCCCAAAATCGGACAAGAAAAAATGAAATTACCGCTTCGTTAACCGTTAGATCGTCTTCAAACTTCTGGGGTATGCTCGCATCACTTAGGCGTATATTCTGACCGTTGGGATCGGTAAAATAGTTAATGGTGCGGGAGATATGGTCGCCGGAAAATTTCTGGAGAGAAGGCGATTTTAGGGGGATTTTTCGCCAGAAATTTTCCGGCGACCATATCACCTTTACCGTTGACTATTTTTCCGATCCCAACGGTCAGAATGTACGCCTAAGTGATGCGAACATACCCAGAAGTTTGAAGGCGATCCAACGGTTAACGAAGCGGGAATTTGATTTTTTCTTGTCCGATTTTGGGATGATTGAGTTGGATGTTTTCTTTCTGGGTTGGTGATGAAGGATAAAGGGTAGGTTTCCTATTTTACCCCTGCAAAATTGATCACGTGGTGGTCACAAGATGGAGTTAACTGAGAAAAATGGAAGTCGTTAGTGGTAGGTATGATGAATACGGTAAAATTAGAGTTTGGGTATGACAGGTGCAAAAAATCAGAGTCCAGGTACCAAATCCAAAATAACCCCAATAGTTCAGGTACTATATTTGCAGTTTTTCCTTTAATTTATGAGACTTTTATGGGCTGATGATCATGACTTGACAAGAACAAAAAAAAAATGTGTTTTGTTTTAGTAGATTAGTTTGTTTTATTTTAGTAGTTTTTTTTTTGGTAGGTAGTTTACTTTTGTTTTACTTGAGGACACGTAAATGATTAAGTTTGGGGGTATTTGATGGGTGAGTTTTTACTCATTTAATTAGATACTTTTAAGCTTAATTATTGATTTGTTCTCAAGCTTTTGTTCTTTGATTTGTGTATTTTTATGTTTTTGTTGTTTAGGGTGCTTATGTGCTCAATCTACAAGAAAGAGAGAGAAAAAGTGCTTAATTGAGTAATGATACAAAGGCCAGGGGCTGCTGTGAAAAATCTGCTGAAATCCAGGGATCAAACTGTAATTTTTGAATGTTCAGGGACTGTTCTGGAATTTCTGAAAAGATGAAGGACTAAACTAGAAATTATCAAATTATGAGGGACCTTTGAGGAATTTCAGAATTTAGCCCAAAATTACCCAAGTTGGAGAAAGAATTTAGTTTCCTAATCCTTTATGATATCTTTTGATTAGGTTATTTAGTTTAGGATTTTTTTATTAGTTTCCTTTTTCTTTTACAATTATTTTTTCCTTTTAGATTTATGTTAGTTTTTCTCCTATAAATACTAGATTAGTTTTCTTAATTTTTTTTTTATCAAACAATGTAGCTCGTAAATATTTGTAAGGATTTGCAAGGTTGGAGGTAACTTTTATCTTTTTATTCAATTGAGGTATTTTTATTCATCTTTTAATTCATATTCATAATTTTACTTGTACTTATTTTAGATCTATTGCTAGGGTTTGTGAATCTGATCAATTTATTTATCTTTGCAATCGTTCTCTGCTAGAATTTTCTATTTACTGTGCCAGTGTAGAAATTCATAAGTAGCATCTTCATAGTTTATGCATGTGCCATGGTAAATTGTGAAGTGGGTAAAATTAGACGATTATCTATATGAAATAATTGTAGAATGCGTTTTTTATCTTAGTTTCTTTAAATTATTAAAGCAATTAATTATGAGATCTAGACTGTGCCAGTTAGATTGAATTATTGATTAGGGTTTCTAGTGAGTGTGCCACTGCTATTAACTAATCTGAAGAAGAAAAAGAGATTGAAATAAATCTCGTGATCAAGTGAATAAGGTGAAAAGTGAAAAGATGTACCAATGATATTTGAATTAAAGACGGAGATATCTTTTAATTTTGCGAATCCTATCATTTATATGCTTGCTCGTGTTGATCACCTATCCTTTTATTAGTTATTAATTATTTTTATTATGTTTATATATTTAAATAACTTTGAATTAATCCAAGTCCCTGTGGATCGACCCTTGTGTGTTGCATATTGCTATGACGATAGCTCGTGCACTTGCGATGTATTATAATTTTGTCTATCAAGTTTTTGATAGAATTAAAAGATGAAAAGAAAAATACCTCAATTAAATAAAAAGATAGAAGTTACCTCCAACCTTGCAACCCTTACAAATATTTAAGAGCTATATTGTTTGATAAAAAAAATAAGAAAACTAATCTAGTATTTATAGGAGAAAAACTAACCTAAATCTAAAAGGAAAAAGAATTGTAAAAGAAAAAGGAAACTAATAAAAAAATCCTAAACTAAATAACCTAATTAAAAGATATCATAAAGGATTAGAAAACTAAATTCCTTCTCCAACTTGGGTAATTTTGGGTTGAATTCCGAAATTCCTCAAAGGTCTATCATAATTTGATAATTTCCAGTTTAGCCCTTCATCTTTTCATAAATTCCAGAACAGTCCCTAAACATTCAGAAATTGCAGTTTAATCCTTGGATTTCAGCAGATTTTTCACAGCAGCCCCTAGCTTTTGCATCATTACTCAATTAAGCACTTTTCTCCCTCTTTCTTGTAGATTGAGCACATAATCACCCTAGACAACAAAAACACAAAAATACACAAATCAAATAACAAAAGCTTAAGAACAAATCAATAATTAAGCTTAAAATTATCTAATTAAATGAGTAAAAACTCACCCATCAAATACCCCCAAACTTAATCATTTACTTGTCCTCAAGTAAAACAAAAGTAAACTACCTACCAAACAAAAAAAATCTACTAAAATAAAACAAACTAATCTACTAAAACAAAACACATTTTTTTTTTAATTGTTCTTGTCAAGTCATGATCATCAGCCCATAAAAGTCTCAAAAATTAAATATACATACTCAAGAGAAAATCAATCAATACCATGCAAGTCTAAATATGCAACTCAATCACACACACTTCCAGATCTCCTTCCAACCATACCTTCTCCAGGCTCCCCTGCTCCCTTCTCAATTCACCCTTTTTTGTTTCCCCTTGTTGGTTGCCCCCTCATTCTCTCTTTATTTTCCTTATTCCTTTGGAATAGACATATGGTGAGGATTCTTTTTTTTTTCCCCCACAGATCTGGAACGTAAGAGCAATGACCCCCTGCAATTGAAAGGATGTATTAAACGGAGGTGGTGGTAGTGGGCAACCCAGCTCTGGATTAAGATGGGATCATTTTTTGACTTTGAATTTGGGGATGAATTGAAATGGTTATTTCTAAAGAAAAGAATTTGCTCTTCATGTTCTTTTTGTTTTCCTCTTTCTATCTCCTTCAAATATGCTGCTAGTAATTCCAAGTTTTAAATGTGTGAATTTTATTTTTTCGGTGATGTTAATTGTAGTGGTGGTGCTGGGTGGAGTTAATGGTTGATGGTGTTGTTAATGTTAGTGGTGGAGGCGGTGATGACGATGGTGGTGGTGTGGTGGTGGTGATGGATGTTGATGGGAAATACACATAAAACCTAGGAAGGAAGTGTTGGGTATGCCCACTTATATCTCAGTTTCCATGTAATAGGATTGATTAGACTTGATTGATCTATCACCTAAGTTTTATTTCATGGACTTTAGACCCACATGTAAAAAGTATTTATACTTCATTTTTTAGGTAGTCCATTGTAATAGAATAGACTTAGGAATAGGGCAAGAATGTCAAGATTGAAGAAAATCACAATGCTGAGTTTGAGCCACGCGCCATGCGCCTCTTTAACATTGCGCTACATGCCATTTAGCGCGCGCATATTTCTATGCGCCTAGAAATGTCTACGCGCCTATGTATGCACTATGCGCCCCAAAGGCTCAACGCACCTCATTGAAGTAACTCAACGCTTGGTGATTTATTTGAAGACTTGAAGAAATTCAAACTACCCCAATGATCCAACGGTGGTTAAATAACACGTATGCACCCGCATCTAAGGACACCTGTCCATAACAGTCATATTTGTGTTATGTGTCTAACGGCTACAAAGGACAAGTGCTCCACTCAATGAGCGATAGCACATCTGTCCTTTGATCTTATCCACAAGGGATTTCCAACGGCTAGTTTTTGGAGCTCTACTATAAATACCCCATAACTTCAAATGTTTTGAAGTTGCTAAGAATCTCTGAATTTCTCTCTCAAGCATTTGTTGAAGATTTGAAGATTGCCTTTGATTTCCCAGATTCCTCAAGAACATCTTCATACCTTCATACTTAGCCCAGATCCTCAAGCAAAACACTTTAGTTTTATTGTGCTCTAAATCTCATAGATCTAAAGAGCCTTGAAACTAAGAACACACACGCACCTCTTTAAGTTTGATCACTTAGATCTTTCTTTAAGATATACACCGGTTTTATCTAGGATTTGTTCTTTCATAGAATATTAGATCTTGAGTTAGTGTAAAGCTCAAACGATTGTAATTTGTAACACTCACTCATATTATAAGATCTTCATTAGAAATCCAAGACTAACCATCTTGGTAGAGGACGTAGATCATTTCCCGATCGAACCTCTCCAAATAGCGCGCATTCAATTCTTGTTATTTACTTTCAAGTTATTATCTTATCTCACTATTTGGTTGTTTACTCATTGTAGATTGATTGGATTGAATTGTGTTGTGTTTGTTATATCATTTGCCTTAGTTCCTTATTTCACACACTTTGAGCCAAAATACTTAGGGTGTGTGTGCGCCCCCTTTATCATACTTTACGCCTATTTACTTAACTAAATTCCGCTGTGCATTTCACTCACTCACTTAGGTGCATTTCATAACGCTTATTTGATAAAGTGCGCATTTGCAATTGAGTTTATCAAGGGTACGAAAAGAATTTTAAAACAGCTATTCACCCCCCTCTAGCTATTTTCCATGACCCTTTGGGACCAATAGGAAGGCTGCTGATGGCATAAGAGGGTGGTGGTGGTGGGGTTGGTTGATTTGTGGAAGGGGTGTGGGGAGGAAGAAGATGGGTTTAGGTTTTATTTTAATAAATTTATGGACATAAATATCCCTTAAGTATGTCATGTGAGTGGCACATGACATATTTTTCGTTAGGTTTTTAACGTGTCATCCAAAATTACACTTAATTGAAACAAAAAGACACATTCAGTAATCAAATTATAACAAACATAAATTGAGTAACCAATTGAAACATGACGACAAACTCAGGTAACTAAATTGCAATTTGCCCTAAATACTCATCCAAAGAGAGTCTTCTGGTAGATTGGTTGGGGCTGGATAATTGGGCCTCTCACCAATGCATTGGGTAAAAATTTTAGTACCTCAAAAATCACTAATTTTTTGAGTGCCCTAAGCAGCTGCTTCATTTGTTTATTTGATGTGCCACCCCTGCTTGTGCATTTAACAATTTACTCAAACATTAACAAAATCAATTACTATATATGATATGGACTAAAGTAGAGTTTGAATAGTTCTAGTAACAACGCAATAGGACGATATTCTAGTTCTGCCTATGTACTATAATGAACATCTGTATTCAAAATATATGTCATTGTATTATAGAAAACGAAGTTGAAATGCTTTTACATCAAAAAAATTGTTTCATAAAAACATTTATTTTGGGGTAGAGTAAGTAGGTACATTAATAAAATTTGTTATAAAAAGGGCATAACTAAGCTTGAATAAGTTGTTTAAAAATATAGTACTCATTATGTTTTAGATTATTCATTGGGTTATTAATTATACTACATCTGTCCTTAAATGAGTGTCTAAATTTTGTTTTAATGGACATGATGATGCATAAAAAGTGGGCGGTACCAGGGTACCTAATCAGTCGGGAACGCGGCGATGGATAATCCTGGACGAATGAACGGACGATCTGCAAAACAAACACCGTTAGGGCGCGAGGGAGTTACCCCGCGAAAACCCTCCGGTGTGAGAATAAGCATCGTGTATAGAGATGATATAAACCGGAAGGAAAAGCGTATTATAGTATTGAGAGGGTATTTTGTGTGTACCTTTGTGTGAGGGTTAGGACCCTTATTTATAGATTTGGGTGGAGTGTCCACCAAGAATAGGATATCCATAGTTGGTTTGTATTAGGAGACTGAGTCCTTGTATAATTTAGGATCCTTAGCTCGATAGGAGTCCCTTTGTACACAAATCGTAGTAGGATTTTATCCCTTAATATTAGGAGATAATTTATTCCGTTCAGTGGCCCCCAACTTCCTGATTGCATCGTAGTAAGAGAAGGAAGTTTAGGTTTCCTTGCAAAAGAGGTCTCCTTGTTAGCTAAGGATTCTCTGTATATTAGACTCCGGATTGTATGAGGAGGGCTGGGCTTAGTCTCTGTAAAGTGAGCTAAGTCGGCTTGTACTTACTAACTCGGCTCGTCATAGAGGCCGAGTTGGAAGTGCTGAGATGGTTGAGTAACCATACTGATTGCTGTAGGCTGAGCCGAGTTATTTGAGTCGGCTTGGCGTAGGTGGATTTGTTATGAACGTGCTTTATACTTTGTCGTATAAGTGTAGGTAAGCCAGGGATTGTTTTCCCGTCACAGGCCGTGACAAGTTGATGAACTCAGTTCGTTTTGTCTTGAATTCTTAGCAAGTATAAACTAAGTGTTTGCTTGACCTCGGTCTGAAGGTTTGGAGATGTATACCTTGACTTGTTAGGTGTTATGCATAGCTAGTCGTAGCTGAATGCTGGAACATGTTTGAAGTCGGGACGAGAGTCATGTGCTCGGTTTGCAAAATTCAAGTGAACTAGTTGTCAGAACTAGGCTCGAAATGTCAGAGAGATGGATGTCTTAATCCACTCGGTTTGTTTTTATGAACTACTCGGCCTGACTACGATGGTGTCATATACCATGTTTGGTCCGAGTTTATGCTCGTCACCGAGTTGTTGAAACTTCGATCCAAAGTACTGTAGCTAGCTATGAGCTAGGTCTAAGTGAAAGACGAGTAGTTTGATGCTCGATCTGATGGTGTTAGTGAGGAGCTAGGCTTTGTAAAGGTGCTAGCAAGGAGCTAGGCTTTGTAAAAGATGAGCAGTCTGATACTCGGTTTGAGAGTGCTAGCAAGGAGCTAGGATTTGTAAAAGACGAGCAGTCTGATGCTCGGTTTGTAAGAACTAACTCATGGCTAGTCTCAAATTGTCGTGGGAACTAGATGTATTAATCTTAACCCAAATTTGAGAGCACTAGCCGACAGAATTAGGTTTTGATTGTAGCCGTGTTAGGCTACGTTTGTAGGCCGTGGTCGTTCACCGTTATGGCCGTGACGAGCGTTAGGAGCTCGGTTTATAAAACCTAACTCATGGCTAGTCTCAAATTGTCGTGGGAACTAGATGTATTAATCTTAACCCAAATTTGAGAGCACTAGCCGACAGAATTAGGTTTTGATTGTAGCCGTGTTAGGCTACGTTTGTAGGCCGTGGTCGTTCACCGTTATGGCCGTGACGAGCGTTAGGAGCTCAGTTTGAGAGTGCTAGCAAAGAGCTAGGCTTTGTAAAAGACGTGTGTATACAGTTATTCTGTCATTTTTTGTCAGGCTGGAGTCTTCATGAAGTCTTCCTTTGTTCCTGATTGAAATCAAATTCTCTTGATGCTTCTTGAAGTTAAGTACCATAGGGGAGACACTCGACCCTTTTTTGAGATATAATCACCATAGGGGAGACATTCGACCCATTATGGACGTATAAGTAGCATAGGGGAGATGCTCGACCCATGTATAGAGGAGAGGCTCGACCCATTTTGATTTCTTTATTCTTCGATCTTGAGCATGTTGTACTTCTTATTATGCAGCGACCATGATTTTTGAGTTGGCGAGTAATGTGCTCGGTGGAGCTTTTATTGGGAAACTTGCACAGATTAGCAGCCATAAATAAGATACTTTTGTGCCAATAGTGACTTGTTGGTTTGTTCTTGTCCATATGTTTGATGAGTGGTCCCCATGCTTCTAAGTATATTTCTGCTGGCTTCTTTTCGTTTCTGATCTTTAATAGGGTTTTTTGCTCCTCATTGACCGGATCAATTTAAACGAGCTTGCTATCTGCTAACTCATCAGTTGGCCCCCACTTTTTTCATTTGTATCGTTCAATTTTGTACTACCACACGTTTGTGCCCTTGTATGGTTATTAAATACATTCCAAGTTGGGGGTGTAGCAGTCTTGATTCTCCACCATGGATCTCGTGCTTTAGAACTTCTCTCTGGCGAATATGGCCGATGTCGAGGTGGACAGACTGGTGGAAATTCCTGCTGACCAGATTGTACCGTCCAGGTGACCAAGTCGAAAAGGAACTCCAGTTGAGAGTGAATTATATAATAGGTTTCCATTTGAGCAACTCGAGTATTGCTTGACCTTATATAGTGCTCGTCGTTTAGAGTTGTTCGTCGGGTATGCTCGTCTTTATTATGGAGATCGACTTTCCCAAGCTGATAGCATAACGTAATTTGTCACTCCCCATTTATTTGAAGAAAGTCCCCAAAGAGTTATTTTGATAGATTTTGTTGCTGTTGTGTTCACAAATCGTGTGCAGGCTTGCAGGACTGCTCGAGCGATTTCTCAAAGTGGCAAACCGACTAGATGAGTTGACAATTGATTTTCGAGGTGGCCCATTTGAAGAAGTCATGCCGACCTAAATAGATGATATCAACCCGCAAGAGGGGCTTGTCTCTGAGGTGACTCGGATGTTTGGAATTTATGCAGGTCTTCGTTAACTAATTTTAAAGTCCCTGAATGGCCCCATGTCTTTTGTGCTTGGCATTAGCCTCCCGCTTTGATCGAGCCATGCATGTATCAGAAGTCTAATACGAGCGAGGGTGTTTCCAACCAGATTGCTGGAGGACTCACAAAACCTGTGCCTCTTTCTGGATGATGAAGATGTCTTGGTGATGGGTCCGTTTCAGGCCTTCAATCGATTTTTCTTCAATTTGTAAGCGGAGTAGGGTCTGCTCGACATTTGTACTTGCAATTATCAAGTTGTTGATGAGGGTGGCGATCTTCCGAGCTTTCTAATGTTGCCCGTACTTACTGCCCTGCTTGTCTACAATTGAGTTTAAGGTTGATGATCTCTTTTTGCTTGCTATAGCAACTGGCTTGTGGTTTACAGCACAAAAATCTCAGGTGTTAGTTAATGAACTTTTTGTGCTTGCTATGTTGTAGTCTGCAAATTGATTGGAAGACGGTAATTGGTTTTTATGTACTATGACAGCCTCCCACTCCTTATTCTCAATGCTTGCGTCGAGGGTGAGGGGTAATATTTTCTCTCGGTTTTTATGACGAGCTCGATTTGAGGATAAGCTCTCTGAGCTCGTCCCCTTTCCTTGTAACCTGATTAATACATACTCCCTCCGGTCCCAAATATAAGCAAAAATAACTAAAATCACACCTGTTATGTTGACGTAGTACGATAAGCATGTGTTACTTTGCCGCCGTGGTCGAGCCGTGTGTAGTGCCGACCGCAGAAATTAATGGTAACCTTGGCAAGGCTTCTGTGACTAATTCTCGAACAGCCTAATCAGAGAATCTGAGTTTCTGATGCGGCACAGTAGCGAGTCGGGTTAAATTTGATTAAACCTTAGAAGTAGTGGGACCATGATATTGCTTCAAGTGCCAGTTGTCATGCGTTGCTCGGTTTCTTTGGGGAACTGTTTAATCTTTTGCGAGCCCGTGCATCTGCTCGGGTTGGCCGTGACGGTTTTTCGGCCCCTGACTACCTCCTAGGTTGGTTATTTCGAACCTGGGTGTGCGAGTGCTCGGTATTTTGTCTATCAATCAAGCACACAATCAGTGCTGCTAGGATGACTATAGTTCTTTGTGTTGCAAAGCTCCTCATTTTTGGAAGTACGAGGTATTTCTCTTGGAGTATAATTTGCCCTTGTGCATACAATAGTCTTGCTGGGACATAGGTCGCTTAATGTCCTCTAGTCGACTTCTAATTTGTGGTCATCTTTGTAAGTTTACTGGCAAGCATAGCAGGTTGATCTTCAAGTGTTTGTCAAAAGTCCTCAATAAGGAGTTGATAAATTTTGTCGCAGTTGTGTTCACCAATTGTAAATGACCGATGTCCGTTGTTCTGTATCGGATTGCTGTTAAGACCAATTGGTTCTTGTTCTGTGCCTTGTCTGGGGCCTGATTGGAGCGGACTCTTGCTTGCTTTGGGACGATGATCGTTGCGTAAATGAGCGATTTTCCCTCTGCGATTGCTGTTTGATAGCTCGAACATGGGTTGTCCTGCTGTTGTTCGTTGTGGACGAAAGCTTGTTTGATGTGAGCTGCTTTAAAGAACTCGTAGGCCTGCCTTTCTTGATCGAGCAAATGTGAGTGCAACAAAGAGGAAAAGGGGCACACCACGGCTCAACCATGACAAGTTGATGGTTTTTAATCGATCTATGCATGCCTTTACAATATCGTTCTTTTTCAATTGTTCTTTGAGCAATGGTGTGAGCTGATCGGCTAATATTTAAACTTCTCGTAGGTCAGCCCGTCTTGATTGAGCAAGGTGTTAATATGCCAGCCCGTCCTGTTTTGAGGAGATTGAGCATTCTTGAGTGAGCCAAGCTAACGCGCTCGCCATTTACAATCTGAGTCTTAATCGAGCTTGTTGCCTGTTTGCCACCGTCCTGAGATCTTGGGGCTTTGTTGCTTTCTTTGATTGAGCTTGGGTGTGTGCTGCGTGGCAGCTTGTCCCTGTTGCGAGGCTTGCGTAGTTTGCTCGTTATTGTTGCTCGTTGGTCCCCTGATATTGTGATTCTGATCCGTTAAGGATGAGGACGAGCTTCGCTCGGCATACTGAGGTATGTATGCTTGATGTACTCGCAATTAAGCAATCATAGGGATGATGGCAGCATTATATGCACACACATTTAGTACATTAGCATGGTCAATGTGGATCAAGAAATTAATTTATGAGAGAGCATGCCTCTAAGCTAATAGGAATAGTACAATACGTGGCTTCCTAATCTTTCACGTAGCAGGCACAATTTAAGGTAATTGCATTACTAGAGGCAACATACATATTTAACATAAGCATGGGAATTCCCAATCATCATTATGCAGACATTGTAAAGGTATGCTTTATTTTGATTGTTTCTTTACAACATATTAATGGCAGTGCATGATTTCGAGCAATCAAATAAACAGACAGGAATGCTCAATGACGATTAAACTAGGAGGAGTGCACCTGATTATGGAAGTTCATCGGTTAATTGTTTGGCCATCAAATCCGTTCACAACTCCTTTAGACAGCGGTAATTGTTTTCTTAAGTGCTGCTCTCTTCCACCGAATTTTTCCAACTGTTGTCCTTGAATTCTAGATCTGGACGGAGGCTAACCCAATTGCAGCCTTCTGTTAATCAAAGTGCCTGAAAGCCCGGGTCTGTTATGCCTCGTTCTTCGTTAATGATTAGCAAAATCAGGGAAGCCTGTACTACTGCCCGGATCAAAAAGCCATCTTTGTTCTCCTTTCGTCTCGATTCTCAGTCGTGACGAATTTATAGCAGCGCTCGTTTGTTTGCTCAAGCAAGAACTCTTTTGACTTCTCGTTTTTCTCAGCGTGTCCGTGATCAGGACTTCTCGCTCTATTATTATTGCTTGCATGTGTAAGCACGAGCATGACTTGGGCAAAGCGTGATCCACGTCGGCAGAGTGGTGTAGAAAGCTGTAGTTTAGCCGTGCACGTCTTAGTTTCTCGGCCACTTCTTAGTCTCTCGGCCACCCTTTGATGCCTTTAAAGTTATGACTTATGAGATGTCCGAATTTATCATGGTATTTTCAAGCGAGGCGGGGTTTGATTAAAATCGGCTGACAAGTGAACAGAAGTGATGAGATCGTCATCTACAGCGGCGGAATTGAATGGCCCTATTCAGATCTGACACGCCCCAAGTCCCGGGATCCCCTAATAGAACCTCGAACCTGGTGCGCGTAACTAACAAGAAACAAGAAACTAACGGGAAACAGGAACAATACCTGTTAGAAACAAACTGACATGATATATATACTCAAGAGTAAGGAGCTAAGATAGCTCACAACGAGTTCTAGACCATGAAAATTAAAACCAAAATGGTTACATACAGCGGAAGACATGCCTAGCAAATAAGCTGGCATCAAGAACTGACTAGAGACAACAAGTACTACACGAGTCTACCCCAAAACAAGCCCAGAGTTTAATAACTCATACAACCTCGTCCTTACCAATATATTAAAAGGACACTAGCTTCAAACAAAAACATCCTGCTGAGTAAGTTCCCAGCTATGTCGAGCCTCACTGCGTACTATCCCCTGCTTTCCTGGGGGGGGGGAAACAAATAAAGGGTGAGATAAATCTCAGTAAGCTATTAACATGCAACTACATGACATGTTATCATGCAATTCAAGTAGATACTCAAGAAATCATATATCAAGTAACAAGTATAGGAGAGGCTAAGCCAACTCAACAAGTAATCAAGCTCAAGATATAATCAGGTAACAAGTAGTCAAGTAGTGTGAGAGGCTAGACCAACTCACCAAGATGCACATAGGCCTATCACGTATCATTACCTGAATCCTTCCTTATTCCTCCCAAGAATACCATTGTTGTCGATGCTTGTATAGCTGAGGACAACCACGATCAAGAACAAGAGACTGCTATGCAGTATATAAGAAGACCCGGTAACCAGTGTCATTCACAAGAACAAGATTCACGAGGTGTTCACGAGTTTAGCATTCACTTAAGTCAGGCGTATTGCTCCAACCAAGGAAGCTATGCCCTTACTATGGCCGGTAGTAAGGGGTCAAGCGCAAATACATAGGGACCCGATTGTCACTTAAGCCCCAGCTCTCGCGACAAGCGTGAACCTATATATTTCCGAACAAGCAAGGAGAACCAGCTGGACTCACACAAGATGCACAAGTAGATGTTTACTTGAACTATGAGAATAGAACTAAGTCCCATATTAGTGGACCAGTCTTTATGCACCATGTAATCATGTATCATGTGCTCACGAGAATATGCACCATGTAGTCATGTATCATGTGCTCACGAGAATACAAGTACACCTACGCAATCATTGCGAAGACAAATCAATCTAACAATGTCACGTAGAGTGTCCATATAACACGGTCAATCCAAGTTAGAGTCTATTAATAACAGACCTCAAACAAGTAGTAGGGTATATCATTCTATATCACTTTGTCACATGCCAAGTTTGCACGTACATATTCATATCACGTTTAACACATTAAAGTGTCTATCACGATACCCTTACTATCAAATAGAGCCCAAATCCTTAGACTCTAAACACGTAGAAGAATAGGTCACATCATACCTAATCACAGTCATATCTCACGTATATGTATCATTAGTAATCAAATACATTTTCCAACACATATTGTGTCTGAAGTTATTCTTATTAACTTAAATCGTAGTATTCACGATTATATGAATTATCTTCATATTACACTAGACCCTATTTTCTTTAGGAACCCATTTCAAGACAAGATATCTTCTTATACTTTATATACTTCATTGAGTATATACACGATTAAAACCAATCACTAACACTTTAGTGCTTATTCATAGCCCTTCCAATATACACGTATCAAATTCAAATGTGTAGTAGAGTTAATTATTCTCTATCTAATTCCATATCCCAACTCTTTTGGTTATTTATACCATATATCAAGTAATCAAGAAGCCACATTCTATCAAGTAAATATATGCAAGATTTGCATATATACATCAAGAATCTTTCAAGTTTATTACCATACACATATATTGGTGTCAAGGCACGTACAAGATGTTATAATTTTATATTCAAGTCTTAATCCAATTATTTGGATGTTCAAGTCATGTACAAGATTTTATTGTCTTATACTTCAAGTTACTGTCTCAACTTAAGACATTCAAGACATTCAAGACATATACCAGATTTTCTCATCTTATATCCAAGTTCTCAATCCATTTCTTTGGATGGTTAAACATGTACAAGAGTTAATTATCTTATACTTCAAGTTCAAGCTAGGAAGATGAATTATACATCTTTCACGTATTATTTTCCAATCATTTTCTTAGGACATTCAAGCTCAAGACATTAGTTGGTGCCCCTAAGGTACACAAACATTAACTTCAAGACACATAAAAGAGTTACTACTTTTATACTCAAGTTATCATTTAATTATGATTTAAGTTCACATTTCATTTATTCACAAAGGGACTATTTTTCAGTACTAGAGTGTTCTACAACACTCCTCTAGGCCATCTAGGGTAGTACCCTAAACCTAGACCAAGAATACTTCGAGTTCAAATTAAGTAAATGAGCTATACAACTCATACTTACAAGTTCATAATCCCCTACATAGGATATTCAAGCTCAAGACACTAATTTGATGTTCTCAAGGTGCACAAACATTAGTTTCAAAACAAGCATAACACATAAGTGCTTGGTCATAGCACTTTCAATACATAAAGAAGTGTTCTTCCTTTTATACTCAAGTTCTCATTTTAATTCAATGAGTAATCATGTTATCATTTAATTATGATTTAAGTTCACATTTCATTTATTCACAAAGGGACTATTTTTCAGTACTAGAGTGTTCTACAACACTCCTCTAGGCCATCTAGGGTAGTACCCTAAACCTAGACCAAGAATACTTCGAGTTCAAATTAAGTAAATGAGCTATACAACTCATACTTACAAGTTCATAATCCCCTACATAGGATATTCAAGCTCAAGACACTAATTTGATGTTCTCAAGGTGCACAAACATTAGTTTCAAAACAAGCATAACACATAAGTGCTTGGTCATAGCACTTTCAATACATAAAGAAGAGTTCTTCCTTTTATACTCAAGTTCTCATTTTAATTCAATGAGTAATCATGTTCAAGACTCACTTCTGATACCCCTAAGGTATCACAACACTTGCTAGGACATCTTATCTTAAGGCTATATGCCTTAGAAGGGATAAGCTTTCAATTTAATTTAGATTTAAAACATTTTGGTTGGAACAGGGGACCGGGCGGGCGCCTACAAGGTACCGGGCGGGCGCCTACAAGGTACCGGGCGGGCGCCTGTTCTAGTACTTTAGAAACCCAAAACTTCTGCGCTCAAGGGATCACCAGGCGGGCGCCTGGTACAATTTTTAGCAACACTAAATTTCTTCTCAGGCTTAAGAATTCTCCGTCCCAAGCGTAGGAGTAATTTTTTACTAACATATTAACATTGCTAGGAGTATACAAACATTTTCTTAACACCTATTTCAAGCTCAATTCATTTCTTTTACCGTCCCATAAATAATAGGATAATTTCCTGTTATTCCAATTTAATATTTCACCGTCCCCAAAAGTATAAGTATCATTTTTATAATATACTAATATACCCATTTAGGGATACTTCCATTCATTTTCCCGTACCACAAATAATGGTACAATTTTTCTAATAATATTTAAATCAAGTTACTATTTTACCGTCTCACGAATAGGAGTATAATTTTCTACTAATAATTTAACCAATCCCAAAAGTGCATAACATGCACAAACTATTATTTTCAAGTTACTCTTTATTTCTTACCCAGAGGATTTATACTCCCTTCGTCCCAATTTTACAAGTATTACAAAAATTGCCCAAAACACAATTTTAACAAGAACAAGTATCGGGAATAACATATATGCATGTTATTACAAGTAAGGGGGAGCTAATAACTTACCTAATCCGAAATCAAGTTAACCCAAATTAATTTCTGATCGGTCGGAAACGCTCTATTCAACGCCACGAATATTTATCCGGGACCGGAATCACGAACAGAGAGTTAATTGAGCTCGAGGAGTCGAGAATAGGGTAAACCATAAACCTACTTTTCTTCAGAGAAAGAACGAGAAGATGAAGTTGGGGAAACAATCCTTCTCAGAGAAGGAAACCCAAAATATATACTTAACACTTTCAAAAAATGACACTTAGGCCCCTCAAGTTCTAACTTTGACAAAAAGGCCCCTAAACTTTCAACTTTGACATTTAACCACCTTAATTTTCTAAAGTAGTTAAATAATTAAATCAAATAAAATAGCATATAAATATGCTAGTCAAGAATTTAACAAATAAGTCAAATATTTAACGAGATTAAGGATGGGCGTTACAAGATCTGTCCATTAATCTTGGAGGGAGGGAATAGCCAATCAATTAGCCTGTTTTAAGGCCACCAATGTCCAGGGGAGACCATTCACGTGATTGACTTCTTCTTTTAAAATCTATTCTCCCCAATTGATTATCCCTAAGAAATAAGAATGATTGAAGGTTGCTGATGAGAGATCCGAGTAGATCTGTAATTTTCCATTGTCGTAAGTCGCCCGTCGCTCGCATGTTCTCGTTCCCGGCAATGGAACTAAACTGATGATGCATAAAAAGTGGGCGGTACCGGGGTACCTAATCAGTCGGGAACGCAGCGTGGATAATCCTGGACGAACGAACGGACGATCTGCAAAACAAACACCGTTAGGGCGCGAGGGAGTTACCCCCGCGAAAACCCTCCGGTGTGAGAATAAGCATCGTGTATAGAGATGATATAAACCGGAAGGAAAAGCGTATTATAGTATTGAGAGGTTATTTTGTGTGTACCTTTGTGTGAGGGTTAGGACCCTTATTTATAGATTTGGGGTGGAGTGTCCACCAAGAATAGGATATCCATAGTTGGTTTGTATTAGGAGACTGAGTCCTTGTATAATTTAGGATCCTTAGCTCGATAGGAGTCCCTTTGTACACAAATCGTAGTAGGATTTTATCCCTTAATATTATGAGATAATTTATTCTGTTAAGGACATAATTTTTTGTACAATTTGGTGGCAAAATTCATATACTCCCTCTATCCCAGAATGATAGTCCTCCTATTTTCGTGGTTATTACGAAAGAACTTTGAGCAATAATTAAGGCTACTTTTAACTATTATAATGAAATTTTTGAAATTGTTCTTGATATATGATGCAGGGACTACTACAGGGTAATTTTCGGTCCAAAAGTGACGATCTCGGAATGACACGAAATTTGGCACGGACATGCGAAACAGGCTCGAGATATCAAGTCATGGCTTTGCGATGAATAGACGTGATTTTAGCCATCCAGGATCGTTTGAGGGGTGAAAATGTCATTTTACTGTTTTGGAAATTTTAATTTCGTAATTTTTTTATTTTTTTTATTTTGATTGTTGTTAGTGGCATTAGTGGGTTAGTGGACAGTTATTTTTACTCTTGTACATATGCATGTTAGGAATCCTAGACTAGGTAGTTTTTGAATTTCAATGAAAGTGAGTTTCTTTTAGAAACTGAAAAATTTCTTGAGTTTTCTTCCCTAGTTTCGGTCATTCTAAATTAGATTCAGCATCAATATTCCATTATAAATACTATTAATATCAATTTCTAGATTCACATTAACATAATTATAAGTAGCTTTAATAATTGCTCAAAGTTCCCTCGTAGTAACAAAAAAAAAGGGACTATCTTTCTAGGACGGATGGAGTATAATTTTGTAATCCTCTTTACAAACATTTAGTTTTTGCAAGTATAAAGAGACCGGTGAATTTTTTTTCGAAAAACAAACATATAGGGACAAAGTTATGATCAAAACGGAGACTTATTTTGGGACAAAAATTTCCTGAAAATGAACACTCATTTAAGAACAGAGGGAGTAGCACTTATTCAAAATCTATTTCTTACATATCTTTAGAAGAGTTTTTATTTTATTTTATAGTACATTACTCTAAGAACTTGATGTCGTCCAATGTACAATAACGAAGTAAATGACGTAATCTAATTGGTGCAAACTTACTCATGGTTTCATAATTGTGTTCATTATAATTCTTAGTAGGTTTTTAAAATCAATAACCCGGCCAGAAAAATTTAAAATTATGCACTACTACAAAATACTCCCCGTTCCAAGAAGGTTGTTAAAAGTACTAATTTACCCTCAACTACATGTAATTACTCCCTCCGTCCCAAAATGATCTTTACACTTTTTTGGACGTTACCATGAAGGAACTTTGAGCAATGATTTTAGGTTGATTTAGTTGTCGTAATGAAAATCTAAAACTTGTTATTGATAGTATTGTTGATGATGTGTCAATAATAAGTTTTAGATTTTCATTAGTACAATTGAGTCAACCTAAAATTATTAATCAGAAATCATTCGTAGTAACGGCGAAAAAAGTATGAAGATTATTTTGAGACGGAGGGAGTACTATATTTACACTTCTCTAAAAGTGTGTTGGGAGGAGTAAGAAGACTGCATTCAATTAGAGATAACCAAACACGATTCGTTTACGGTTCTGGTTTTGAAAAAGCTTGAACCGTAACCGAACCGTTTCTCTTTCGGTTACGGTTACGGTTTGGAATTGTCGGTCCACAGCTTTTTTTATTTCAAAAATAAATTTAATTTTTTGATAGAATTTTTTTTTAATAATGTTTTATGACCAATTTTTTTTTCCCCAAAAAGGTATAGAAAAAATGTTTCAAAAAGGTATAATTTTTTTTTTAACAGAAAAACAATTTAATAGTGTTTTATAAGGTTCATATGTATTCTTGCAAGCATATAAAAATGATATTGAGTACTCCCCTGTTTCAAAACAAATACTACTCATTTTGTGAATTTGGGCTCGTTGGAAAGTGTTATTTTTTCAAAAAAGTAAAGATCCCTTTCAATTTCTATCTTCTTTCAACTCACAACAAGTAACAACTATCCATTTTCTATTCTCAAACCCACTTTCCCTCTCATTCTCACTCACGTAACCCACTTTTACAACATCTTTTCTTAATAAATATTATTAACATGGAATGAGAAGTTTATTTTGGGACAAATAGATTATAAACTAAGAGGATCCGCAATGAGAGTTTTTAATTTTTGGCAAAAAGCTTTTTGGAGGTTTGTTAATTGTTATATTGGGAAGAAATTGAAAGAGAGCAACTTTTTATAGAAATAGCACTTTCTATAGCATTTTCATTACTCTTTTCCAACTTCCCATATTAGGTCATTAAATTTAAAAGTTCTATCATTATGAAATACTCAGGGGCGGATCTTACGTTGTAGGAGGGGTACACGTGCACCCGGTCAACCCATTTTTATATTTTTTTTTACTAAGTGCACCCCCCAAAAAAATGAGTTAGAGTAGTAAATTAACTAGATGGGATGTGAACTTAGTAAAAGGAATAAGAAACCCACCTTATTTGTTATTTGTGTTTTACGGGAGAGGAAATGAGACTGGAGTGCGCACGCGAAGTCGGAACGGGAACAGATCAACATAGAGAGAGATCCGAAATCCGCCTGAGATAAAGAGCCGATCCAAGCATTATTCTCAATCATTCGCACTCTTGTAAGTATCCCCAAGTCCCTCATCTTATTCTCTTTCTCTAGATTGAAGTAAATTGAAATCTAGGGTTTGAATATTATTTTAGGGCTTTGATTTTTTTCTTCAAATTTCATGGGTGATTTTAATATGAGTGTTTATTAAATGTTTGACTTTAAATATATATATGTTTGAATGGTTATTTCATTGATTTTTTGTAGGATTGTTGGTGTTTTTGGTTGATTATTGAATATAGACAAATTTCTTATCACAAGGAAAAAAATTGGGGATGGTGAAACTAGTTTTGGGGTGGGTAATTCTAGTAGTGCATCAAGTAGATGATATTAGAAGATACAATATACAAAAAGATCATTGTCAACCTATCGGTCATGTTTTTCCTCAAAAAATGATTGGAACTAAAATGCATCACTTTAATCCAATGTGGTTTGATGATTATCATGATCGTGTAGAGTGCTTTTATGCCATTTTGGGTAGACAGATTTTGGAGATTAATGATCGCTTCAATGAGATAAATTCTGAGTTGCTTATTTGTGTTGCTAGTTTGAATCCAAGTGATAGATTTGTTGATTTTGATTCATCAAAATTGATAAGGTTGGCTCATTTTTATCCGGATGACTTCAATGTAATTGCGTTTCGATTTTTTTTTAATTCAAAGTTATGTAGTGTAAATTGTGCACCCGGTGTTTAGAAATCCAAGATCCGTCACTGGAAATACTCCCTCCGTCCCAGCACAAGTGAGACTTCTTTCCCTTTTGGTCCGTCCCACTAAAAGTGAGACTGCTCAAAATGGAAATGTTTCAATCTCACTCATTCTCTCTCTTCATTTTCCACCACTCAATTTATCCAACTAACACTACTATTTACTCCACTCATTCTATCTCTTCATTTTCTACCACATACTCCCTCCGTCCCAGCTCACTTGACACTTATTTTTATTCTGGTCTGTCCCAACTCACTTGACACTTCCCAAAATAGTCTATTTTTTATAATTTTATATTCCATCTACCCCACCACTCATTCTCTCTCTTCATTTTCCATCACTCAATTTATTCAACCAACACTACTATTTACCCCACTCATTCTCTCTCTTCATTTTTACTACACATTTTCCTTATTTTATTCTTTTTTCCTTAGTTATTGTGCCCACCTCTTGGGTGTCAAGTGAGGTGGGATGGAGGGAGTATTTACTAGTTTTTCTTAATTATTGTGCAAACACCTTTAGTCCTACTTGTGCTGGGTCGGAGGGAGTACACTTTAAATTTTTTTCCCATTGACTTGACATGTAGAGGAAAAAAAAAATAAAAAAAACAATTTAAAATACCTTTAAGATCGTGGATGCTCTAAAAGATTACTCCATCCATCCTATCTTACTTGAGACTTATTTCCCTTTTGGTCCGTCCCACTTCACTTGAAACTTCCTAAAATGATAATCTTCTTATAATTTTATATTTAATCTACCACACTCACTTATTCTCTCTCTTCATATTCCACCACACAATTCATTAAACCAACCTACTATTAACCCCACTCATTCTCTCTCTTCATTTTCTACCACACATTTTTCTTATTTTATTCTTTTTCCTTAGTTATTGTGCCCACCTTTTAGGTCTCAAGTGAGGTGGGACGGAGGGAGTATATAACTAATATGATATCAATAAGTAACGACGAAAGTTAATTCATTGTTAATAATATAACTTTATACAAATAAATTGGAAAAATATATTCCCTCCGTTTTATAACTATGTGAACAAATTTTCAGTTTGGGCATCTCATTGGTAAGTTACACTTTTTTTAAAATGGTAAAGAATCTTTAATATTCCTCCCACTCATTCTAAATCCTACTTTACTTTTATACTCACTACACTAATCAACCTATTATTCTCTACCGCACTTTCTTTCTCTTATTTTACTTTTCACACTCACAACAACTATCCACTACTATACATTCCTTAAATCTCTCGTGCAAAACTCATTTTATCCACATAATTATGGGACGGAGGGAGTATAACATATACAATAATAAATTATTTTTTAGCTTTTCAATTTTATATATAGTATGAAAGTTACACAACTTGTTTTGATTTATTTGTTAACATTCCATAAAATGTACTCGATGTAATTGATTTCAAAAGCGACATTTCCATAAATTGTATTCCCTGCCAAAAAAAAAAAAAAAAAAAAAAAAATTTACAAACTATTTTTTACTTATTTGAAGTAGGGATGACCAAACCGGATCGGAGAAGCACGGAACCGGGGGGAACCGGCTAATAAACCGGAACCGGAGTAACCAAGGGCCAGTTAAGGTTCACATAAAAGGCGAACCGGAACCGGACCGGACCGGCGTTTCCATTAAAAAAAAACCCTTGTTTTTCAATAAATTTTAACCTGTTTATTCATTATTGTATGATAAAAAAAATCCCTGTTTTTCAATAAATTTTAACCTGTTTATTCATTATTGTATGATAAAAAATAAAATAAAAGGTAGCGTGGACCCGGACCGGAACCGTACCAGAACCGGATTGTGATGACAGGAACCGGTGTAACTAAGGGCCGGTTAAGGTTCACATAAAAAACGAACCGAAACCGGAATCGGAACCGGTGTTGGCCATCCCTAATTTGAAGGCTTGAAGTTGCCAACTATTTGGAGGATTGGAGTTGCCAACTATTAAGCCAAAAAACAAATCAACTACTCCCTCTGTCTCATTTATATTGGTCACGTTTAATTTTTCGGTCAACTCAGGTTAACTTTGACCAAACATTAAAGTCAATCCAATCATTCTAGAGAAATTTTAAAAAGCATTAATGATAATTCACAAAATGATTTGTCAATAACAATTTTTAGAATTTCATGCGAATGATTAGATTGACATTAATATTTGGTCAAAATTTACTTGTGTTGACCGAAAAATTCAAACATGACCAAAATAAATGGGACGGAGGTAGTATCATTATGCGAAATTTCTTATTTACCTATGCTTTAATTTCTACTACTATTATCACCCATTCACCCTATAAACCGAACGCCTCCAGTCTCTTTCAATTTTACACTCTTCTCGTTTTTTTAAATTTTACCCAAAAATATTTCCTATCTCTTTTTCATCAAAGCAGTCAATGCATCTCTTTCGGAAAGAATGAGATGCATAAAAAAGGTACTCCCTCTGTCCCACCGTCTAGGGGTGGAAATGGTTTAGCTCAAACCGCGGTTCGGAGCCGAGCCGAGCCAAACCGTACGGTTTAGCTCGGTTTTTAAACTTATATGGTTTAGCTTGGTTTCGAAAATTGGCAAACCACGCGGTTCAGTTCGGCTCACAGTTTGACCCTTCAAGCCGAACCGAGCCAAACCGAGCCGAACCATTTCGAGCTAAACCACAAGCCGAACCGTTGAGCTAAACCGTTTCAGAAGCTAGTTAGTTTTGAAACTCATAAACTATTAAGTACTTACTAGTGGCATCATGAGTAATAGGAAACATCCTGAGGGGCATATTTCATATTAATAAGTTGGACCGGATATATTTTCAAGAACAAGGGTGTAAGGCATCTCCAATGGAGAACACCAAATTTGGTGCAAGCTTTATACCAAATGTTACACTAAAAAAAAATTCTCTCCAATGTATAACACTATTTTTCACACTAAAAAGGAATATTCCCCTTCCACCTTATTTTCCACTAACTCTCATTATTTCACAAACAATACTTAAAGTCTTGTCTTTTACATATTGACCCCTCTCTTTTAATTGAGATGATATAATTCTCTAAAACAATATTTATTATGTAATATTATGTTTTTGAAAATTATTTTTAATGCATTGTGCTTTTGTAATTTGAGTAAAATATGCTATATAATTTATTAACATAAAAGTTAATTAACCTAGTTTTACAATATGTAAATTTTTAGAATTAGAGGGACTAAATTTGACATATGAAAGTATTGCACCAAATTTGGTGTAAGTGAATAGTGCTACACCAAATTTGGTGCAACACTATTCATTTACACCAAATTTAGTGTAAAATATAGTGTCCATTGGAGAAGTGAATAGTGGCCTTTTTAGTGTTTTAGTGTAGCATTTGGTGTCAATTGGAGATGCCTAAGTAGGCCACATGCTAGCAGGTTCCAATTCACTGGTATGATATCTGCAGTTCTTCATATATGCACCCAACTTTCTCCTGCGTTTTACTTTTGCTATGTCGTGCTCAGGGTGCTAAAAAGCCTAGTAGGCATTTATACTCATTTTTTTGCTGATGAAAATGTTCCTACACAAAATACATCTGCAGTAAATTACTTCAAGTGAAAAGGCTATTATTTATTGTGTAAGAGTTGTGGTTCAAACCGCGGTTTAAGCCACATTTTAAACCGTAAAATCAAACCGTGGTTCAAACCGAGCCGAGCCGAACCGTGGTGGTTTAGCTCAGCTTGGACTATTTCGTGGTTCAGCTCGGTTTGGGATTTCTCCAAACCGATGTATAGCGGTTTGGCTCCTAAATTACCCCAAACCGAGCTAAACCGAACCATTTCCACCCCTACCACCGTCCCAGAGTAAGAGTCTTATTTTCCTTTTTAGTCTGTCTTAGAGTAAGAGTCTTATTCCTAAAATGGCAAAATTTGAACATTGTCTTTTATACATATGCCATTATAAAGTTGATATATTTACAGAAAAACCTCTCCTTGTGTGTCTTGGCCTATAGGAGTAGAATGTAATTTTACACTCTCTCTCTCTTCTGATTTCTACCCACTTGCAATTGTTTATTCATTTTTAAGCACTTTTCTTAATAAGCGTGAGATTTGGGGGTAGGACTCTTACTCTGGGACGGAGGGAGTATTTATTATGTGAACACTTTAATTTGATCTGGAAGTAATTTTTAAATCATAAACAAACAATTTGTAAAGTAAAGGGTCCCACCCATACTTCAATGTTTCAAAATGAGTTTTTAGCCATTTTGACCTGCGTACTATTTGGGCGTAGTCAATGTGACATGCGTACTTCATAAACAGCAAATGTGACCTGCGTACTTTAATTTCGTTTTCAATTTGACCTATTTTTCTAACGCCGATTAAAATTTAACGAAACAGTCAATGAAAGTTAACGTACTAGTTAGTTTGAAGTTGATTTTCCTTTTAAGGGCTTCATTGAAAATTCTATAAGTAAAAGGGTTGTGAACAAAAAATTTGAAACATTAATATTTAAAGCTTAAAATAAATACGTATATATTTTTATAATTTTAATTATTTTTGAACGTGTCTTAAAAAAACAAATAATTGGATAAAAAATATTTAATAAATGACCAATGTATCTAAAATAATCAAAATTGTTAATAATGAACAATTTAACCTTGTATATCATTTATTTTTCCAAAAATTCAAAAACTCGGTTTCGAAAAAAAAATTGAATTAGGCAAGCTATGTCGGCGACAGTAGCACCCATAGCATACCAAGCCAACACATCCGCCGCCATACCGACCGGCTAAACAAAGGCGGCAACGCATGGCAGATGATCTCCGCCACCTTGGTCGGCCTCCAAAGTGTCCCCAGCCTAGTCATCCTCTACGGCAGCATATTCAAGAACAAATGGGTCGTCAACTCCGCCTTTATGGCCCTCTACGCCTTTGCCGCCGTCGTCCTCTTCTGGGTCACTTGGCCATACAAAATGTCGTTTTCGGAGAAAAACTCTTTCCCTTTTGGGGAATAGCCGGCCCGGCGTTAGGTCAGAAACTATTGATCAATTAGGCCGCTCTTCCAGCCGTGATTGAGCCGTACTACCCGATGGTGTCGATGTTGTGGTTTTAGTGTGTTTTCGCTGCGATTACGTTGATCTTGCTTGCCAGATCTTTGCTGGGGGGGATGAATATTAAGGCGTGAATGATGTTTGTGCCGCTGTGGATGATATATATTTAAAGCTTAAATAAAATATTTTACCTATTAAGGGTTAATAATTTATTATTATCATTTCATATTACTAAAAAATATTTTTTCTCATAAAAAACATTTATTTTAAACTTTAAATATTAATGTTTCAATTTTTTTATTCACAGCCCTTTTATTTATGAAATTTTCAATAAACCCCTTAAAATGAAGATCAACTTCAAACTAACTAGCATGTTAACTTTCATTGACTGTGTCGTTAAATTTTAACTGACGTTAGAAAGATAGGTCAAATTGAAAACGAAACTAAAGTACGCAGGTCACATTTACTGGTTATGAAGTACGCATGTCACATTGACTACGCTCAAATAGTACGCAGGTCAAAATGGCTAAAACCTCGTTTCAAAATGATCTCAATCCTTTTTTTATTTGTTAAAATAATAATTTCATTTTAAATAAAATAATAATTTATAACTCCTGTATAATATATAATTAAGCAAAAACATAAGTATTAAATTTTGTACTAATTAACTGAATAAAGCGAGTACTCAATTGAGTGTATACAACAAACTAAGCAGATTGTCACTCCGAGTTCTCTAGAACTAATTGTTGTAGGAAAAAAAAACATAAAAAAATGAAAAATAATAATAAAATCTTTCAAGCTTCCCATTCACTTCTCGAGCCCATGACCCACCAACTGCTTCTCTAGTCTATAGCCACATTTTATGAGTCCAGATCTCTTGTGCCCTTCCATGTGCCCCTCTAATCTGAACCGTTTACATGCTTAGATAATATCAACATAAACGGTTGAGATTAGAGGGGCACAGAGAGGGGCACATGGAGGGGCACAGGAGATCTGGACTCACATTTTATAGCAAGTCTTTATAAAATTCTTAACTCACTTCATGGGGAAAGAACAACAATTTATTTGAATCTTTATGTAACACCCCGAATTTTCTTACTGTATCTTGAGCATTTAATGGCATTAAATAACAATAATTAATACCTCAATTAGGGTTCACAACTGACCCTTTATTACATCATCAATTCAAAATAAATGCGGAAGCGTAACTTAAAAACTTGTCTTAGCAGGGAAACAACCTCAGCCATCAATGTACTTTAACTTACACCAAAATAAATAAACGTTCTTAAAATAACTAAATAAGAATCTTCAATCTGCCGTTCTTTCTACGGCTACTTTCCTTGTCCTGCCCTTCTACTTAAATCTTGAAACAAAATTTATAGAGAAGGGGTGAGAGAACGAATGCTCAGTAAGTTCATACGTTGCCTCTCCGGTTACTAAGGAGAGACGACCAGAACGAATACCATGAATAACCTTTACAAAGATAGGTTCAGTTACTTTTTGATTCAAGACTGCAGAACAATACAGTCGTATTACTTTTAAGATTTTACTTTCAAAGGATTATGGCACTACAATCCAAAGGGATTCATTCAAGTTCCGTCAATTCCAGGGTAACGTACATTATAACCTCAATGCCAAATGTACAATTTGTACACCTAGCTTTTCCTGCCAATAGTGTGGGTCGTAACATATATGGTATCCACACATATATGTTCGGGGTCTAGAATCATCCTTGTAATCAGACAATTCCTGAGAGAAGGCATGTGATCACTCATGCAATCCCTAGTTTAAGGACGAGTCTTTTCTAACTGGACTGTCCGTCAATGTCTTTTCTAACTGGACATTGGCCACTATAACAAGTAAGTTGTTAACTTACAAGTTAAAATGAGAACATACCAAGGTACAAGTATGTGATAACAAGTTTCAAACTTCGATACTTAGTAGATCAATGGGGACATCACTAAGTACGGATTCTTTCAAAAGAACGTTCAATAACGCGGAGTTTACTCAAATACTATCATGCCATACTGATAGCTAACTTATAGAAAGAATATAGAATTCCAATAAACAGGAGTTCAAATACTGTAAGGAACGTAATCCCTTACCTGAATTGCTTTTCCTTGCTATCTCTTCTCTGTGCAAATCTACAAGGCACCGAGTAATTTACTTTAGTACCCTCAACATTGTTAACTACTTCTACTTAGTTAACTGAGAGATGCGTTCTAACTTCTTTACTTCGTTACTCCTTTCTTACGTTTAAGTTTCTGACTTTGATTTGCGAGTCAGTCCTTTAACTTTAATATAATTGTAATTAAGTCCTCTAACTTTGGGTTAATTACAATTTGGTCCCTCAACTTTGGGTTAATTGCAAATTGGTCCTTTAACTTTGGATTAATTGCAATTTAGTCCTTCACTTTAGGTTAATTGCAAATTGGTCCTTCAACTTTGAATTAATTGCAGTTTGGTCCTTCAATTTTGGATTAATTGCAGGAAGGTCCTTTGACTTTCAATTATTGTTAATTAAGTCCTTTGACTTTGGTTCTTTGTTCATAAAGGTCCCCCAAGTTTCTTTTTAATCAATTAGGCCCCTCTAACTTCAAAGGTTTCCCTTTTTATATTCTTTTTAACTTTAACTTTTTCAGTTTAATCCTTTTTCGTTAGGAAACTAACTGAAATCTTTTAATCTTCCTCTTTTCCGTTAACTTTTTAACTTTTAAGGTTTTCCAAGTAACTATTACATCCTTTCAAGTTAGTTTTCTAACTTTCTAACAATTCTTTTAAAGATTATGTTTTCTTTTTATCATAAACTTAACGAAAATACTAACTTTCCGTCCCAATTTTTAACATTCTCAATCAAGAATCAACACCCAAATTATATAGCCAAAGCCGAATTATACCTCATCAAGATTCATTGATTTTGATCAATCTTTCTAATTCTTTAAACTTTTTCTAAATTCCCAAACATCAATTTTATTCATAAATCGATAACACAAATCATTAAAATCAGCAAAATAATCCTCAATTAAATAGAGGCCATTCGGCCGAATAGTATTAGGAAAAAAAAATCCATATTTTCTTCTTTTTGATAAACCCAATTCAACCTCAAATATTTATTTTTTCAATCTTCAAGCATTGCATAATACTAATCGCTTCCAATCGTGATTATTAAATAAAACTTAAAATAAAACTAGCATGAAGATCATTATTTTTCCATAGCAATTAGATCAACTCAATTTACCTTTAGAATTTTACCAATAATCACTAGCATGCAAAAACCCTATTATTCATATTCTTAACTCATGCATAGTTTAGGTTCTACAAAACCAAATTCCTTGAAATAAATTTTAAAAGATGAGGTTTGACATTACCTTGCTAATGAACGGATTACTTCTTCACAACAATGGCGGAAATTATTCTCCTTCCTCCCTCTTGGTTCGGCCGGCGGCTAGGGTAGATTTAGGGTTTTTTTTTTTTTTTTTTTTTTTTTTTTTTTTTGTGATAAAGAAGAATAACCTAAATTTCACTAACTCAAGTATTTATACTTTGGATTGATTATTAATTGGGTTGAGTTTATTAATTAAAACTTTCGGGCCAACCCATTCTTTTCGGCCCACTCATTAACTGTCCCATAACTCTTATTATTATTTAATTAATTTAATGTGACTAGTTAAATAATTAAATAATAATAAAAAAAAATACTGCGGTTATTACACTTTATCCATCTTCTGTGTACTTCTTCTCATTCTTTTTGTTTGCTAATTGAAGTTGTAATCGGAGCTCCGTCAATTCTACCGGCGCCACCATCTCTTAATCTGCACACACAAATCATGGTTAACAATGTTCAATAGTAGATACAAATGTAAGCAAATTCTTTTTTTACATACATTTTTTGAACAAAATTAAGCACATCTAAATTATTTCGAAAACAAAAGTAACCGTTTCCGAAAGAACAAAACAAAGGTGTCGAATTAAATTTTTAAACATGGAATAGATATATAAATCTAAATTGGTACGAATCACTTGTATTTTTGAACGAGTCGATTTTTTTTTTAAATCATATATTAAAATCGTATCATTCATATAAGGGAATATTTATATTTTTTAAGGAAGGTAGGAGTGCTGCCATAAATTAAGTTTTTCTATAATTAGGATGATACTTTCCACCTTTCGTAGTAATTTTCCATCTTTCCAAAATACACTTGTCCTTCTACTATACTGTTACTCATTTCTAATTTCTAATAAAATAAATAGTTCTTAATTCAATTATAAATACTATACAACATAGGTATTCTTTTATTTATTTTTTAAGGAAGGTAGGAGGAATGCCATTAATGAAGTTTTTTATATTTATGTAAGCAGGGTTAGAAATCTATACTATAGTATTTTAAAGTTGGTGAAACTTACTTTGGGAATGACACGTAAGCCAAAAATGTGTTTATCTTGATTTATAGGATGCCATGTAATATGACTTTTGGAATCATGCAGGCTTTTGGCATTCTCTTACCTAGGTAAAAATAATAGGTAATATCCATAGGTATGATAGTAGGTAATTTAGTGATTCAATAAGAAGATAAGAAGAGATTCATATCTAATATGTAGCGACCCCAAAACCCGTTTATATTTATTTTATAATTTTGGGGAATTTTATTTGACTTATATGTGCATTTTATGTGTTGCATCATATTTTATGATTTGCATATCATACTTGATTATCTGTATTATTTACTTAGTTAGTAAAAATAATGATTAAATGAGTTAAATGATTAAGTTGAAACTTTAGGGTCCTAGTTGAAATTATAAGTTTAGGGGCTAAAGTGTTAACTTTGAATCTTGGGTGATCAAATTGTAAAAAATGGGTAAGATATTTAAGAAACTTTCCTTCTTTCTTTCCTTCACTGTGTATTTCATTTGTTCTGCAACTTTCCTCCTCGTCTCAGTTAGGGTTAGGAGAAAAAGGTAAGTTCGACCCATTTCGATTTAATTCTTTTTATTTACTTACCCGTTTTAAAAACTAATTATATAAAAATGATCAGGGCGTCGAGTAGGTCATTTCTAGCCGAACAAAACTTATTTCAGCGATACTTTTTCCGGAACTAGGTAAGTTACTAATTCCCCTTTAAATGTTAAAATAGTCATATATGCTATATATGATACTCCTACTTGTTAATTTTGTGATTTGGGTAATATTTGCTATACTTGTAATTTTGGGACAAAGGGAGTATATGAATTTGGTTTAGCTGGGTATTGTGAATGTTTATGAACTCAAGTTGTAACTATAATGAGAGTTGCTAATGTTGTATACTAAATTGTATAGTATATATGTTATGCTTGTGGGACGGAAGGAGTAAAAATTGAACTAAGGAAGAATCTGGGATTTGGCCCTAAATTGGAGGAGGCGCGCGCACCCTATATAAGGAGGCGCACGCACCCCTTTGTTACCAACCTAGGCCAAAATTGACTGGAGAAGGGAGGCGTGCGCATCCTCTTGGGTGAGGCGCGCGCACCCTTAAGTGAATCAACAATAGTGAAGTTCTGGTCCTAGGAGGCGCGCGCATCCTATGGGATGAGGCGTGCGCATCCCCCCTGTTTCCAAGGTTTGATAGTTTGTGTTATATGGGGTATAAGAGGACAAGTGTGTATGTGATCCTTGGGGTTGTTTATGACTTAAACATGAATGTGTATGACTTTTATGTCGTTAATGAAAAAGATTGGGTTGTGACTAAATGTCCTCATTATGAACTCTTTATGAGAAATCTTTCGTGTGCATCTTGTGATGTTTTGGCTTAATTCCTTCTTGGATTAAATGCCCCGGGTTTTGTTTAGCAAGTATTCATTACTGTGCTTCTTGTTAAAAGTCCAGCTGGTCTTGTTGTGGAGTCAGCCAATGGAAGAATTATAGTGGTACAGGTAAGTCCACTATAAGGTTTTCCATTGGAGCTTGTGAGTCAGGCGGTGGGAGAATTATAGTGGCACACAAGCCAAGTTCACTATAAGGTGTCCACTGTGCCTTCTAGTTTCCCCAGTCCAGATTGGCCTTGGATGGGATGAATTGCTCCCTTTGGTGAGTATTTGGGTTATGACTTTGTGTCATATTTCCCTCTCTGGTTACTTGGTTCTATTGGTTATGATTTGGTTTTCGGGATCCCAACGGCTTCAGCTATTTATGCTGCTCAGATGGTTTTCTCTGATGGGTTTCTCAGTTGGATTTCTCATCGGTTATGGTTATTGGTTAAACCTTGGCTTTGGTATCCACCAGAGTGTGGGCAATGTGATATAAGTGATATATGAGTTGATGTTATATGCTATATGATTACTGTTGATATTGTTTCTTTATGATCATCATATCAGCATGTAACGTAGTTGCATTTTAGTAGCTTACTGAGATTTATTCTCACCCTTTATTTGTTTACTGTTTTAGATAAAGGCGGGTCCAGGGGATAGGACACTTGGCACGGGAAGACGTTCGTTTGGTAAGAGATGGGACTTGTTTTGTGAAGGTTACATTATATAAATGTAAACCCTTTGGGTAGAGTACCCGTATTTCTTATGGTTACATCTATTTTGGTAAAAGTTGATGTATGTGTTGGGTTTCCAAGTAACATGCGCAGCGGAAATTAGCATTTAAAATTTTAAGAAACCCAAAGCCATGGATCCGTTCATATGATTAAATCAAATACAACAAGATGAATAGAGGAATAACTAACCCTTGATGGCTATGAATTTTCTCTTGGTCTTTGGTGGAGAAACTTGAAGACTTGATCACGATCACAAAGCTTGAACACGAACTTTGAAGATGATGATTTTCACCCTCTAGCGGTATCCACACTTCGAACGAATATCAAAGGAGCTTCTTTGATCTTGGTTGCTAGACCAATATTATGAAACACACTTTCACAATATAATAGAGAACTATATGAAATTTATTTGTGAATTATTTTGTTCCTCAATCAAGGATATCTTAGAACAAAATAATATCTCTCTCTCAAACTCTTTAAGACTCACAAAATCACTTCTTGTTATGGTCTGGCCGAATTGGGGTTTTTATACACAATTAAGACCTATTCTAAATAGGAATCTTGTGCCAAAAACCTTCCTAAATCAAATTAGGAAATTCCCAATCGGGAGCACCAGGCGCCCGCCTGTTTGGGCAGAAGGTCAAGGCCAATTCCGGCTTGAACAGGCGCCCGCCTGGTTCAACCCAAGCGCCCGCTTGGTTGACCAGGAGGCCCAGATCATTTCCAGAAATTCCCTTGAAGTCCTTCGACCCTAAATTCCAATATAGTCCTTCTATTTAAGATTCGTTCTATTGTGTGTGACCCTCTAGGATTATACTAAGTTGGCAATGGGCTCAAACATGATTCCATAAGATATGATTAGGTTCTAGCAAACCGTCATACCTACCCAAATAGTATAACTAGATACAAGTTCGCATTCCTTTAGAATATGTCACAATCCCTTTATCCACGATGTCATTGAACACAAGTCATGGTCAAACAGTCAACTTGTTTCGTTCAATATTTTCTCGATTCCGAATATGTTAATAATTCAAATGCTATTGATCCAATCAATCCATTTGAGTCCGGCCGAACATTTCATCAACATCATTCCTACGAGAGGCCCAAGCTTGACATCTCTCCGAAGAGGGACAAATCCATTTAGCTTATTATTCTTCCCAACGGGAATCCGATTATGCCAATCATACCCTTTATAACTACCGTGTTAAGATAGCGTTTGAATATGTCAAACATAATGTTCATCAAGTGGAAGACTATAATAACTTCATGTCTAAGGATTCAAATGACATAACTAATATGAGATATATGTACGACTTAGACCATGACATAAATCTCATACAGCGGGTCATGTCCAGTACCTTGTTCCAAACAAGTACCCATAAATCTAACATGATCATCCCATGATCATTTAGCCTTTATACTAGTGCTTAACAAGTACTAGGGACGGAGATTATTATAAGTAAACATGAACAACAATAATAATCAAAGCATCTCTTTATTGATATGAAATAAATGATAACAATTACAACGTTTATTAAACGTGCCTAGGGCACCACTACCAACAATCTCCCACTTGCCCTAGGCCCAATCTCCCATGTATCTAATACCCATGGACCTAACATGACCATCATGTTTAGCTTGTGGAAGTCCCTTTGTTAGCGGGTCCGCAACATTGTCATCAGTAGGTACTCTGCATATATTTACGTCTCCCCTATCAACGATTTCTCGAATGATATGAAAACGCCTAAGTATGTGTTTGGATTTCTGATGTGCTCTTGGTTCCTTTGCTTGAGCAATAGCACCATTATTGTCGCAATAAAGGTCTATTGGATTAGCAATACTAGGAACCACTTCAAGTTCAGTTATGAACTTCTTAATCCAAACAGCTTCCTTTGCAGCATCCGATGCAGCAATATACTTAGCTTCTGTTGTAGAATCAGCGGTTGTACTTTGCTTGGAACTCTTCCAGCTTACAGCTCCACCATTTAACATAAACACAAAACCCGATTGCGATCGGCTATCATCTTTGTCGGTTTGGAAACTTGCATCCGTGTAAGCATTTACAACGAGATCATCTTCCATTCCTCCATAGACCAAAAACGAGTCTTTAGTTCTTCTCAAGTACTTAAGAATCGCTTTTACGGCTATCCAGTGATTTTCGCCAGGGTCGGATTGGTATCTACTTGTCATGCTCAAAGCATAAGATACATCCGGCCTAGTACAAATCATGGCATACATGATGGACCCAATTGCCGAAGCATATGGAACATCATTCATTTTCTCACGCTCATCTTTTGTCTTAGGACATTGAGTCTTGCTTAGAGAAACTCCATGTAACACGGGCAAGGTGCCTCTCTTAGAATTTTCCATACGGAATCTTCTAATGACCTTGTCAATGTATGTACTTTGGCTTAAACCAAGTAGCCTCCTTGATCTATCTCTATAGATCTTAATGCCAAGTATATATGCGGCTTCACCCATATCTTTCATTGCGAAGCACTTTCTTAACCAAGTCTTCACAGACTGAAGTGTAGGAATGTCGTTTCCAATGAGCAATATGTCATCCACATATAAAATAAGGAATAGCACTATGCTCCCACTAATCTTCTTGTATACACAAGGCTCATCTTCGTTCTTGATGAAGCCAAACTCTTTGACCGATTCATCAAAACGGAGATTCCAACTCCTTGAAGCTTGCTTCAATCCATAGATGGATCTTTGCAATTTGCATACCTTAGAATCTTGTTCAAAACCTTCTGGTTGTGTCATATACACATCCTCTTGGAGTTTTCCATTCAGGAAAGCGGTTTTGACGTCCATCTGCCATATTTCATAGTCATGATATGCGGCAATGGCAAGCAAAATTCTTATAGACTTGATCATTGCTACGGGTGAAAAGGTCTCATCATAGTCAATACCATGAACTTGCCTATAACCCTTCGCTACAAGTCTAGCTTTGTAAGTATGCACCTTCCCATCCATGTCAGTCTTCTTCTTGAAGACCCATTTGCATCCTATGGTTTTTACACCTTCGGGTGCATCAATCAAATTCCAAACTTGATTGTCTTGCATGGATTGTAATTCGGATTCCATGGCTCCAAGCCACTTGTCCGAATCAGGAGAAGACATCGCCTCTTGGTAGGTTGACGGTTCATCATTCTCAATGATTTCTACCTCATTACTATCTGTTACGAGAAATCCATATCTCTCGGGCTCGGATCGTAACCTACTAGATCTGCGAGTTGCTTGTGTATTTTGAACAGGTTCCACAACTCCTTGTGGTTCTTGTTCATGTTCCACTATTGGTTCCATGTTATTTTCTGGGTCTCGAATTTCTTCAAGATTTATTTTACTCCCACTGATTTCTTTGGAGAGAAACTCTTTCTCTAGAAAGATACCAGTTCGGGCAACAAACACTTTGTTGTCCTCTCGGTTGTAAAAGTAATATCCTTTAGTTTCCTTAGGATATCCCACGAAAATACATTTATCAGATTTGTGTGCTAGTTTGTCAGAGATAAGTCTCTTGACATAAACTTCGCAACCCCAAATTCTCATGAAAGATAAACTAGGTTTCTTTCCACTCCACATCTCATATGGAGTCTTTGGAACCGATTTAGTTGGAACTTGATTTAGTGTGAAAGCAGCGGTTTCTAGGGCGTAACCCCAAAAGGATATTGGAAGATCAACTTGACTCATCATTGATCGAACCATATCTAACAAAGTCCGATTCCTCCTCTCGGACACACCATTCCATTGTGGTGTTCCGGGTGGAGTCAATTGTGAAACTATTCCACAATTCTTTAGATGATCATCAAATTCTTGACTTAAGTATTCACCACCTCGATCTGATCGAAGTGTCTTTATACTTTTGCCAAGTTGTTTTTCTACTTCATTTTGAAATATTCTAAATATCTCAAATGCTTCACTTTTATGTTTCATTAGGTAAACATACCCAAATCTACTATAATCATCAGTGAAGGTTATGAAGTATTGAAATCCTCCCCTAGCATTGCTACTTAATGGTCCGCATACATCGGAATGTATCAACCCCAATAAGTCGCTTGCCCTTTCACCCAACTTGGTAAAAGGTGTTTTGGTCATTTTTCCAAGAAGATACGACTCACAAGTATCATATGACTCTAAGTCACATGAACCCAAAAGTCCGTCCCCATGGAGTTTTGAGATACGCTTCTCATTAATATGACCAAGACGGCAATGCCACAAATAAGTATGATTTACATCATTAGGTTTAGATTTCTTATTTATATGATAGACATTATTTTCATTCTTGACATCCAAGATATAAAGGCCATTAAATGAATTAGCAATACCATAAAGCACATCATTTAAATAAATAGAAAATTTCTTATTCTCAATAAGAAACTTAAAACCTTCATTATCCAAACAAGAAATTGAAATAATATTTCTGCTTAAATCCGGAACATAATAACAATTGTTCAAAACAAGAATTAATCCGGAAGGTAAAGTGACTTCATAAGTCCCTACGGCTAATGCAGCAACTCTTGCTCCATTTCCCACTCGTAGATCTACTTCACCTTCTTTAAGCAGTCTCCTATTCTTTAGTCCCTGCACATTTAGACAAATGTGAGAACCACATCCGGTATCCAATACCCAAGAATCAGTGGTAGAAAGGAGAATATCTATCATATAGATACCTGAAGTCGACGCAGCCTTGCTGCTCTTCTTCTTCTTTTGCTCTTCCAAGAAAGCCTTGCAATTTCGTTTCCAATGACCAATTTCTTGACATTGGAAACAGATTGCATCCTTTTGTGAATCAGGTTTTGCCTCAGAAGCCTTGGCAACCTTTGCCTTGCTTATCTTGGGTTTGACAACTTTTGCCTTACCCTTTCCTTTGGCACCAGCCTTCTTCCCATCATGAACCAAGAGTACGGGAGAACCTTTCTCCACGATTTTCATCTCTGCAGTTTTGAGCATCCCATGCAACTCAGAGAGATTCTTATCCATTCCATGCATGTTATAATTCATTACAAACTGATTATAACTTTTAGGCAATGAATTAAGAATGAGATCCGTGGCTAGCTCCAATGGGATTGGATAGCCAAGTTTCTCAAGGTGCTCTACATAACCTTTCATTTTAAGAAAGTGAGGACTCACTTGTTGCCCTTCATTCATTTTACTAGTAGTGAATGCAACAATGGTCTTGTACCTCTCTTGCCTAGCTTGCTCTTGAAACATAGTTCTCAACTCCACGCCTATCTCATAGGCTTCCAAATGTTCCAAACTTTGTTGGAGTTTTGAACACATAGCAGCAAGCATGAGACAACTTACATCTCTAGAATCATTACGATGCTTCTTGTAATTGTCTCTTTCTACCCTAGGGGCAGTAGGCGGTGGTTCAGCGGGGAGAGGCCCATCGAGAATGTACAACTTGTCTTCTTGCCTAAGAACGATTCTTATGCTACGGATCCAATCCATAAAGTTTGTACCATTCTCTTCGAGCTTATCCTTCTCAAGGATCGATCGCAACGACATTGATTGAGTGTTATTAGTCATTATCTACAAATATGCAAAATTTCCAAAATTTAATAAGTACCGATTTTCATTAAAGAGATAATTAATGTATTTTAGAACAAAATACTCCCACTAAATTATATAACCTTCATATACATCCAATGTATAATATAATTTAATTGGGCTAAGATCCAACTTTAATTTAATTTCAAGTCCGCTAAGGCGGATTACACAAAATCAAATTAATTAGGTAGACAACTCTTGTCAATCATATCTCATATGACTCTTAGTTCCTTTTATGAGATTCTTTAAGAAATCCAATTTCAAAAAGCATGTTAAACCTCATCTTTGCCTAGGCCCAAAACTGTTTTGACGCCCAATTAAGTCTAACCATTTTAAACGCATAGTTAATGTGTCCCGCTAGGGCGTGCCCACATTATCTATCTTGCTCATACATAAATTAATTTAATGCACCTCGCTAGGGCGAATCTACATTAAAATCACTCATGTACTAACAAGTGTTTTAATCATGGCATGGCAATAAAAGACTTAAAACTTTCTTTAAAGGTTCATCACATGTAGCATATAACACATTTATGAGCACATAATATAAACATGTTACACATCAAGTTTAGCCACTAAATTAATCTCCATTAATTTAAGCATGGTATTTATGTGTCATTAGTTTCTCTATAATTATGAGGATGAGACTATTTCAACTTTGGTCATTATCTCCAAATCAAGACAACAAGAAGTGCGGTCGAACTAAGCCATTAGGCAACCACAATCCCGCACTAATTCAAGAAACCAAGAAAGTAGTCCATGTGGCCGAAACTAAGCAATAGATGGTCTCGATGAACGTAGGCCAATTGCATTCACAATTCCACATGGACCTCCAATCATTGAATCAAGAACTTTGTTTCTCAATTTTAGCAATTATGAACTCTTCATAATTCTAACTTCGTTTTATCTTTGAAACTTTGATTGCGATCAATTTTGGGAAACACAATCTCGATGAACGCAGATTAGCCATCCAAAACTTGAACCAATCTAGGAATCACAAGACTAAAACAAATAGGAAAATCAAACCCCAAAATCCACACACAAGCCAACTACCCAAAACCCATTCCAGATCAGCAAGTCTGAAGTGGTTTTGTTACTGGTTTTGTTGGATTTATCGAAAATTCCATATTCAGATTTCAACCAAAATCAGAACAGATTTTGACCACCGAGCGCCCGCCTGTAAGGGACCAGGCGCCCGCTTGAATGGCCAGAATAGTATAGAATTTTAAAGTTCGAAAATTTTGTCTCAAAATTATTTTTCCTCGATTATTAAAACTTTGATCCAATCAAAAATCAATAATTGAAATAATTCAGAATCCACCATAATTTTTATTGCGATTGAATCGTGCGATTAAAGTTGGAAAAACAATAAACCACATAAAATCACAAAACACATAAACATCATATAATCCAATATTCATATCATGCTTGGCACATAAACAATTTATATACACACAACATGATCCAAGTATTGAATTAATCAACATGAACGGGGCTCTGATACCACTGTTGGGTTTCAAAGTAACATGCGCAGCGGAAATTAGCATTTAAAATTTTAAGAAACCCAAAGCCATGGATCCGTTCATATGATTAAATCAAATACAACAAGATGAATAGAGGAATAACTAACCCTTGATGGCTATGAATTTTCTCTTGGTCTTTGGTGGAGAAACTTGAAGACTTGATCACGATCACAAAGCTTGAACACGAACTTTGAAGATGATGATTTTCACCCTCTAGCGGTATCCACACTTCGAACGAATATCAAAGGAGCTTCTTTGATCTTGGTTGCTAGACCAATATTATGAAACACACTTTCACAATATAATAGAGAACTATATAGAATTTATTTGTGAATTATTTTGTTCCTCAATCAAGGATATCTTAGAACAAAATAATATCTCTCTCTCAAACTCTTTGAGACTCACAAAATCACTTCTTGTTATGGTCTGGCCGAATTGGGGTTTTTATACACAATTAAGACCTATTCCAAATAGGAATCTTGTGCCAAAAACCTTCCTAAATCAAATTAGGAAATTCCCAATCGGGAGCACCAGGCGCCCGCCTGGTACCATCCAGGCGCCCGCCTGTTTGGGCAGAAGGTCAAGGCCAATTCCGGCTTGAACAGGCGCCCGCCTGGTTCAACCCAAGCGCCCGCTTGGTTGACCAGGAGGCCCAGATCATTTCCAGAAATTCCCTTGAAGTCCTTCGACCCTAAATTCCAATATAGTCCTTCTATTTAAGATTCGTTCTATTGTGTGTGACCCTCTAGGATTATACTAAGTTGGCAATGGGCTCAAACATGATTCCATAAGATATGATTAGGTTCTAGCAAACCGTCATACCTACCCAAATAGTATAACTAGATACAAGTTCGCATTCCTTTAGAATGTGTCACAATCCCTTTATCCACGATGTCATTGAACACAAGTCATGGTCAAACAGTCAACTTGTTTCGTTCAATACTTTCTCGATTCCGAATATGTTGATAATTCAAATGCTATTGATCCAATCAATCCATTTGAGTCCGGCCGAACATTTCATCAACATCATTCCTACGAGAGGCCCAAGCTTGACATCTCTCCGAAGAGGGACAAATCCATTTAGCTTATTATTCTTCCCAACGGGAATCCGATTATGCCAATCATACCCTTTATAACTACCGTGTTAAGATAGCGTTTGAATATGTCAAACATAATGTTCATCAAGTGGAAGACTATAATAACTTCATGTCTAAGGATTCAAATGACATAACTAATATGAGATATATGTACGACTTAGACCATGACATAAATCTCATACAGCGGGTCATGTCCAGTACCTTGTTCCAAACAAGTACCCATAAATCTAACATGATCATCCCATGATCATTTAGCCTTTATACTAGTGCTTAACAAGTACTAGGGACGGAGATTATTATAAGTAAACATGAACAACAATAATAATCAAAGCATCTCTTTATTGATATGAAATAAATGATAACAATTACAATGTTTATTAAACGTGCCTAGGGCACCACTACCAACAGTATGTACATTTGTTTAAAAGTTTGTAAGCCTTCGGGCTAAGTACTTTCGCTGTGAAAGTGTTTGTAAAAGTTTGTTTCAAGTTAAGTGAAGTCTTTGAACTTCAAGTGTGTTTTTGTGCCACTTTCTAAAAGGACATTTCGAATTTTTTTTAAAAGGTTTCATAACGTCTTCCGTTCGTGTCCCGAGCGTGGGGCCAAGTAGGACCACGGGTACGGGGCGCGACAGTTGGTATCAGAGCTAGGTTGTAGATGGTCTAGAATGACTAAATGACCTAGGAGGGTAGTAGAGTATAGAGTGAGTAACGTTGAGTGTTTGATGCAGGTATTCATTAAAAATGGGTGAAACTGACGGAGATCAGGCCGGCTCTTCGGGGCAAGGGGATGCCAGAGAAGAGGCTCGAATTATGTTTCAGGGAATGTTTGAAGCAGCGATGAAAACTTTAAGTGATCAGAGGCAAGAAAGGGAACAGGTACCACCAAGTTATGGCCTAGAACAGTTTCTGAAAATGAAGCCTATGGAGTACGATGGAGAGCCCGATGTATCTAAAACTGAAAGGTGGATTGAATCGATGGAAAAGATCTTTGATGCTTTGAGATGTTTGGAGGAAGATCAAGTCAGGTTTGCTACCTATAAACTGAATGGAGCGGCTGAGCATTGGTGGAAGGCTTTGAAAACAAAATGGGATGAGACTCATGTGCCTTATACTTGGGAGAATTTTCTGGGAAAGTTCAAAGAACACTTCATTCCTCGAGTAGATCAAGACAGGAAGGAGATGGAATTTCTTAACTTGGAACAAGGTTCTATGTCAATTGCTCAATATTCAGCTAAATTTTCAGAGTTGTCCAGGTATTGTACTCACCTAGTGGCAACTGAGGAGAGGAAGGCTACGAGGTTTGTAAAAGGTTTGAAAACTGTGATTAGAACTCAGCTAGTATCCCATAAGTTGCAAGATTTTCAGGATGCAGTGGATCGAGCTTACCAGGTGGAGCATGACATTGAGGAACATAAAAGGAAAATGGAATTGTTAGGCGCTGGGAAGCAAGTTAGGCAACAACCACGTGGTGAGAGTAGAGGAAATCAAGGTGGATCTTCACAATTCAAAGGGTCTTCTCAAAGACAGTCAGGTAACAGAAATCAAAGTAACACTTCAGGGAGTCAGAGTAGAGGAGTTTGTAATTATTGTCAGAAAGAAGGGCATTCAGAAGAAAGATGTTGGAAGAAGCAGGGCAAGTGTTTGAACTGTGGTCAGTTAGGACATTTTCAGAGGGATTGCCCTAAGTATAGGATGCAAGCATCGGGAAGTGTGGTTGGGTCCTCTCAGGGTCAGAAGAGGGATTCCTCAGGCAAGCCTAAGGTTCAGGGTCGTGTTTTTGCTATTTCTCAGCAGCAGGCTTCGGAGTCCTCTAATGTGATAGGAGGTATTATTTCTGTGTCTAGTTTGAGGGCACGTACACTTATAGACCCTGGCTCATCGCATTCTTATGTGTCTTTGCATTTTGCTTCTCGATTGCATAAGTCTTCTGAATCTCTGCCTTATGTGTTAGAGGTGTCAACTCCTATAGGGGAGTGTTTGGTGACCAATGAGGTGTTGCATTCTTGTGATGTGCATATACGTGAGCATGTTTTACCTGCTGATTTAGTCATCTTACCATTACAAGATTTTGATGTTATCTTGGGTATGGATTGGTTGGGTAAATATCATGCGTCTGTTGATTGTGCTAATAAAGTGGTCACATTTTCTATCCCTAATGTTCCTAAATTTTCTTTTGAAACTGTTCCCTGGGGTAGAGAGATTCGAATTATTTCTTATATGAAGGCTAGAAAGTTGTTGAACCGGGGTTGTGCGGGGTATTTGGCTAGTGTTTTGGATACTACTAAAAGGGTTCCTGATATTGAGGATGTGCCTATTGTTAAAGAATTTTCAGATGTATTTTCTTCTGAGTATGCTATGCTTCCTGACCGGGAAATAGAGTTCTGTATTGACTTACTTCCAGGAACGGCTCCTATATCTGAGGCACCTTACAGAATGGCCCCCGCTGAATTGAAAGAGTTGAAGGTTCAGTTGCAAGAGTTACTTGATCGAGGATTCATTCGTCCTAGTGTATCCCCGTGGGGAGCTCCAGTATTGTTTGTTAAAAAGAAAGATGGGTCCTTGAGGCTGTGTATTGACTACAGAAAGCTGAATCAGGTAACTATAAAGAATAAATATCCGCTTCCTCATATTGATGATTTATTTGATCAACTTCAAGGGTCAGTGGTCTTTTCAAAACTTGATTTGAGGAGTGGGTACCATCAGTTGAAAATCCGTTCTGAAGACATTTCTAAAACTGCTTTTCGTAGTAGATATGGCCATTATGAGTTTCTTGTTATGCCTTTCGGGTTGACTAATGCTCCGGCTGTTTTTATGGATATGATGAACAGAGTCTTTAAACCTTATCTTGATACCTTTGTGGTTGTATTTATTGATGATATTCTGGTTTATTCCAAGTCCCGGGAGGAGCATGAACAGCATTTGCGAATGGTTTTATCTATTCTTCGTGAGAAGCAGTTGTTTGCTAAATTCAGTAAGTGTGCTTTTTGGCTCAATGAAGTATCTTTTCTTGGGCATGTGATTTCTTATAAAGGTATATCAGTTGATCCATCTAAAGTTGAGGCTATTGTGAATTGGAGGAGGCCAGAATCAGTTACAGAAATTCGAAGTTTCTTGGGGTTAGCTGGGTACTACAGAAGGTTCATTGAGGGGTTTTCGAAGATTGCAACTCCCTTGACTCAGTTGACTCGAAAGAATATTCCTTATGTGTGGGATGAAAAATGCCAAGCTAGTTTTGAAGAATTGAAGAAGAGATTGACTACAACTCCTATTCTCGCCCTACCTAATGGTAATGATGATTTGGTAATCTATAGTGATGCTTCTAAAGAAGGCCTCGGGTGTGTATTAATGCAGAATGGAAGGGTGATTGCATATGCTTCGAGGAAGTTGACTCCGAGTGAGCAGAATTATCCTACCCATGACATGGAGCTTGCAGCTATTGTCTTTGCATTACACAAGTGGAAACATTATCTTTATGGAGCAAAGTTTGAGATTTTCACAGATCATCAGAGTTTGAAGTATCTTTTCTCCCAGAAAGAGTTGAATAATAGACAACGAAGATGGATGGAGCTATTGAAGGATTACGATTGCACCATTTCCTATCATCCGGGTAAGGCAAATGTGGTAGCTGATGCTATTAGCCGGAAGTCTTATGTAGCTTCATTGATGGTGCGGGAATGGAAGATGTTGGAGGATGCTCGAGATTGGAGTCCTTATGAATCAAAGCATGGAGCTATTTTTGCGAACATTCGAGTATTTCCAACTTTAGTTCATCAGATAAAGGAAGCTCAGAAGGATGACCCGGAATTGGTAAAGATTATGGATAAAATCAAAGATGGTAAATTTGAGGATTTCTCACTCAGTTCTGAAGGGGTATTGACTTTCAGGGGTCGGTTGTGTGTACCTAATGTTGATGGGATTAAACACCAAGTTCTTGATGAAGGCCATAAATCAAGGTATACTATTCATCCCGGGAGTACTAAAATGTATCAGAATTTGAAGCAACACTTTTGGTGGAATAATATGAAGAGAGAGATAGCGGATTATGTATCCAAGTGCTTAACATGTCAACAAGTTAAAGCTGAACATCAAAGGCCTGCAGGATTGCTTCAACCGTTAGAGATTCCGGGATGGAAGTGGGAACATGTTACCATGGATTTTGTGACAGGGTTACCTCGTACTCGAAGAAGGTTTGATGAGGTTTGGGTGATTGTTGATAGATTGACAAAGTCTTCTCATTTTCTACCTATTGAGATTGGTTATTCTATGGAAAAGCTTGCAACTTTGTACATTAATGAGATCGTGAGGTTACATGGAGTTCCAGTAAGCATTGTATCTGATCGTGACCCTAGATTCACATCTCGGGTTTGGCAAGCGTTTCAGAAGGCTTTGGGTTCAGAGTTGAGATTTAGTACCGCTTTTCATCCTCAAACAGATGGCCAGTCCGAGAGAACTATCCAGATTCTTGAGGATATGTTGAGGGCTTGCTCAGTTGATTTTTCAGATTCGTGGGATATTCATTTGCCTCTCGTAGAGTTTGTTTATAATAACAGTTTTCAGTCCAGTATTGGGATGGCTCCTTATGAAGCCTTGTATGGAAGGAAATGTCGGTCTCCTATCTGTTGGGATGAAGTGGGAGAAGCCAAGATTTGGGGTGTTCAGATGGTTAATGATTCAGTTGAGAAGGTTAAACTTATTCGAGATCGTTTGAGTACTGCCCAGAGTAGACAGAAAAGCTACGCTGATCATCGGAGGCGAGACCTTGAGTTCGAAAAGGGTGACTTTGTGTTTTTGAAGGTTTCCCCTAAGGTTGGTATTCGAAGATATGGGAAGAAAGGCAAGCTTGCTCCGAGGTTTATTGGTCCATTTGAGATTCTTGGAAGAGTGGGGGATCGGGCTTATCGTCTTGCATTACCTCCTTCTCTTGATAAGATCCATAATGTGTTTCATGTTTCTATGCTTCAGAAGTATGTGTATGATTCTTCTCATGTTTTATCTGAGGTTCCCGAGGATATTGAGCCGAGTATGTCTTATGAGGAACATCCGGTCCAAGTCATTGATTCGAAGGTGCAAGAATTGAGAAACAAAAGTATCCCTCTTGTTCGAGTTGTGTGGAGGAATCACAATGTGGAGGAATCGACTTGGGAACTTCGGGAGGAGATCGAGAGGAAGTACCCTTGGTTGTTTGAGGGCCTCGGTAAGTAACCCTAAGATTCGGGACGAATTTTCTTTAAGGGGGAGTGATTGTAGCGACTCCAAAACCCGTTTATATTTATTTTATAATTTTGGGGAATTTTATTTGACTTATATGTGCATTTTATGTGTTGCATCATATTTTATGATTTGCATATCATACTTGATTATCTGTATTATTTACTTAGTTAGTAAAAATAATGATTAAATGAGTTAAATGATTAAGTTGAAACTTTAGGGTCCTAGTTGAAATTATAAGTTTAGGGGCTAAAGTGTTAACTTTGAATCTTGGGTGATCAAATTGTAAAAAATGGGTAAGATATTTAAGAAACTTTCCTTCTTTCTTTCCTTCACTGTGTATTTCATTTGTTCTGCAACTTTCCTCCTCGTCTCAGTTAGGGTTAGGAGAAAAAGGTAAGTTCGACCCATTTCGATTTAATTCTTTTTATTTACTTACCCGTTTTAAAAACTAATTATATAAAAATGATCAGGGTGTCGAGTAGGTCATTTCTAGCCGGACAAAACTTATTTCAGCGATACTTTTTCCGGAACTAGGTAAGTTACTAATTCCCCTTTAAATGTTAAAATAGTCATATATGCTATATATGATACTCCTACTTGTTAATTTTGTGATTTGGGTAATATTTGCTATACTTGTAATTTTGAGACAAAGGGAGTATATGAATTTGGTTTAGCTGGGTATTGTGAATGTTTATGAACTCAAGTTGTAACTATAATGAGAGTTGCTAATGTTGTATACTAAATTGTGTAGTATATATGTTATGCTTGTGGGACGGAAGGAGTAAAAATTGAACTAAGGAAGAATCTGGGATTTGGCCCAAAATTGGAGGAGGCGCGTGCACCCTATATAAGGAGGCGCACGCACCCCTTTGTTACCAACCTAGGCCAAAATTGACTGGAGAAGGGAGGCGTGCGCATCCTCTTGGGTGAGGCGCGCGCACCCTTAAGTGAATCACCAATAGTGAAGTTCTGGTCCTAGGAGGCGCGCGCATCCTATGGGATGAGGCGTGCGCATCCCCCCTATTTCCAAGGTTTGATAGTTTGTGTTATATGGGGTATAAGAGGACAAGTGTGTATGTGATCCTTGGGGTTGTTTATGACTTAAACATGAATGTGTATGACTTTTATGTCGTTAATGAAAAAGATTGGGTTGTGACTAAATGTCCTCATTATGAACTCTTTATGAGAAATCTTTCGTGTGCATCTTGTGATGTTTTGGCTTAATTCCTTCTTGGATTAAATGCCCCGGGTTTTGTTTAGCAAGTATTCATTATTGTGCTTCTTGTTAAAAGTCCAGCTGGTCTTGTTGTGGAGTCAGCCAATGGAAGAATTATAGTGGTACAGGTAAGTCCACTATAAGGTTTTCCATTGGAGCTTGTGAGTCAGGCGGTGGGAGAATTATAGTGGCACACAAGCCAAGTTCACTATAAGGTGTCCACTGTGCCTTCTAGTTTCCCCAGTCCAGATTGGCCTTGGATGGGATGAATTGCTCCCTTTGGTGAGTATTTGGGTTATGACTTTGTGTCATATTTCCCTCTCTGGTTACTTGGTTCTATTGGTTATGATTTGGTTTTCGGGATCCCAACGGCTTCAGCTATTTATGCTGCTCAGATGGTTTTCTCTGATGGGTTTCTCAGTTGGATTTCTCATCGGTTATGGTTATTGGTTAAACCTTGGCTTTGGTATCCACCAGAGTGTGGGCAATGTGATATAAGTGATATATGAGTTGATGTTATATGCTATATGATTACTGTTGATATTGTTTCTTTATGATCATCATATCAGCATGTAACGTAGTTGCATTTTAGTAGCTTACTGAGATTTATTCTCACCCTTTATTTGTTTACTGTTTTAGATAAAAGCGGGTCCAGGGGATAGGACACTTGGCACGGGAGGACGTTCGTTTGGTAAGAGATGGGACTTGTTTTGTGAAGGTTACATTATATAAATGTAAACCCTTTGGGTAGAGTACCCGTATTTCTTATGGTTACATCTATTTTGGTAAAAGTTGATGTATGTACATTTGTTTAAAAGTTTGTAAGCCTTCGGGCTAAGTACTTTCGCTGTGAAAGTGTTTGTAAAAGTTTGTTTCAAGTTAAGTGAAGTCTTTGAACTTCAAGTGTGTTTTTGTGCCACTTTCTAAAAGGACATTTCGAATTTTTTTTAAAAGGTTTCATAACGTCTTCCGTTCGTGTCCCGAGCGTGGGGCCAAGTAGGACCACGGGTACGGGGCGCGACATAATAGAATATGTACTCTTATATATAGAGTATTAGACTAGGTAGACATATACTCTTATATATAGAGTATTAGATTAGGCAGGGTTTGGATGCATTAAAAAACAATTCATTAAGAAGTGACTTTTTAGTTTTTGACTATTCAAAATTTCATAATTCAATGATTTTGATCCTTTCATGTATTCCAAGAGACAACATATTATTCAAAACCATTGAATTATGATGGAATTCTTAAAGTTTGAAGTATCAAGTGAACTTGAAATCATAGAAAATGAAAAGATAAGATGAACCATTGTAATAAATAATGCTAAAATCTAAAAAGTCATTAAATTACATTTTATTAATATGACTTGCATTTATGCTAACATATAAAAAGTCTCTAACTTACATATTATTAATATGACTTGCATTCATGATCTCATAAGTTATAAAACTTTTCAACTTTAAAGACTACTAAAAAAATATAAAAACCAAACATTTATTTATCAAATAGTACTTTTAAGCTCTCAACTCTACCAAAAAGACACCCTTCTCATTTTAGATGCAAGGATAATTTCATTGTTCATACTTTTCTATACATAAATGAAGCCAATGGGAAAAAGACGACGCAATGATTTATCAACCCTCCATATCGGTAATATAATATTCTATTCCAATATTTCATGAATTATATATTAACTATTGTATTTGTTGTTATATTAATTTTTGTAGGTATTCCTTCAAAATAAATTGCTAAAAAAAAATCGTGTTATGAAGCGTGCTTATTTGATGAGTAAAAATAATAAAAAATGAAGTTCAAATTTACAAGTGAAAGAGAAGGAAGGAACAAGCATGTCGAAAGATGGACGGGAATTTTTTTCGGCCAATCAGGTTTGAAGTCAGGTTTCTTTCATATAACTAAAGTCTCTTGCAGAGTTTAAGAACAATATTCGTAATAAAATTTGGAAATTTGGGTAGTTAACCTATACACACAAGCGGCACACACAACACACACACACACACACATATATATACACACACTAAACACACATGCAATTTTCCATATCCTCAAACTTTTATTTTGTTTACAGATTCATCAATGCGTACATCACAACAGACGAATAGTTCCAGGAAAAAAAAATTACTATTGGATAATGAAATTGGTACCACATCCAATTACAATGTTAGGACATCAGGTATGTTGAATTTGTTAATTTAATAGAGTATGTAAAATTGTTGCAGTTAATTACTAAGATTTAGTTAATTACAAAGATTTAGAGAAAACTACAATAGCTATTGTATCTAACATATCAATTCGGACGGAAAGAGTATATAGGTAGTTAGGGCTAAGTAGTAAGCAACGGGTGTTCATTTCATAACTTTTCATAGCTTCTCACATATGTGACTGAGTGTATATATTAAATATTTTACAAAAACATGCCCGCATTCCTATGACTATTCAGCAATTTAGGAGAGAAATTTACTTTCATCAGTAATTAAACATAGGAGAAATTCAAAATGGAAATTATTAACAAAAAGTTTGGGATGGAAGGAATATAACTAACAAATCCAGTTTAACATTCAAATAAATTATTTAAATTTCATTATCAAATAATTTTAGCAATAACATGATCTTTTAAAAAAGTAAAAAAATGAGACAATTTAAATTCACCATAATGTCATTAGGTGTTCTAGCTCCCGTGCGGAGCACGGGTTTATTTTCTAGTGTGATATGAAATTCTTCAAAAAAACAATAAAAACTAAAGGAAATGTGATATGCAGAATAAAAAGAGTAAAGGAAATATTTTGTAGACAATTTAAATAACATTAAATTTGGATAGTTAGAAGGTTGAAACTGACCAAATTTCAAGCTGAAAATCCACCATTACATCGTCTCCATAATACTCCAAAATACGCGTCATACAATACGTTGTACCCCTTTTGCGATTTATGCGCCAACAAAAGAAAATAAAAGTTCACATTTTATATTTTTGTTAAATTTAAAATATTTACACTAAACTTTAGACAAAATATTTTCGAAATTTTTAAAGTAAAATTAAAAGGGAAAAATAAAGGAAAGATTTTGTAGACAAATAAAATGGAATTCTATATGTTCATAAAATCTGCATAGATTACTTACATATCTTAAAAAATTAATTTGGTTATAATAAAAAAGAAAATATAAGTGAATTGATTCAAATTGTTTTCTTTTTCTTATTAAATATTTTAGTTAGCAAAAAATTAACCATCCTGTTCCTAGTAAGTTTCCTTTCTCTCTCTATCTCTTTCAATTTACATTTCTCTGAAAAATTGTCCCAAATAGGACACATCTACCGATCTCTCTACCTTTCTCTTTTCTCTTCACTCTTCTGATTTTTGAGAAAAAAATTTATTTTCACAAAATTCTACCCAGTCTATATATAAATAATGGCTGAAGTAGAATGAGCCCCTTTCTATTTTAGTTTCCCGCTCAAACATATTTTCTAAAAACGGAAACTAGGGTAAGGGTAATTCATGGTATTTGGATATGCGCAGGTCTCTCACTTCCTCTCCAGCGATGCCGTTCTCGAAGTATATAATCTATGTGATCATATAAATCGGGTACAAGATGAATATAAACTCTAAATAATCTATCTAACCTATAAAGCTACTATAACAACCGGTGTTTTCGAATATGTGATCATATAAATCGGGTGTGTGTGTGGAAAGAAATCAAATGCTCTAATGATCTAAATGATGAGTGAGCAAATGAAAACTTTCTGTGTAAAGGCTGAGTATGGATGGTTGTTTAGCTGAAAGCTTGATGAAGAATTCTGGGTTTGCTAAGGAGATGAATGAAGGTTTGAATTAATGGGTATAAATCTTCAAAGCAAACTTGAACACTTGAGAATAAAATCTCTTGAAGCTCAGCAGCCTTCATTGTTGAGAAATGAGAGCTATTTATAGGCAGTGCACCCTTGTGACCGTTGGACAAAGATTTGAATCAAATCTGAAGGGTACAAGAGCTGTCGAAATCCCATTGGTTGAGCTGTCATTTTCGTCCTTGGTTTTGTCTTGGAGTCCTAGGTAGTTGTAGCACCACTACCTCACATTGTCATTTGTTGCAAAAAATGACTAACGGTAAATATTTCAAATTGCTTGGACAAGACCGACATTCCTTGCAGTAACTCCAAGTAAACTTGAAGTTATTTTGACAAGTCATAAAACATTCCTTTACAGTCATAAAGGAAATGTTTGTCTAAGGAATAAATGATATCTCTTGAATTCTTCATTAACTGCTCTGCGGTTCCACCAGGCATAGGAGTGGTTCTAAGGATCAACTTGATGTGCGGTTTCACTTTGAAACTAGGGATGACCAAACCGGACCGGAACCGGTAAACCGGACCGGAACAGGACCGAAAAAGCCCGGAACCGGAGAAAACCGGGGAGTAAACCGAAACCGGAGTAACCGGAACCGTGGTAAGCGCGGGCCGGTTCAGGGTCACATATATGGCGAACCGGAACCGGATCGGCATTTCCATTAAAAAAAATAAAAATCCCTTATTTTTCAATAAATTTTAACATGTTTATTCATTAGTGTATTCTAAAATAAAAATCTCTTGTCTTTTAATAAATTTTAACATGTTTATTCATTATTGTATGATAAAAAAAATAAAAAAAGGTAGCGTGGACTGAACCGGAACCGGACCGGAACCGGATTGTGATGACCGGAACCGGTGTAAGCGCGGGCCGGTTCAGGGTCACATATATGCCGAACCGGAACCGGCGGTTCCGAACCGGAACCGGGCCCGGAACCGGATTTGGTCATCCCTATTTGAAACTGAAGTAAGCGGTTTCATGATATGCGGTTCCATCAAGTTGCCATCCGCGGTTCCATAAGAGTCTTGAAGAACGATTTCATCAAAGCCACAGAATGCGGTTTGATGAAAACTATGCGGCTCCATGCTGGCGGTTCAAAGATAGTACGAGTGCGGTTTTAAGAACTAAACCGCAAGGGTTAAACCGAATCAAAAACTCAGCCTAGACAAACAAAAATCTAGAAATAGACTTATTTAAAAATGGAAGTATAACTTCATTACACGCGGTCCTAAAGTCCATAAAAAGATACGTGGCATGGATCAATCAAATCAAGTGGGTGTACTAACAATGAATCCTAACAATCTCCCCCTATTTGATTGATGCCATTACCACACTATGATAAATCAAAACATTGTACTTTGTAATAACATGTCCGAAATAAATTTTCATGAAACTGCATGCCCCAAGTCAATGCACACACTATGCTAAATCATAGATTTCTAATCTATCAAAAATAAAGGAAATGAAGAACATATAGAAAAGAAATACATTCAGATGCATATAAAATGATATGATTTTAAAGATCAGATATGCATGTTTAAACAGAATGTTTAAAATAAAATGCACTTAAAAATATTTTTCATGATGAATATAGTGCATGCGTTTTGAAAAATGCAAGCATTGTTCCACAAACAAGCAGTTTGAATAAACAAAGTTTTGAAAACAGAATGCCATGCAATCATTCTCATTATAATTTAATCATAAGGTTGGGAATTACAAAGTACAAGGATTATAAGAGACTAATATAGAAAATCTAGTCTACTTGATCAACATCTTCGGTAGGACCCCTTCCAGCTGCAACATCATCTCCTGTGCGGTTTGAGCATCTTTAGCAACAATCCTTGAGCTAGTGGAGGCATGAGCGGTTTCAAAGACGAAGTCTGCAGCATGAAGCCGAACTGTGGTCGGTTCATTTATCTTATTTTCAATATTTGCAGTTCCCTTAACAATGTTGCCGGTTCTGTGCAAAATAAGCTCTGCACTGTCAAGAGAATGATTTGCCCGAACATCAAGTTTATTCTCCAAAATACTCATCCTTTCATCAACGGATTGAAATTTTAAAGAACAAAGATTATTGTTGGTTCGGACAAGATCTTGAAGAGCCAGTTGATTCTCCAAAATGATATTCAGCTTCTCATCCAGCTGCTGTTGTCTAGATCTATCATCAAATCTCTCATTCACTCTCTCCCCCTTAATGGCATCAAGGTCTGACTGGATAGTGAGCAAGTGAGAGTCAAACCGAGAGGATGAGGCCGACAGATGGAACTGTATATTCCTAACTGCATCTATTAAATCGGCAGTTGTAGCACGAAGAGGCATAATAGGAAAGGAAGGAATTGAAGTGAAAGGTTCCTCTGATGGTGTATAATCAGGAATAGGCTCATCATCATCATCATCATCAGAGATGGAGATGGCATCATCGGTTTGAAGGGGAGGAGAAGAAGACATTTTGGCTTTGCCTTTCAAAAGAGTATGGGCATCTTCTAAAGATTCACCCATTGAAACCCTAAGGGCGGTTTCAAGCTCAACTGGGTCAAACTGAACAGAATGTGAAAAAGGAACAAGAGCTGTAGTTTAACCAGGAGAGGGAAGTGGACACAAAGTCCTAAACTGATAAATGGTTAAGAATATGGAAGGAGAAGGAGCATGAAACAGTTTGAATAAGGAAGGAATGAATTGGCAGTTAAAATGAAGGAAAAATTGAGAAGCAAGAGTTGGGTCATTCATAACCTGATAAGCAATTTCTGCCAATATTTGATTTGCGGCCTCAAGAATGATCTGTTCAGCAACGGCTTCACTATCTTCGGCTGGATAAATGGCAAAGGGATTGGGGCAGCCAGCCTTTAGAAGTCTATCTTCGGCTTTGGCAGTGACACGAGCAACAGCCCCAGCACGTCTTTCCCTTGAGTTTGTAGACTTGAACCACTTGATGTAAGCTGCTAGCTCTGCGGCACTCTTCCTTTTCTTTGATGACGGTTTAGGAGGTAGAAGCGACGGTTGAACTGATGGTTGAGCCAAAGATTGAACCATGGGTTGAACCGAAGTAGAAGCATAAGGTAGAACCGACGGTTGAGCCATTGGTAGAACTGGAGATGATGGAGATGACAGAACTGGAAATAGAGTATGCTCTGGTGAGTCAAAGTCCAATTTTCGTTTAAGGGCAGGAGGAGAGTCTTCAATCAGCATCGGTTCTATTCCATCCTTTCTCATTGCGGTACGTTCACGCAGTTCTTTTGCAAAGCTACCTTCTTGAGGGGAATGGTCATTCTTTCCAAAAGCAGTGCTAAAATCAACATCACCTTGTTTCCTTGTCTGCCAGTGGTCCTCATAATAACTTTTCTTCACCATTATCCTTCTCTTCTTCAATTGTTGAACCTCAGGTTCATCTACCTGCTCAGGTTCATCAGCTGCCTCAGACACCTCAGTCTGCTCAGGCACAGCTGCAACCTCAAACACTTCGGTTAGCTCAGGCTGAACCGCAGCCTCAGACACTTCGGTCTGCTCAGGCTCGGTTTTATCACTAGGTTTAAGGTTTGGAAAGGCTTTGTAAATTTCAGCCAACTGTTCTTCAGTGAATTGAACAGAAGGCCATTTTGAAGGTGACAGTTTAGCAGGGGATGAAGGTTCGGTTTGGAAAAAGTCTTAAAGAATTTTCTTTTGAGAAGGTTTAGAAGGGGATTGAGGTTTGGTTTGAATGGATTTGGCTTTAGCGGCTTTAAGTTTATGATCATCCATAGCAAACTGTAAGGATTTATCAACATTTGGTTTGATGGGAGAAAGAGGTTTAATTTGAGGTTTGGAAGAAGGTGGTTTAGAGATAGTTGGAGAAAGTCAAATAGGAGAAAATGAGGATGAAGAAGAAGAGGGTTTTGAGGTCGGTTTGGGGGGAATAAGTTTTGATGAGGGTAAGGGTTTGGATAAATCAGCCTTAGAGATGACTGATGGAATTGTTGCAGTTCCCTTTCTTTTCCTTGGAGCGGCGGTTTCCCTGGGCTGAGCCGCAGGTCTAGACCGAGCTGCAGGCTCCCCCTCAACCGCATGCTCCCCCTCATCCGGTGCATCGGTTTCAATTAGATTACTTAGCCCCAAATTTCTCAAAGTTTTAGTTTGGACCTCATTTCTTAGCATCGTAGCATAGGCTATGTCTGCAGCAGCTCCAATATACGGGTTTTCGGACTTGTTGAGCCGAGCCTAAGGGTAAGGACCCCTTTGGTTTTCAGGAAGTGAATCCTCATTCCACACGGTTTGGGCAAATCTCCATCCAAACTTGGTCCTGAAGGCATCAAACTTTGACAATCCAAAAATAGTCTTCTCTGCAGGATCCAAACAATATTCCTTGTTAGCTGAAGAGAACTTGAAAATTTCTGGTTCTTGGTGCAGAAATCTAGTTAACAGTCTGCAATGAGTCCTAATCTTGGACTTTCCAGTGGCTTTGTCAGCTGTATGGCGGTTCAGGGCATTTATCATCTCTTTCATTATAATCTTGGGCCAGTGCAGTTTCTTCCCTTTGTAAATGGCCACGCAATAGTTGTACTGCTCAGATGTAAAGTTGTTGTGGTTTTCATTCTTGCATATAACCCCAGAATCCACTAAGTCACATAACAGTGCCATCACCTCCCCAAAATCTTTCTTGGCAGAGTGTCTGGTGTGGAAGGAGTTCATCCCAATCAATTCCATGGTAGTGCGATTTAGGAGCTCCGGTTTGATCCCCATAACTCCAGAGAACTCAAGTCCTGCTAACACAGCAATCTTTGATGCGGTTAAAGTGACAGTCTTTCCATAAACTGTTGATCTGATTGCATCCTCAAATTTTATCTCCCTAGCTTCAAGATCCCTTATCACTTCACCTCCCCCATTCAACATTGCAGCGTTAGTCTTTATGCCATTCTCAAAGAATTCGGCACAGATGAAGGTCACGAACTGCGGTTCATCCATGAGGAACAGCGGTAGAGGCTTGGAAGTTTCTAGCAGTTGCAGTAGTTTCCTTCCAACCTTATCCCTTTTAAAATCATTCTCTATGATTCTTGAGCCTGGAACAAAGTTTTATGGATCCTAAAAAATAATCAAAGTTAGAAAGGAATTTGAAAAACAATAGTTTGAAGCTTACAAACTGTAACAAGGAATCCTAATAATGAAACCATGCGGCACAAACAAAGGGAATGAAGGGTAAAAATGTAAAAACATTAATAATAAAATAGAAGAATGAAAAACGGATCAAAGGAAAAGATTTTGAAAAAGAGTTTGAATGCACGAAGAATATGAAGAACAGAGTATGAACATGCAAAGCAAAAACTTAACCAAAACATGAAAGAATTATACCAAAACGACCACAAAGGGAAGATTCTAACAAAGTTCTAAATAAGCAAGGGCAAATAACATAACATTAACCCAGAATCTGCAAAAATACGAAGAACGCCTGAAAAACCCAAAATACGAAATTGTTCAAAAATTGAACATAAAACACGAAATAAAGCATACATTCAGAAAAAGCATTCATCAACCTTCTTCGGTTCCATTTTACCTCGAGACAAGCCTTGGTCAATAAGAAATTTAGATAGAGTGTCATACCATGCTCTTGGTGCTTGTTTGAGTCCATACAAGGCCTTCTTGAGTTTGAAGACATGATGAGGGAATTTGTTGTCTTCAAATCCTAGCGGTTGGCCTACATAGACTTCCTCTTGTAATTCACCATACATAAATGCACTCTTCACATCCATTTGATATAACTTGAATTTCTTGAAGGATGTATATGCCAAGAACAACCTAATGGATTCAAGTCTGGCTACAGGGGCAAAGGTTTCATCATAATCTATCCCTTCTTATTGCCTATAACCTTGAGCAAACAACCTAGCTTTGTTTCTAGTTATAGTACCATTTTCATCCATCTTGTTTCTGTATACCCATTTTGTTCCAATTACTGTGTGATCTCTGGGCCTTGGAACTAGAGTCTAAACTCTGCATCTTTCAAACTGATTAAGCTCTTCTTGCATTGCAGCTACACAACTTGGATCACTTAGAGCTTCATCAACCTTCTTCGGTTCCATTTGAGATAATAGAGCATTTGAGAACAAACTGTGGTCATCTCTATGGCGGACATAAAATGAATACTTCGTTTGGGTTCAAGAAATCATACCATATCGGGCTTCAAAGGTCTAGATGATGTAGAAGCAGAAGCAATATCAGTAGATTTCTTTGGTGCCATTACGAAATTTGTTTAAGTATAAAGAAATTTTAGAGAGAGATAGAACAGAGAGAGAGAGAACGAAGAGCAGAAGAGAGAGAAAGAAGTTTTTGTTAAATAAGGAAGAAGTTAAAAGTTGAAATGAAAAAGAAATTGTCTTTTTAATTAACCACCTCGGGTAGTGGAGCGGCCATGACGGCTGAACAAAGGTCAAACGTCACCGTACGTGTCTATCGCATTTAATGCGGCAGAAATAATTGCACAAAGGTTCCAATGTTGATAGAACCGCAATTTGAACCTGGAATTTTCAAGCGGTTTGGTGAGGATGTCTGCAATTTGATCATCGGTTCCCACTTTTGGTAGAAAGATGTTCTTTTTTTCAACATGGTATTTGAGGAAATGATATCTTATGTCAATGAGCTTGGTTTTTGAGTCCTGAACTAGATTGTTGGATATGGATATTGCTGCAGTGCTATCACAGTAGATAGGGCAATTCTTCTCAAATACTCCATAGTCTTCCAACTGTTGTTTCATCCAGAGAATTTGAGAGTAACAACTTCCAGCCGCAATGAATTCAGCTTCAGCGGTTGAGACTGAAACCGAAGCCTGTTTCTTACTGGACCATGATACAAGCTGAGATCCAAGGAACTGACATGTACCACTAGTGCTCTTTCTATCAATCTTACAAGCTGTAAAGTCAGCATCTGAATAACCTAACAGATCAAATGAAGATTCTTTGGAATACCAAAGTCCAAGGTTAACATAGCCACATAAATATCTAATAATACGTTTAACAACTATAAGATGAGATTCTCTAGGGTCAGCTTGAAATATAGCACAAACATACACACTGAACATGATATATGGCCTACTTGCAGTTAAGTAAAGAAGAGAGCCAATCATACCTCGGTAGAGTGTATGATTAACTTGCTTACCTTTTTCATCGCGATCCAAACTGCAGGCCTTTGTCATTGGGGTATCTACTGGATTTGCGGTTTCAAGCCCAAATTTCTTGATCAAGTCTTTGGTGTATTTGGCTTGGTTGATAAAGACTCCATCATGACATTGCTTTATTTGGAGTCCAAGAAAGAATGTCAACTCTCCCATCATACTCATCTCAAATTTACCTTTCATTAGATTTTAAACTTAACACACATAGTTTCATTAGTAGAACCGAAAATAATATCATCAACATATATTTGAACTAGTAATGAATAACCTTTGTGTTTACCAATAAATAAAGTTGTATCAATTTTACCTCGAGAGAAGCCTTGTTCAATAAGAAATTTAGATAGAGTGTCATTCCATGCTCTTGGTGCTTGTTTGAGTCCATACAAGGCCTTCTTGAGTTTGAAGACATGATGAGGCAATTTGTTGTCTTCAAATCCTGGCGGTTGACCTACATAGACTTCCTCTTGTAATTCACCATTCAGAAATGCACTCTTCATATCCATTTGATATAACTTGAATTTCTTGAAGGATGCATATGCCAGGAACAACCTAATTGCTTCAAGTATGGCTATAAGGGCAAAGGTTTCATCATAATCTATCCATTCTTTTTGCCTATAACCTTGAGCAACCAACCTAGCTTTGTTTCTAGTTATAGTACCATTTCATCCATCTTGTTTCTGTATACCCATTTTGTTCCAATTACTGTGTGATCTCTGAGCCTTGGAACTAGAGTCCAAACTCTGCATCTTTCAAACTGATTAAGCTCTTCTTGCATTGCAGCTACCCAACTTGGATCACTTAGAGCTTCATCAACCTTCTTCGGTTCCATTTGAGATAACAGTGCAGTTGAGAACAAACTGTGGTTATCTCTATGAGTTAAGCTTCCTCTTGTTTGAACACCAGAATTGATAGGACCTATAATGTTTGAAGTTGGATGGTCTCTATGCTCATTAATTTTTGGAGGGAGGTCTTCATAAACCATTATTTCTTGAAGATTTTCTAGAGGAGGCTCTTCTTGATAATCATTGAAATGTTCATTGAAGGTGATGATTGGAACATGTTTAACGGTTTGAATGGGGTCAGAAGACAGCGGTTCTACAGCAACACCACTTGCGGTTTGATTGGGTGTGGCTGGAGAACCTGATGGTGCAGTTTGAGTAGGTTGACCATCTGCGGCTGAATGATTAGGATAATTTCTACCCGTCTCAAAATCACTAAAATCATCAGCAATATTTGGATCCATATGTGGCTCAAGAAGATCATGTTCATCAAATGTAACATGGACAAACTCTACAATTTTTAATGATGTCTTATTGAAACAACAAAAAGATTTAGAGTGTTTAGACTAACCAACAAAAATACCTTCATCGGCCTTAGCATCAAATTTACCTCGATGCTCTCTGCCATTGTACAAGATGTAGCATTTGCATCCAAATATATTGAAGAAATCAATGTTGGGTGATCTGCTTCTCCACAATTCATACAGAGTTTTGTTGTGGACTTTTATGATGAGGGAGCGGTTTTGAGTGAAACAAGCTGTATTAACTGCTTCGGCCCAAAAATACTTGAGAAGCTTGGCTTCTGCAATCATGGTCTTCCCGGCTTCAATAAAAGTCCTATTCTTTCTTTCCACTACTCAATTTTGTTGTGGAACCCCAGCGGCAGAGAAATTATAATCAATTCCATGATCATCACAATACTCCCTCCGTCCAACCCGAATTAGGATTTTTGGATTAGACACGAGGATTAAGGAAAAAGTGTTAGTGGAGTAGGTGTTGTGAGTATGAAAAGTGAAGTATGAGAGAGAAAGTGGGGTAGGGAATAATGAGTGGAAATTTGTTGTGAGTGTGAATGTGTGTCCCATTAAATAAAACATTTCCATTTTTGGGTTGTCCTAATTCGAATAGGACGCCCAAAATAGAAATGTGTCCTAATTCGAGTGGGACATAGGGAGTATTGGGAAACACCATTGTTTGAAAACCCGGTTCCATTATCTGGCAACGATGTCATCCAATTTCTGAGTTTGGAGCTGTCTAAAGAGAGCGGTTACGATGCCCTAAGTATCATCTTTAGAGGCCATCATTTCCACCCATGTATATCTTGAATAATCATCAACAACCACCAAGGTATAGCGGTTTCCTCCTATACTTGTGGTTGGGACAGGTCCAAATAGATCAATATGAAGCAGTTGTAAGCAGCGGTTCGTTGAAGGTGCGGTTTTGCTGGGGAATGACTGTTTGGGCTGCTTACCAAGCTGGCATGCTTTACATTTATTATTATGGTGATCAGCCACTTTGGGTAGTCCTTTGACAAGACCGTCCCTTTGCAGTTTTGCTAGATACTTGAAGTTCAAGTGGCTGAGCCGCTTATGCCATAACCAGCTGCTTTCACTTATATTTTTGGCTACAAAACAGAGGTCAGCAATAGAAACAATATTACTCAAATCTATCATATACACATCACCTGTTCTGTTTCCAGTCAGTAGAGTGACTCCGGAAGATGTATCTCTAATGAAGCAGTTTGTTGAAGAGAAGTTGCAGTTCATTCCTTTATCACAAAACTGAGATATGGAGAGAAGGTTATGCTTGAGTCCTTCTACTAGTGACACATTTTCAATAGTCACCTTTCCTCGCTTGATTGCTCCATATCCTACGGTTTCTCCTTTCTTGTTGTTACCAAACACTAATGGGGGGCCTTTCATACTGATGGTATCACAATGAAGTTCATTATCCCGGTCATGTGTCGTGGGCAACCGCTGTCCAAGTACCAAAGATCCTTCTTCTTCTTTGCATTACCAGCCATAAAGCACAAAATCTGAAAAATAAAACGTGAAAGATTTTGGTCCCCCTTATTCTTTGGGTCCTAGGGTTAGCAGCTTTTTGGGACCTACACCTGTTTGACCTTAGGACTTTTACATTCCTTGGCATTGGATGTGAACCTTAAAAGACAATGACCAGCACCATGACCATAATCGGCACAAATAGCACAATGAATAAAACCAAGTTTAGGTTGCGGTTTTACAAACCCCTTACTTTTCTTAGGTTTCTCATGTGTTACTGGGTCAGCAGTTTTGGCTTTGACAAAGATCACTTTCTTAAGCTCTACCTTCCTCTTAGGTACAGATTTAGAAAAAATGATGGGAATTTCCTTGAACCGACTAGGAGCGGTTTCATCACTCAATACTACCTTGTCAGCCTCAGCTGCTGTGGATTTTTCTTTCCACTTTGAATCTCTCCCAGTTTGGTTTTAGGATACTCAAAGAAATAATTATGCTTTTTGATTTCTTGCTTAGATCCCTTTTTACCAGCATGATTAACTTTAGGAATTTCTTTGGTTTTTTCATTGGGTAATACACCACCTTCAGCACAGAGGCAAGGACACTTGCACCCATAACTGGTTTTGAACCCCAATCCACTTTTATCCGAAATAGGAATTTTTGAATTTAGGATTTATTCCACAGTAACACCAGACTTAGTCCAAACATTGGTCACTTTTTGAAGGTCATCCCTTTATACAGTAAGATCATGGATTTGGTTTAGAAGTGCCTCAGCTCTATCATTCAGATAGCGGTTTTCTTCCTCAATTAATGATATCTCAATAATTTGGAACTTGAGTTTTTCAATTTCCTCCTTGTGGGACTTGCATTCTTTTTGGGAATCTTCAAAAAGTGACCTGATCCCATCCATGTCAGCGGTTGATCCCCTTTGTCAGCTACCATTCATCTTCTCTTGAGAAACTTCTTGTTGAATGGTTTATTTGTTGGTGCGGCTTCATAACGCGGTTTGGGGCAACTTGAAGCAAAGTGACCTGGCTGTCTGCAGTTGTAACAGACCAAGTCATCCCTTTTCTTCGGATCTGCAGTCTTGCTGAATCTTGTGGGAGGGACAAAATTTGCAGGGTCTTTGGATGGAAATTGAGATCTGTTGTTCTTCCTGAACTTGGTGTATTTCTTCACATAAAAAGAAAATTATTCATCATCTATGTCATCAAAATCAACTTGACTAGAGCATAATGATTGAGATGCTACACTCTGAGAATAAGAACTTTGAGGAGGAGTGTAGGATTGATGAGACTGCTGATAAGGTTGATGAGATTGAGGATAGGGTTGATGAGACTGTTGATAATAATCAAAAGATGCGGTTTGAGGGGTGTATCTTGGTGCATTCTGATCTGGAGGTGCGGTTTGCAAGTGGAGATGAGGTGTGGCTTGATGATGGTCTGGATTATAAGTTAGAGATGAGGTATTATTGAATGCGGCTAGAGAGAGGGTCTTAAATCTATTCTCGGTTTCATGGACCTATTCAAGCTTGAATTCAAATACCTTCAGCATGGCATATAAATGATGAAGATCAAGAGCTTCCAGGTCTTTGTTATCTTCGATGTTTGTCGTCTTAATCAGCCATTTGCTACAAAGAGCTTGCGTGAATCTCATGTTCAAATCTGTATTAGAATAGACATGTCCAAGAGAAAAACAAACACTAACAATATCAATGAACCTCTCATAGCATTGACGAAGAGATTCCTTAGGATCTTTAACAAAATAGTCAAAGAGTCTTCTCTGTTGATAGAGGCGGTTCTTCTTGGTATCTGAATCTCCTTCCAGAAAATCAACTATTGCATCCCAAGTTGCCTTTGCGCTTGTGCAGTGCAACACCTTTGAATGGGTCCTTAGGTCAATAGCTGAGACAAGCATAGACATTGCTTTTCCATCAAATTCCACATTGTTGCGATCTGCATCAGTCCACTCACTTTCCAGCTTTCTGACTTCAGCCGGTTCTCCAGCAGTACCTGCACGTGGATTAGCTTTCATAGGAATGTATGGTCTTTCCTTAACTGCAGTCCACAGTCTACGATCACATGAAATCATGTGTTTCATCATCCTCTCTTTCCAAAAGATTAAACTATCTTCATCCAGAATCGTTAAATGATTCGAGTTGGATGTCTGCATCATATGGGTGTTTATGTTTGCCATTGGATCAGCACCCAAGCAATTAAGATTGTAAAAACAAGTTTTGGTGGATATGCTTTGATACCACTTGTTGGTCCCAGAGGGCAACAAGGGTATAGAACCGCTAGAAGGGGGTGAATAGCGGTCCAAAATTTTCGAAAATAGCCTTGAAAATCAACCGAGTACTTATCAGTTTGGTTAACTGCGGTTCAAGGCACTAGAACCGCACTGATAAAATGCACAGCGGAGTTTTGCGGTTTAGTCAAAGAGGATAAGGAAAGAGTTGGGCGGTTTGACTCAGGTTGAAAAACACTATGATGCAACCGATAATCTCAACTTAAAGATCAAAGAAAAACACAATTCACTTTTCAAGTCATTTCGTAAATGGAGTAAGTTATAGACCTCAAACAAAAAAGTAAATAACAAGACAGAAAGTAAAGATCAAACACACAATTTGAAGAGGTTCGTTCTTGAATGAACTACGTCCTCTACCTAGATGGTTAGTCTAGGATTTTCTAATAGCTACTAGACTTGTATTAATTTAGAGGAGCTTTGACAAGATGAATCTAAACTCTAAATAATCAATCTAACCTATAATGCTATTATAATAACCGGTGTTTTCGAAGTATATAATCTATGTGATCATATAAATCGGGTGTGTGTGTGGAAAGAAATCAAAAGCTCTAATGATATAAATGATGAGTGAGCAAATGAAAACTTTCTGTATAAAGGCTGAGTATGGATGGTTGTTTGGCTGAAAGCTTGATGAAGAATTCTGGGTTTGTTAAGGAGATGAATAAATGTTTGAATAAATCTTCAAAGCAAACTTGAAAACTTGGGAATAAAATCTCTTGAAGCTCAGCAGCCTTCATTGTTGAGAAATGAGGGCTATTTATAGGCAGTGCATCCTTGAAACCGTTGGACAAAGATTTGAATCAAATCTGAAGGGTACAAGTGCTGTCGATATCCCATTGGTTGAGCTGTCATTTTCATCCTTGGTTTTGTCTTGTAGTCCTAGGTAGTTGTATCACCACTACCTGACATTGTCATTTGTTGCAGAAAAGGAATAACGGTAAATATTTCAAATTACTTGGACAAGACCGACATTCCTTGCAGTAACTCCAAGTAAACTTGAAGTTATTTTGACAAGTCATAAAACATTCCTTTACGGTCATAAATGGAATGTTTGTCTAAGTAATAAATGACATCTCTTGAATTCTTCATTAACTGCTTTGCGGTTCCACCAGGCATAGCAGTAGTTCCAAGGATCAACTTGATGTGCGGTTTCACTTTGAAACTGAAGTAAGCGGTTTCATGATATGCGGTTCCATCAAGTTGCCATATGCGGTTCCATAAGAGTCTTGAAGAACGATTTCATCAAAGCCACAGAATGCGGTTTGATGAAAACTATGCGGCTCCATGCTGGTGGTTCAAAGATAGTACGAGTGCGGTTTTAAGAACTAAACCGCAAGGGTTAAACCGAATCAAAAACTCAGCCTAGACAATCAAAAATCTAGAAATAGACTTATCTAAAAATTGAAGTATAACTTCATTACACCCGGTCCTAAAGTTTATAAAAAGACACGTGGCATGGATCAATCAAATCAAGTGGGTGTACTAACAATAAATCCTAACATAGTAACTTTTAACTATTTGGAAATTTAAAATTGGGAGACAATCTCTAATTAATGAATCCAATCTTGTCTCTTCTCATTTTTCCCACCACAAGATTTTCTATCGATCTCATCTCAACCACCCTTCTCTCCAAAAACATAATTATAGTTTTGTTTATTGAAAGAACATAATTATAATTTATACTATACTATTTTGAATAATTAGATGAAATCTGAATACTACAACTTTTGTTTTTCAAATAACAATAAGTCGGTTCCATTAGAAAAAAATAGAAATAAGTATGAGGAAAGAGTAAATGATATATTTTGAAATAGTTTGGTTGATTTCTGTATATATATATATATATATATATATATATATATATATAAGCTCATATGGATAGAGAACTTTTTATAGTTTTGCTCTCTGAAATTTTCTCTTAAAAGCTGAAATTTTATTGACCATCTTTTTTAAGAGTAATACTATAAGTTATAAGTTTAACTTTCAATGAGTGTTATCTAGGTGAACTTTCACAAATGAAAAAAAAGTAAATCTTGTGTGAGACAGTCTCACACATGAGACGATTCTTGATGAGAGAGGAAACGAGCTTGCACCGCCCCGCTCATAGGGGGCAACCATTTACTCTCTCAACGCGACCCGTCTCACACAAGTTTTAATCATAAAAAAATGGTAAATAAAAATCATGGGAAAGCAGTTTCCAAAACTAAGATAATTAATTTTTATTGAAATTTAAGTTGATTTTTTTTGGGTAATAAATTATTTATTTATAGCTAAAAAAATAAACAAATGGCTTCTTTTATTAATTTAAAATTTTATTTTTAAAAAGGCTATAATAGTTATGCAAATAAAATGAGACAATTATAGTGAATATATTAATTTATTTGCTGTTATTTATATAAAAAAAAATTGTCGTGCGTTTAACGCAAGGGTGTTAGACTAGTTTAGGGATAGAGGTAGTAACTTTTTTTTTCTCAATTGTAACAGTCTATATTCTAATTTCTTTCTCGATTGTAACTACACCTTTCTCTCTCAATTGTAACCATAAATTTACACAAAAGGTATTGAGGATAACATAAAATTTATTATAAAAAAAATATAACTATAATTGAAATAGTTGGACTGTTTTTTTTAGAGAAAGTAACAATTGTAATGCAACCGGTTATATATATATGAATTCTTACTCTTTTATTTAAAAAAAATGTAAAATTTACTCTACAAAAACTGTTTCATTCATCTGTATAACAAATTATACTCTTATATATTATTTGTTACATTTTAATTATTACTTTCTCTATATAAGAAAACTATCAAACTATTCTGCAAAACTACTGTCACATTTAACAATAAAATAGTTACTTTTCAAGATTTCACTGTTACATTTTTCATAAAAAGTGTTACATTTCAGGCTATGCAAAGCTCAGTTTTTTGTTAGTTAAAAAATATGATTTATAAAAATAATTTAAACCATGTCATGGCCTATCTAATTTGATTCCTCTCGTGGAGACGAACACAACTGTGTTTTTAGATTTTTTCCGACTTCAAAATCACAAGACAAATTTAAAGTTATCAGAGATTTTTTTAAAAAATACGCCACATAGCGCAAGCTGGGGAGGCAGCGATAGCGGATATGGGCGTGTGAGAGGGTACGACTCAGGGGGGATCCGTCTCACAAGGCGAGACGGTCTCACTTTAGTTTTTGTCTATACTATATATACTAGTCCCTCCGTCTCCCAAAAATAGTCTAAATTGAATTTTCATAGTCTAACACAAGTAAAATTTGACAATACATGAATATCTATTTAATCATTCTAATAAAATTCTAAAAATTGTTATTGATAAACCACTTAATGATTTATCAATTACAAATTTTAAAATTCCATTAGTACAATCAAATTGATTGTTTAGCTAATATTCACTTGTGTTGATCATAAAGATTAAAGTGATATATAACTATCTTTTCTAGACGGGAAATTATGTATTATGAGGGATTCACTGATTTACATTGATGACTTTATCATGACATTCGTTATAGATCTATATATCTACTATGAATTGCGTGGAACATATAAAGTGATACTTCCTCCGTCCTGAAATAAATGTCATAGTTGACAAGTTAATGTTTTTAATCTTTTAATTATGTTTATATTGCCCCAATTATTTTCATATGTGTAGAATGATACTTCTTATGGCATTCCAATGCTTGAGCCTATTAGTATGGGCAGTATAGGAAGATCACCAAACTTTATAGCTATTTTTAGTAAGACGACATTTATTTTAAAATAACCCAAAATAAAAAGAATTGGCATTTATTCCAGAACTAAGGAGTACACAAGACAATATGCAGGTAAGGGAAATTTAAACTCTGAACAACCATGAAATAGATATAACTAAAAGTTGTTATTATTAGAACAAATAGAAAATAACCCACTCAAATTTTCATCTTATTTCCCCTTCTTAAAATTCGAGAAAAGGAAAAAAAGAAGATAAGGGTTCCTTCCTAAAAACATCAAAAACGTCAGAACGTTATTACCTAACTAATACTCCAGAATGACTATATTTCTAGGTTTTACGAAGAAACTTTGAATAATAATTAAAACTACTTTTAATTATTCTAATGAAAAATTTGAAATTGTTCTTGATACACCATTATAAATACTATTAATATCAATTTTTAGATTCACATTAACATAATTATAAGTAGCATTTATAACTGCTCAAAGTTCACTCGTTGTAAGAACGAAAAAAGGTGGACTATCTTTCTGGGACGGATGGAATATAACTAATTATCTAGCAAGGTTAGGTGAGTTGTACATTAAGCTTCATCGGTAGGACCTAAGAATGGCACCGCAAAATGTACACATAATAGCTTTCCATGATTTCCAGTAGAAGGGGACGCGGCAGAACCTGGTGGCGGTCTTTATATCGGCCACACTAGCACCACCGCCACACCTCGAGCACAGCCCTGCCGCCGGCCTCACTTTCCTCGTTTGATCCACCAGAAAACAGAAAGACACCATCCTTGATAAATTATTCCGGTAGTAATTAATCTCCGGCGACCTTATATACGTACTGAGAGAGCTGAGTGCAGGGGCGGACCTCCATTGTAAGGTGGGGGTGCAAGTGCACCTGCTGAACTTCTGTTACCAAGAAGAATGTTTTTTGTGTTAAAAATATATTGTCAAAAGTGCACCTACTAGACTAAGCATTATCTCTAGCTCAGGTGGTCAAGAAGCTACTATTTGTGTATAGTATAGGCGGGAGAGGTAGTTGTTAATGTTGTCTATGGAGCCGGTTTCTAGGAACAACCCTTTTTTGGGATAGCCTTCTGTGATTTGATTTAAGTAAAACAGAAACACACTATCCTCTAAATACTTTTTCTGTCCCAGAAAAATACTCATTCCGTTTCGGAGTAAGAGTCTTACCCCTCATTTGCACGTTTATTAATAAATATTAGAAGTGATGTAAATGTTGTGAGTGTAAAAGTAAAGTAGGAGAGAGAATGAGTGGGAGAGAATAGTGAATTGATTGGTGTTATGAGTATAAAAGTAAAATAGGTGAGAGAATGAGTGGGGTGAATAGTAAAGATTCTTTGCCATTTAAGGAATAAGACTCTTACTCTGAGACGTACCAAAATGGAAAGTAGGACTCTTACTCTAGGATGGAGGGAGTAGTTCATTTTGACCTTTTATTATCAACAAAAGTTAATTTAAATCAAACATTGTTGTAAATTTAATAATCAAAATGAAATTCTAAAAATTATTATTGATAAATCACATAATGATTTATCAATTACATATATAGAATTTCACTAGAAATATTAGATCGTCACCGATGATTGGTTAAGAGCAATGCTAGGGGCACAAAATAAGCTCACAAAATCTTGCTCACAACATGAGGTGGCGATATTTTATTGGCTACATCGATAATAGACCCGCCACACTTTAATTTAAAACACCAATAAAATCATTACACTTAGGATTTTGTGAGCAATATTTTGTGACTTTTTGTGCCCCTAGTATTATTCATTGGTTAAAGTTCTGTTAACCATAAAAAGTCAAGATGAGACTATTTTTTTAGGATAGAGAGAGTATTTCGAGTTCTACAAAAGACGAACTGTGAATTAGAATGAGAATTAGAATTTGGTCTCCATTTGTTTCAATTTGTTTCTTAGTCGTTGGCTATCTCAAAAATTAATGCTCGAGCCTTCAAAATAGTTGAGAATTTGGATCACACACAACTGTATGTAAGAGTTAAGACCACGCGGCATCTCGTGCTCGATTTGTCCTGGACGTCATTATGTACTCCCTCCGGTCTAAAATAACTATCACTTTTTGACCAAAATTTTAGTCCAAAATAATTGTCACTTTTGAGCTAAATGTCTCTCTTATCCTTGCATTGAAACTTGCTCTCTTTATTAATTATCTTAGTGTGAGACATTAATGTAAGAAAGTTGCACACTTAATAGGGGTAAAGTTAGAACTTTTGTCACTAAGTCATGATAATTATTACATTTCTTAAGAGTTGTGCAAATGCAAAAAAAGACAGTTATTTTGGACCGGAGGGAGTATTTATGTTGTCCTGGACAAGATAATAATTTAGGGTTAATTGCAATTTAGTTACTTGAGTTTTACACTTATTTACAATCGTTTATCCAATTTATCAAAGTTGTGATTCGACTCCTCAGTTTGCTGAACCAGAGCAATTGGGTGTAAAAGTCGTTAGTCAGTTAAGAAACTAACGAAAATAGATGAAAAACTTAACAAACTTATTTGAAAATTGCAATGATCAGCCCTATAGTTTAAATTATCCCACTACGCCCCTTAACTCTTAATGAAAATCGATGAAAAACATAACAAACATCAATTAAACAATAGGTGAAAGTGTAAATGTTAAAAAACAAATTCATCTTCCACTACTAGTCTACCAAAGGGATGGCCAAACCGGATCGGAACAGGGAAACCGGAACCGGACCGGAGAAGCCCGGAACCGGAGCAAACCGGCGAATAAACCGGAACCGGAGTAACCGGAACCGCCAGTCATCCGGGCCGGTTAAGGTTCATATAAATGGCGAACCGGACCGGAAATCCTTGTTTTTCAATAATTTTTAACTTGTTTATTCATTATTGACTGGAACCGTACCGGAACCGGATTGTGGTAACCGGAACGGGAACCGATGTAACCAAGGGCCGGTTAAGGCTTATATAAATGGCGAACCGGAGTTGGCCATCCCTAGTCTACCACCGTCTTCCTCAACACCAGGCCGCCGCCATCACAGCCACCGCTGTCTCATCACAACCACCGAGGCCATAATCACAACCATCAAAAATAAATACGATAACCATATACACATTACAACACGATTTTACTCCCAAGTAACAACACTGACAAATTATAATCCAAAACATTAACCCACAGGGCAATGTTGAAGGTTGCATAAAAATTGATAATCTAATCAAATGGGTGATCTAAAAAGAGAACCAATAGCCAGAAAATTTGATAAAAATTGAAGAAAGCAATCATTTGTTTAGGGGGATTTCATTTTGAACGGTAATCTGAAATCACATGGCTATTTCCGACCAACCCACTTCGCAATTTGTTGTAGAAATCACGAGGAGGAGATTTTATTTCCAGATCTAGAGACGAGAAGAAGGCAACCTGACCGACGGAGAAAGAAGACGGTGCTGGAAAAGATGAGGAAGAAGATAACGATGATGCAGCTACCGAGAAGGAGGGTTAATAAGGAGATCTAGATAGGGGCAAATTCACCACTAATAAGGGTGGTTGACAGTGGTGTTGAGAGAGATGGATTGAACAGAAGATGTAGGTGATGGGGTGGATAATAATGGTGGCGGGCTGCGATGGGTGTGGTGGAGTGTCTTGGTGGAGGGACATGTAGTGAAGAAGAATGGGGAAAGAGAGAAGACACCATGGGAAGGGACGAGAATTAGGTTTTCTTCATTTTTTTTTTTTTAGAAAAAAAAGAGCTTTCTCTTACTCCCGCAACGCCAACTTGCCTTTTGGGGTAAGAAATGCAATTTTTAAAGAAGCTTGTTAAATTTTTCGTTAGCTTCCATCCATGACCATTCAAAAAAGATTCATTAAAGTGAACATTAGGCACCAAATTGCCAAAATTGAAACATTAGGACCTTAATTGCAACTCATATAAAAATTTGAAGCACTAATGTGATATTTACCCGAAAATATTGCTGGAATACTTTTTATAAGGGTATATTAAAATTTTCCATTCTTTTGGAAAACATAATGACATTTAAATCCTCCCCCGCCCGAAAATTGAAAGGCTCAGAAAGTCTTCATTTCAGGGTACGTTCATGTTTTAAAAAAAGAATTTACACTAAAAAAGAAAAGAACAGATAGTCACGTGACAAAGTGAGAGCAGAAGCACAAGAAAGAGCCAACTACATATGCGTTGGAGTTGGCATTACAGAGTCGCTGCATGTATAACATTACATATATCCAACATACTTTCGAACATGGGCGGACTCAGCTCCAAAATTAAGGGGTTCACAAAATACATTAGACAAAAATTATAAAGAAATTTCTCTCTTTTTATGTTCTTTTCTTTTGTTTTGACAAAGGGAGTGGACTGAAACTAGCAAAGGGGGGTTCACTTAGTAGTAAAAAAAAATAAAAAATATTTTTTTTTAACTGTCAACATAAAATTAGGAGGGTTCACTTCCACCCCTTGGACCTTCTTGGGTCTGCCCTGCTTTCGACCGATTGCAATAATGTCTGGAACGACAAAACTGGGGAGCCTTCAAGCAATTAAATCTAAGTTGGCTTTGGTGTTTGAGTGGTGAGAATGGAAATAGCTCTCACAATGAATATATTTATAATTTCAAGTAAATAAATGTTGAATCATAGATAGTTTCATATTTACAAGTATGTGACACCAATCAAAACAGAGTGATTAACAAAGGAAATAAAAAGCAAATTCACACACTATTGTTAGCAGAGTCAAGACTTCAAAAGTGAAAAGAAAAAACATAAGCACCAAATTCTACCAATTTCAAGCATGATGCAAGAGAATAAACTTTCATATCAAGCTCACAAAAATTACATAATGAGTGTCAAAATGCAGATTATGCTATATCTGATAACAGAAAACAACACAAATTTAATAAATACCTGAACCTCATTTTTGGATCTAATTGGTCCTGTGGCAGCTCCACCAATTTCGTCTTCATCATCACTCCAAGCAGCCATCTCCTCTACTTCACTATCCCTAATCTTGTGAGAATAGAATAATTTATACTAAGAATATGAAGAACTAAAGAAGGAGAAGGGAGAAGCAGGCTGCACACGGCTTTGGGAAAATTTCATGTGACTCTCCTTGAGTCTTTGCATATTATATCAACATATATATATATATATATAGGATAACATAAAGAGTCCTAGTCAATCTCTGTATACAATTGTGAGATTGTTACAATCAAAGGTAAGGATAATTACTATAGAATATAATATTCATCTTTCCTTAACTAATGCCTACCAATATATAGGCTAAGATATTACTTGTCCAATATCCCCCCTCAAGCCAATCGTACGGAGATGCAGCTTGAACTGTGAATGACTCTTTAATTGTAAAGGTAAAGATGTGACAAAAACCATGTTAACGGGGAACACCGAAAGTAACCGGTTGATGTTGAATAATAGCCGAAGGTAGAGGTGATCATGATACGCCGAGTATTGCCATTCCAACGGAGGATACAGTGAGTAATAATCATCTTCAGATTCGGGAGATTCTATAGGGACGAATGTGGGTGCAAAAGGAGGTGAGAGAAGACAAACTAGCTCGCTAATTCTCGAGTACTTTAACGGAACTAAAGTATCTGAATCAAAGTAAGCAGACTTCTCAACTGAATGTGAACCAGTAGTAGGAAGGCTCCAACTGAAATGAGTAAGGGTGTTGTGAAACGTCAGCTGTTGAGACTGGCGAATGGACGAACAAAGAGGGTCAGAAGGGCTAGCTTGTGATCTGCATGTTGGAGTCACTAGAGTGAGCTGGCCAAACGTTAGACTATGATTAGAATCAGGCTTTTGAGATGGGCAAACCGGGCTGTGTATAGCTGGAGTAGAAATAACTGGGCTGCTCACTACAGGAGATCCACAAAAAGAGTGGGTTGTAGTAGTTGTTGGATTGGACTGAGCAAGAGAAGTGCTTGGGACTGAATTTGAGAAGCCACCCAATTTTGTGACTGAATGAGTAGCAATTGGGCCTACTGAAATGGGCTGAACATCAGATAGCATAAGGGGCTGCAAAGAGACAGCAGCTGGACCAACAACTTGAGAAGTAGTCAACAAGGGTCGGCCCATTGGAGATGGGCAGTCCACATTGTGCGCAAACGGGCCGCTTTTGGTTGATGAGACTGGGCCGCTGGCTGGAAGTGAAGAAGCCGGGCTAGGTGATCTAGCTATATTTAATCCAGACAAAGTGGGCTTGGGTGAGGGCGGCTCATCTTGTTGCTGAGGAGCATCTGCAAAAGATGTGGTCTTGGTGGACTGGGTCATAGACAAAGGTCCACTCGCTTGATGGATTGGTGAAGCGGGTAGTGGAGCAACCGAGCCTGTGAGCAGAAGAGAATCATCCGGGACGAGATGGCTGGGCCCATGTGGTACTTCAGGAGGGTGGACTGTGGTCCTTAGCGGACCAATATCAAGCAATGGTGAAGGATGGCCCAATCCATAAGTTACTTCTTTGGAAACATCACTTTGATTACAGGAATGTGTTTGAACATGAAAAGATTTTGGAGTAGTAAAGTCTGGACGGGCCTCTTTGAAAGATGAAAAAATTATTTCCATACATTGTTTTTCCTCATCAAGAAGGTAATCCAAAAGGAATTCTAAAGAGATTTGTGGTTTTCGAAAGTAATAATATTTGACAAACTTGTCAAATAAAGGATCAAGTCCATCAACAAGAAAATCAATAAGTTCGATTTTAGAAATAGGATTTCCAACTCTATCAAGAGCATAAGACAACGATTTTGCTTCGGAAAAATAATTTACCAAAGATTGGGAGAGGAGTTTTTGAAGACAATGGAGTTGATCTAAGAGATGATCGACATACCAATTAGAAGTAGAGCAGAAACGAGAAGGAGATGACTCATTAACATCAGTTAATGGTTCTTCTTTGTCGAAAGAACAATCATTTGAATCCAAGGATTCATTTTGTTCCGGACATAACCAATCCGATATAGAAAAAGAAGAATCATCATGAACGGTATTGTTTGGTTCATAACAACGCAAACAGTCTCTTGCGGTATGACCAAGACCGTTACACAACTGACAAATATCATATCATGATGGTAATGCATCAAAGCAAACGGGATCGTACCAAAAATCATCCATTGATCTAGAATAGAAGAAAAAATAATTATGTAAGAAAAACAAAATTAATTTTATGAAGAAAGAAAATAGTGTAGATTAAAAAAAATAGCGGAAGCGGAAATCAGGCCACCATGGATCGGTGGCTCTGATACCATGTGAGAATAGAATAATTCATACTAAGAATATGAAGAACTAAAGAAGGAGAAGGGAGAAGCAGGCTGCACACGGCTTTGGGAAAATTTCATGTGACTCTCCTTGAGTCTTTGCATATTATATCAACATATATATATAGGATTACATAAAGAGTCCTAGTCAATCTCTCTATACAATTGTGAGATTGTTACAATCAAAGGTAAGGATAATTACTATAGAATATAATATTCATCTTTTCTTAACTAATGCCTATCAATATATAGGCTAAGATATTACTTGTCCAATAAATCTCACCTTCTTCCATATCCATCTCTTCCTCATCCTCCTCCTGCTCCTCATCATCTTCATCATCACTGCTAGAAGAAGAGGAAGAAGAAGATGAACTGGCACTCTCTGACTCACCCTCGTTCTCCTCCTCATCACTTTTCAAGCCATTATCGGTGTCAACAACGGTCATGATGCTGCCAAAAACGTGTCGGATCAGCCCTCCGTCTAGCGGTTCGGATAAATCCAGCAATGAGATCTTCCCCGTTCGGATCTGAGCACAATGAACAAACGTAAACTGCGCCGGCGAAGGCCCTCCGGCGTGAGAGTAAGAATACGGGTGATATGAAATAGAGAAATCAATTGACTAGTTTAGAGCCAAAGAGTTCATTGCCCGTCTCCTATTGTGAGGACCTATTTTTATAGGCGCGGGTGAATGAGTCCTAGCTTGTTAAGAAAGCCAGGGAGCCCGTATTACTGTGGGACTCGTATTCTTTGGAGGTAGACTCCGAATAAGGATGATTGGTATCCCAGTTATCTTGTAGAAGAGATATCCTTGTTTAGATAAGGATCTTCACTGTTAGAGTTGTAATCAAACTCTGTAAGAGGACTCCCTGTGGTAATGGGAGGTCTTTGATATAACTCGGCCGGCCAGGGATTAGGCCTCTTGAACTCGGCCTAGGCAAGAGCTGCCTGCTTAGCCTACTTGATGTCGGCATATGAGATAATGGGCTTCAGGTGAATGGACCTCTCGGTATAGGCCTCCTAGGTGTATGGGCCCAAAGCATTTGGGTCCCACTTACCCAAGTCGGTTTATGTCATTCAGTGGCCCCCGAGTTTCTATCTCGGCATGCCGAGTAGGAACTGTTCCTCTTATACTTGCTCTGCCCTTCATTTACTTTGATTTGATAGTTGGCCGCCAAAATCCCTTGATAATTGGATTTGCTGATGTCACTATGGATTTAACTCAGGTGGAATCATTGCTCTTCTTGGAAAACGAAGGCTCCATTAATTGCACTCCAATTATGAGTAGCATTGATAAACTCCCCACCCCCTCATATTCTAGGGGTATAAATAGACGATCTATCTATTGGTTGTTTTCCATCTTATCTTCACTTTCAAGAATTCTTCAAAGACCCTTCAAGAACATCCCAAATTTCACAAAAATTCAAAGATGGCTCCAAAGAGGAAATACGACGATGCATAAGTGAGTACAGAATCAGAAAATCAAGTTGAGAACTATGATTCTTCGAGCAGCGATGGTTCAATGTTTCCATCCAAGAAACGTTCATCTTTTCTGGCAGAAGAATCACCGTCCGATAGTAATGGCGAATACTCGGAGCCGGACCCCGTTGATGAATTCTCCGACGACTCTAGTGCAGAAGAGTCAGGGGATGAGGACGAGGATGATGATGAAGATGATGACAGTGAGGACGATCCTGAACCCATCATTATTGATGAATATGGGTATGATGGAGACGTTGAGTGGGAGGAGGATGATGAAGACCAAGATCAAGATTGTGATCTTTATTGAATCCTGTAGCTAGCATGATCCAGTAGTAGTTTTTCCTTTTTTTGTATAGGTCAGGCCCCCGGCCTTGTTGTGGGGGTCCTTTTTTTTATGTATATATAGTGGGATTTTATCCTTTCAGACATCTTTGTTCTAATTGTGATTTGACTCCATAGCTTGAATTCCTTGCATCTTGCATGACCTTGATTTTTATCTCATTAACACTACCTTTTTCATGATGTCGTCTTAAAGTAATGCCGATCATCTGATCCTTGTTGACATGTCGGCATGGAACGCACTTGTGTGGTAATCTTTTCATAGTTTAGTCAAATCTAGTCAAAGCTGAGATGTCGCTAAGTCATAGGTCGGTCTTTGCTGGAAACCTCTTGACAGTTCAATACTCCCCAGGCTAATGATGTCAGACTTGTGACGTTAGCCGTTCCAGGCGGAGAGGGACGAGTAAAGGGACATATGCTTTATGGGGAAATCACCATCCTTAATTGTAGGTAATGATGGTCTAGGGTGATTACGTGTGTAACCGCCACTTATCGTGAGATTTCCACGAGATCTCAGGCTAGTTGAGGTCAATTTCTCGGGTATACCTGATCCGAGAATTCTAAACGGTTGAAATCCCTAGAATCCCCCTTCCATCCTTTGATTCTATTTTGAATAGCCAGAAAATCTTTTGACTTCAAGGCTTACGGAGATTGCACCGGCAGTTCTTGTACGTTGCTTGATTCCGGCGAGTTTCAACCAATGCTTTCGGCAATACTTCCTCTTTTGGTCTGCCCATCCTCCTACCTCGACTTTTGTCGATTTTCCAGGTATCCTTCTATCCCCCTTACTTTTTTGGTTTCTCTGCGCCATTTTCTGGCTTAGCTTTGTTTCGCATCTGTTCTTCATTCAAATGTCTTTTGATTGTTTGTCCTTGGTCCGTCTGGGCTTCCATAAAACAAACCGTAGGATTTACCAGAGGACGGATGGGCCCTAGTTTATACTGGCTCTGAGTAAAATTAGAAAACTCCTTGTAGCACACAGGGATTTTACAGGCACCGTGAAATGGCATGTCAATAGCCATCGGTTTGATCGTTTGGGGGAGATGAATCCCAACTTAGTGGTTGTTCCTTGCCTATCTGACCTTTTGACTCATATTTCTTCCCATTATGTATTGTCTGAAGATGAGATATTCCCCTCGGCTTCAGTGAATGAGGAGAGGGGGGTAAATGCAGCTCCCACCTTGATTTCTGATGCTAACCCCCTTCTTTCCTCTGCAGCCATGTCGGGGGAGAGTACCTCGGAACGAATAGTGGATCAGTTTAGTGCCACCATCTCCGAAGGAGGTCGAAGTCGAAGGAATGTCAGTCGGAGGGGGAGAGCGGTAGCGTCTACCAGGCCGAAGCAACCCAAGGCCGGAGATGAGATGATCGAGTATCTTCATGATACCTGTAGGATTTCTCATGAAGATTATGATCTGGTGTATCAGCGTGCTTCCCCTTTGAGTACTAGTGAGGAAAAGGTTTCCTTTTATTTGAACCACACCGAGGTTGCATTCTTTTTTAAGCAATTTAAGCTAGGGCTCCGTTTACCCCTTGACCCCTTCATTTGTGAATTCTTAGAGGATTGGCAGGCCGTCCCCGCCATGCTGGGTGCCAACGCAGTTAGTACCTTACATCCTTTATTACTCTATGCCGAAGCTTGTGTTTCGAGCCATGTCCCTGGGCCTTTTACCAGTTTTTTGAGGGAAGCTTTAACAAAAACACTTGCGTGTTGACTCTGAGGAGCAAACAGAGGAGGCCCATAATTATCGCTCCGATCTCCAGTTCGGTTAGTAAAGTGTCAGGTTGGAACAATCACATTATTAAGGTCGAGAGCCGTCATGGCTGGGAGTTTCCCATTCCGACAAGCATTCCCCAGGATCCTAAAACATCTTACAAGGCCCCGTAGATCGATCCCTTAGTCCAAAGGTTAACAGAGTTTGCCTCGGTGCAGCAGTTGGAATGGTCGGCCTTAGAAAACAACCACGGCTACTACGTCCAAGTTGGTATTATGCCGGGGCCGTGGGCCGGCGTGAACGTCATGGTGCCCATAGTTAGGGGCAATCATTATCCGGATTGGGTTGTTCATCCTGATTTTGTTTTTGTCAAGGATTGTGATATTTTCCGTACTCAGGACGAGGCTTGCCTAAAAGTCCGAAAAGTTGTTGGATGTAAACTCCTGATCTCGTCATTTCTGTTCATACTATGATAACCTTGTGTTCAGCTTCTAACTCTTATCTTTGTGATTGTTAGATTTGACCATGAAGGAGGAGAGAGAGCTGGCCCGTGCGTATTCCTCTGACCCCAATAAGCTTCTGAACAAGAGAAGACTGAAATCAAAGGCTTCGGGGCGCTCCAAGAGGCACGCCGATATGGGAGCTCGGCAGGAGGTTTTGATCACCAAGGAAGCTGGCCCACTCCTTACAATTGATGTCGCTGTCAGAGGACGAGCTGAGGTACCGGCTAGTGGTGCAGCGGCAACGACGGGTGCTCCGGAGCTGGACCAGGCTGCTGAAATAATTTTTGAGGATATAGGTGGAGGAGATGGTGGTGAGTCCCTTGGTGAGAAAAGGGGCAGAGATGGTGGTGACGAGGTGTTGGAGGAGCCTTCTCCCAAAAGGCATTCATCTGCTGCTCCTCCTACTGGTACACCGCCTGTTTTTTCCTCCGAGGAGATAGATGCCTTGATAGCCGATTTTGCCGATGTCCGTCCACTGACGAGCTCGGATGTTACTGCTTGATCTGGTCCAATGTTGAGACTTGGCCGACCAATTTTGGAATGGGCTTTTGATGTGGACCTTTTGCGAGGATTGGATTCCATGCCGCCTACTTATGCCCACATGGCTGAACGCAAGGGGCTCATTATCGCCGAGGTAACGTATTAACTTGTTTGTTTTCTGATTGCTCTCCATCCCCGTAATTGATTTCAATTTCCTCGTTCAGCTTGCTACCCTTGCCAAACATGAGGCGGCGCAATGGGCTGGAGTAAGCAAGAAGATGGCCGATCTGGAAGGCAAGGCGTCCCGAGCCCAAGTGAAGCTAGGCCAAACTATGGAGTTGGTCAATAAAGCACGTGAAAGCGCCAAACTGGCTCATACCGAGAGGATTAAAGCTGTTGGGGATGCCGAGGCCGAGATAGAGAAACAGAAAGCCGTTGCAAGGCAGTTTGAAGAGGAGGCCAAGTTACTCAGGGAGGAGATTGATAAGGAGAGGGCGAATGCCGCCCTGTTAGCCAAAGAGAAGGATGAGGTGTAGATGAAGTTTCAACAGCTGGAAGAGAGTATTCCAGCTAAGGAGAAGGCTGCTGTGCTGAACTTTCAACGTACCGTGATGCCATCGATCGTTGACGACCAGGTGAAAACTACTTATGTCGATGGCTATACGTACGCAGCTCGCCAGCTCCACATTGATCCTGAAGTGGACGTCCCTGTTGAGAAACTGGCTCGCCTTTTACTAAACGGCGCGTATAGTGTCGAGGCCCGCGCCGCTCATTCCGTGATCCCCTATTCCGAGAAGACTTTAGGGTTGATATCTCATAACGATGAGGCTGACGAGAGGCCGGCCTGGAGCGTTCCCCCGGTGGACCCCAACAACTTTCATGCTTTGGTGGAGCGTTTCAAGGAAGAGTTGGGCTTCGATGATGAAGAAGACGAAGAGGAGGAGCAGTAGGCTCCATGAGTTTCATAAACTATCAGTTGATGTAGGTCTGGTGTGATCTGATACTATTTTTATCTTTTACCTGCGACCGGTTTGGCTTGAAACAATCTGTTTTTCTTTTTGTATTTAACTGCCCGGGCCCAGCGTAGTCTGGGGGGCGTAAACACTCGTTATTTGTAGGGATTGGCCTACCTCGATTTGAGGTATTAATTAGCCCTTGTTTCCTTAACTTGTTGCGTAGTTAAGTGTTATCTCGTCACTTGTTCATGTGACTTTATCTCGGTTTGAGATGTTTTAACTAACTGGAATGACGAGATATGGCAGATGGTTTAGGCCATGTTGTAGGCCGTGGTCGTTCACCGTTATGGCCGTAACGAGCGTTAGGAGCTCGGTTTGTAAGAACTAATTCGTGGTTAGTCTCAAATTGTCGTGGGAACGGGATGTATTGATCTTAACCCAAATTTGAGAGCATTAACCGGCAGAATTAGGTTTTAATGTAGCCGAGCTAGGCTATGTTTGTAGGCCGTGGTCGTTCACCGTTATGGCCGTGACGAGCGTTAGGAGCTCGATTTATAAGGACTAACTTCTTGGCTAGTCTCAAATTGTCGTGGGAAATAGATGTAACAGTCTTAACCCAAATTTGAGAGCACTAGCCGACAGAGTTAGGTTTTAATTGTCTTGAGTCGTGATGTTAGTCTTAACTCGAAATGACGATCTCGGCATTGCTAAGTGATGCTTGGACCGTGCTTGAGAATCAAGGTTGTAAAAAGGAAAACTTTATTGATAATAATAAAGGAATGACTAATTTGATAAATGCTATGAACTAGAGACCGAAAACTAAACTTAGAAATCAAAAAGACAGATAGGATGCCGAGGAGTTACTGATAGTATTTCCTTAAGTGCTCCGAATGCCATGGGTGTTTAAGCTCTTTTCTTTCTGGAGTTTTGAGCATGTAGGTTCCTTCTTTGATAACGTGAGTAACAATGTAGGGACCCTCCCAATTTGGGGAGAGTTTATTTTGCTGAGCCTTCAAGTGTGTCGACTCGATCTTTCTGAGTACCCAGTCGCCGACTTTAAAAACTCTTTTCTTTACCTTGCTGTCATGGTAGGCCTTGGTCTTTTGCTTATAATTGATCATTCTGAGTTGAGCAGTCAGCCTTTTTGCTTCAACTAGGTCTAGGTCTAGGAGTCGGTTGTATTCATTGACCACCTCGTCATAATTGGACACCTTGAAGGTAGGTAAGGCCATCTCGGCTGGGGCCATAGCTTCTGATCCGTAAGTTAATGCAAAGGGAGTCTCCCCAGTTGGCCCCCGAGTGGTTGTACGAACTGCCCATAAAGGGAGGGGGAGGTCGTCCAGCCACTTTCCTTGACTTCCTTCTAAGCTCTTGGTTAGGGCTTTCAGTATTAATTTGTTTGCTGCATCGGCTTGTCCGTTACCTTGAGGATGACTGACCGATGACTTTTTGTGTTTGACTCCTAGTCTGTTTAATTCTTTGGTGAAAGCGTCAGAGAACTGGAGTCCGTTGTCGGTCACGATGGAATGGGGGACGCCGAACCGACACCATATATAGTCATGGATGAAGTTGATGGCGTTCTCCTCTGTGATCTTAGCCAAGGGCTTAGCCTCCACCCACTTGGTGAAGTAGTCGACCGCTACAATTACGAACTTGTTTCTCCCCTTTGCCAAGGGTAATGGTCCAATGATATCGACTCCCCACATGTCAAACGGCCATGTCGGTATGATAAGACTTTGTTCTACAGGTGGCACCTTTGGCAGGTCCGAGAAGCGCTGGCATTTATCGCACTTCTTTACGTAGGCTTGGGCTTCTTCTCTTAAGTTAGGCCAGTAGTAACCAAGTGTGATTACTTTATCAGCGAGGGTTCTGGCCCCCGGGTGTCCTCCACAAACTCCCTTATGTACCTCGGCCAGAAGTTTCTCGGTATCTTTAGGGGAAACACATCTTAGGAGAGGCCTGGAGAATGACCTTCGATATAGAATGTCGTTCCAGACAATGTACCTGGCCGTCTTCTTCTTTATCGTTTTGGCTTCTAACTCGTCTTCCGGTAGTCTGCCCTTCTCGATGTAGTCCTTGTAATCGTCGATCCAGGTTCTCTCTTCGTCATCTAGAATTAGGATTTCTAGTCTTTCGTAAGCTGGTTGGTCGGCATAGATGATAAGGGGGTTGATTTCTTCCGATGTGGCCATCTTTGACAACAAGTCGGCCTCCAGGTTGTGTTCCCGTCATACTTGGCTTATTTCCCAGAATTCTAAGTTCTTAGTGAGATTCAGGACGAGGTCCCTATACTTAGTAAGCATGTGATTCTCAGTGTTATACTCGCCCATCACTTGGTTTACCACTAGTTGGGAGTCACTGTAGGCCACCAGTTTGCTCGCACCAAAGAACTTAGCCCTTTCTATTCCTAAGATCAAGGCTTCGTATTCCGCCTGGTTGTTTGAAGATGGGAATTTAAATCTGATGAAGTCACGGGCCACATGTTTGCCGCTTGGACTTGTTAAATATACCCCGGCTCCACTTCTTCCTTTCGTTGTTGATCCATCTGTGTACAAGATCCAACAGTCCTCAGGTAATTCTTCTAATGGCTCTCTGTCCATGGGAAACTTCCTCTTTCTGGTTGTCGGTGTATGCTCACTGGAGAACGCGGTCTCAACTAGGAAATCAACCAAAGGCTGCGCCATCAATGTCTTCCTCGGCTTGTAAGTGATGTCGAATTCAGTTAACTCAATGGACCAGTTCAGCAATCTGCCCGAGCTGTACATCTTGTGGAGTATCTTTCTGAGCGGCGTGTCGGTATAAACCGTGATGGCATAAGCGGAGAAGTATGCACGTAGTTTTCGGGCAGCAATGACCAAGGCATATGCTATCTTCTCGGCATTATACTACCTGCTCTCGGTATCTGACAATGCTTTACTTACGTAGTACATCGGCTTCTGGATTCCATTATCTTCTCGTACTAACACGGCCGCCACGGTTCTGTCCGTTGCCGCAAGGAATACAAAGAGTGTTTCTCTTATAATCGGACTGCTAAGCAATGGGGGTGAACCCAAGTATTCTTTTATTTGCTGGAATGACGCTGAGCATTCTGGGGTCTACTCGAAGTCTTTTGTTCCTTTCAGGGCTTTGAAGAAGGGTAACGACTTTTCTGCCACCTTGGCGATAAACCTTGCCAGGTCGGCCACCCTGCCATTCAATCTCTGAACCTCTTTTACACACGTCGGCTCTTTCATGTCGACCAAGGCCTGTATCTTCTCCGGATTTGCCTCGATGCCTCGCTGGGAAACCATGAAACCGAGGAACTTGCCCGCCGTGACCCCGAAAACACATTTACTTGGGTTGAGCTTCATGTCGTTTTCTTTCAGATTTTTTATAGTCTCCGCCAGGTCCGGGACGTGGCTTCCTGACTTTGTTTTTATTACCATGTCGTCAATATAGGCTTCCATGTTCTGGCCGATCTGGGATTTGAACACCTTGTTCACCATCCTCTGATAAGTTGCGCCGGCATTCTTGAGGCCTAAAAGCATTATCTCATAACAATAGATCCCTCCTGCTGCTTGGAAGGCGGTCTTTTCGATGTCGTCCTCGGCCATTTTGACCTGGCGATAACCAGAATAAGCGTCTAGAAAGCTCAAGGTTTGGTGTCCAGCTATGGAGTCAACCAACTTGTCTATTCTGGGTAGGGGGTAGCTATCCTTGGGGCATGCTTTGTTGAGATCTGTGAAATCGACACACATTCTCCACTTGCCGTTCTGTTTTTTCACCATTATGACATTAGCCAGCCACTCGGGGTATGTCGCTTCTCGGATGATCCCGGCCTTCATCAATTTATCCACCTCGGTCTGGATTGCCCGTTCTTTTTCTATAGAAAAGACCCTTCGTCCTTGCTTGACGGGTTTGAAAAAACTGTCCACCTCTAGTTTGTGGAGAGCAATGGCCTCTTTAACTCCGACCATGTCTTCGACTTTCCAAGCAAACACATATAGGTTGTCTTTTAGCAGGTTGATGATTTCTTCTCTCTCTTCCGGGGGAAGTTGTTTCCCAATTCGTACCTTCTGTTCTGGGTAGTCGGGGTTGATGACGACCTCATCCAACTGATCGACTGGTCTTAGCTCGGGACCGTCCCTGAACTCCAAGGTTTCCACGATGATTTGCTTTACTTTTTCCTTGTCTTTGCCTTCTAGGCTCAAATTCTCCATATCTAGGAGTCTGTCAATCTCGGCGTCCATGTGGGCGGGTATTGTGGCCCCCGAGCTTAGGACGAGGGCGAGGTCTGAGCCACCCGGCTCGTCCGAAGTTGTGTTCATGGAGATACAACCGAATCCATCCATACCATATGTCACCTCGGTCTCTGTCATGGCATTTTCAGCATCCAGTACGACCCATTCCTCAGGTATGTCTACCGTTACCACGCTGATGTTAAGGGCTGATGTAGTGACCGTGGTCGACTTCGATATAGTGATATTTCTTTCTGGAGTGTCAATTTCCATCTTAGATTTTGCCTTTCTTGACCTCATCACGTGCTCTAAGAAGTGTTTGGGTTTGCCGAGGACGCAGCCTACGCCTTCTGGGGTTGGAAATTTTACCCTTTGGTGAGGGAGGGAGGCAACCATTCCCAGTTTTCCCTGACTAGGAGAGCCGAGGATGGCATGGTAGTCGCTTGCCAAATCCATAACGATGAAGGTGATTGTTGCCGATGTTTTGTAGGGGTACTCACCGACTTCTAGTATCAAGTCCACGGTTCCCTTAGCCTCGGCTTTGTGATTTGTAAATCCCTCTAGTCTCCCATTGTAAGGGGTGAGCATGGTGTCTGGCAACTCCATCTCTTTGAAGGTTCTGTAATAGAGCACGTCTTTAGCGGCCCCAGAATCTATTAAGAGCCTTTCCGACTCGCAGTTGTCGATTCGGCCTGTGATGACCAACGGCTGTTCTCTCATGGCCCTGTTTCCGTCCAGCTCGTTAGGGGAGAAACTAATCAACTCCTCCCCTTTGTGAATCCAATGGGGGATATGGTAAACCTTGCTGAGCTCATAGATCTGCTCTTTTAACTTGGTGTTGGAAGGGATTTCCTCCCTGATTACCCCAATCAGTTTTGCCCGAGGTGGCCTGTCCTCGCGGTCATCCATTTTCTCATCCTCTCTCGGACGTTTGTTGTCTTTCTTTTCTAATTATTCATTTAGTTTCCCTTGATCGGCCCACCTCTGTAGTATTTTCTTTAAGGAAAAGCAGTTGTCCGTCTCGTGCCCGTTATCTCGATGGTAGGCACAGTACTTGCTGGTGTCTCGTGGGAACTTCGGGTTATCTTTAAGGGGTTTTGGATCTGGGAGATTCACCAGATTCATGATCTCGGAAATCGGCTTGGTAAGGGGGTGAAGACCTCTGTCGATCTCGTTCTGTTCTTCCCTCGGTTACCACTTCCACTGGTACCCTGGACCGAGTTAGGAATGAGTGGCCTACGTTCCCCTTCTCGGTCTCGATCTCTGTATCCGGACATCAGTTTCTTTTTTTCCTCAGCAGTGGCTATCGCGTAGGCCATCTGGTACAGCTCAGACTTTGTACGAGGTTCTCTTACCGATAATTCATAGGTGAGCTCGTCTGATCTCTGCCCATTATAGAAGCACATTATGATTTCCCTGTCTGTAAGTCTCTCTTCTATTGAGTCAGCCAAGTCTCTGAACCTATTGTAAAAGTCCATAGTCGACTCGTTCTTTCCCTGAACTATGTTTGCCAGATCCGACAATCTTTTCTTTCTAGCCCCGGCGGTGGCGAAATATTCTAGAAAACTTGACTTTAATTTGGAGAAGGAGATGATGCGTCTTCTCTCCAAGTCCATAAACCAAGACCTAGCCGCTCCAACTAACGTACTAGAAAAGGCCTTGCAAAGTACGTCGTCTTTGTTGGAAACCAAGGCCATCATTCCTTCGAAAGATTGTAAGTGGTCCATGGCATCTGTACTGCCGGAATACTTATCCAGGTGGGGAAGCTTCAACTGGGGATTGGGTGGAGAATCCTTTATCCACTGAGCAAACGGACGCATTGCGTCGTAGTCGGTTTTCGGCTTCCTCTGCCCCTGGTTCATCTCTATATTGTCCATCCTCTCCTGCAAATCCAATATGATCTGCTCACTGAACCCTGAGCTGCGATGTGAGCTTCTCGGCCTGTCTCTTTCTCTGTCTCGGCCCCTTCCAACAACACGACTTGTGTCTGGATCATCACGAGGCCGTCTCGGAGGAGTATGACGAGGTGGATCCTGTCTGGGCGGGACTTGATCTTGATTTTGCCATCGCCGCCTTTCTCCTAGAAATCTCACATCTGGAGATTCTGCCTCCTCCTCTCTCCTACGGTTTATTTGATCCCTCAGATCTCTTCCATCGGGATTAATTGGGCCGAGTCGACCTTCTAGACTGCTTGGTGGAGCAGCTCGATTTCCTGGGGGGGGGGGCGTCACGCGGTTCCTGATGACGTCTGTCCTCAGTGCGTGTGTTCCCCCTTCGGTCACTTCTTTCTCCGCCTCCCAAAGATCCTCTCGTGCCGGAGGGCTGGGCGAAGGGTGCCAAGGAGTGGTCAGGATCAATTTCTAGAAGAGCTCTCTGAGCATCAGCTAGTTGCTAAAGGGTTGAGAGATTCTGATGTAACAATGCCCTTCGGTCAATTGGTGCCGGCCTAGAAGGGCCAGCCTCGGTAAGCTGAGGACGTGAAGTCGTCCGTCTCCGTCGTCCATACTGGTGTGCAATTTCAGGCGCCGGCCCTCTGGAACGGGTGTGCATCCCGCCTCCCTGAGGTGGAGGAGGGAGGCCTTGATTCGGAGCATTGTCATTTTCCACGTTAGGAGGTGGCGGATTGAGATTAGCGTCTAGTGTAACGCTAGCTTCCCGACCGTCGACGTGAGTTCTAGACATGGGGAAATTTGTGGTTTTCCGAACAGAGATTTTCCAACGACGTTTCCCGGCAATGGAACCAAACTGATGCTGCCAAAAACGTGTCGGATCAGCCCTTCGTCTAGCGGTTCGGATAAATCTAGCAATGAGATCTTCCCCGTTCGGATCTGCGCACAATGAACAAACGTAAACTGCGCCAGGGCTTTACCGACGAAGGCCCTCCGGCGTGAGAGTAAGAATACGGGTGATATGAAATAGAGAAATCAATTGACTAGTTTAGAGCCAAAGAGTTCATTGCCCGTCTCCTGTTGTGAGGACCTGTTTTTATAGGTGCGGGTGGATGAGTCCTAGCTTGTTAAGAAAGCCAGGGAGCCCGTATTACTGTGGGACTCCTATTCTTTAGAGGTAGACTCTGGATAAGGATGATTGGTATCCCAGTTATCTTGTAGAAGAGATATCCTTGTTTAGATAAGGATATTCACTGTTAGAGTTGTAATCAAACTCTGTAAGTGGACTCCCTGTGATAATGGGAGGTCTTTGATATAACTCGGCCCGTCATCCAGCTCGGCTCGTCCTGGAGGCCGGCCAGGGATTAGGCCTCTTGAACTCGGCCTAGGCAAGAGCTACCTGCTCGGCCTACTTGATGTCGGCATATGAGATTATGGGCTTTAAGTGAATGGACCTCTCGGTATAGGCCTGCTAGGTGTATGGGCCCAGAGCATTTGGGTCCCACTTACCCAAGTCGGTTTATGTCGTTCAGGTCAACATCTCCCCATTTTGTATTTCCTTCCCAACAACACTCACTAACCCATTACTCTTCTCACTGTCTCCACACCCAATACTTGCTACGACTTCCCCTCCCAAACTAATCTTCCCAATCTTTTGACTCTTGAGCAATCAAAGAGCTCAAATCGACAGCTTTCTTCTCTGCTCCATCTCCAATCCCAATTTCTGAAGATTTGTCTACTTCAACCTTGCTTATATCAAACCCATCTTCCCCAACTTTCAAACATCTCTCAAGATTTTCAACCCCTTTTAAATCGAACCCATCATTCACAACTTCCAAAGATTTCTCAACAGCTTCAACCTTCAGCTCCCCTAAATCAAACTCATCATTCTCAATCTGCAAGGAATTCCAACAAACATCAGCCTCAAGTTTTATTAGGCCCTATGCAATTGGGCTGGTTGCACATGGTCAAAACCGGGTCTGGATTTAGGAAGTGTAGATTGCAAGGGCGTTGGTACATAGACCATTTCAAGGGTTCAAGTTAACCCCTTCCCGTTTATTTTATTTTTTTCATTTTTGTTTTATAATGCAAAAGTTTGTTAATTCGTTGGCGGTATGATCTTTTAATAGGTTCTTTGGTAGATGAAAGGTTAGTCTGTTGGTACTGGAGGAAGTGGTAAATGTTGGAGAGAAATTCTCCAAATGTTGTTGACGTAGCGGAAGACTTGATAGAGATTAACTACTGTATTTCGCTCGAGAAATTCAGCAATCAATCGACAATTTTCGCTCGAGAAAATTGAAAGGACACGCTCTAATTTTTATTAATAAAAAATTAACTAATTTTCGTAATTAAACATAACCCTATTTTTATAAGCCTCTAAGACTTGGAAAACAAGTCAAAAACGTCTAAAAATAAGCCTAATCGATATGGTAACCTAATAGAGTTCTAAAATAACAAAATAAAGCTTAAATCTACTTTTAAACATGAAATTAAAACCTATCTAAATATAATTCCGAAAAATTAAATAGAAAATAATTAAATTATAAACCTAAAATTATCCCTAATATGTTGATCTCCATCATTCTTCCCCGCTTGAAGAAAATTCGTCCTCGAATTTTAAGTTGTGCTTTGAAGAACACCTCTTGAATTTCTTTGTCATACCTCCGACGAACTTTAAATTTAGCAGCCTTCGTAATAATATCCATCCAATCTCTCCATTGAGTTGATACAAAGTAATTTATAATTAACTTTTGTATCATCCGTAAACTTGAAAAATTGAAAGTAGTGATAATAAATGGATCTTCGTAAAGATAATTAAAATTTATATCTTCACACACCCACAGTAATTGATTTTGTAGAAAATCATGGTCACTCATCATCATACCAACATGATGTGATGTCAACTCTTCACAAAATTCACAATTACACTCATCAAATATAGGGGTTTTGACCAATCGATGAAAAGGTCGGTAGGTTTTGAGTCACCACAGGAAAATATTGTTGAAGAACGTGAATCAAACTTTTTGGAATCAGATATACGTTGATCTACGACTCGTGCGATACGCTGCTCCAGCACATCCTCCTCACGTTCGTAGATCTCTTCCACAGTGGCCTTCTTTCCTCCTCGTGCCATTCTTCCTAGAACGAACCGGAGTCTGATACCAACTGACGTAGCAGAAGATGGGATAGAGATTAACTACGATGGAGATCAACATAATAGGGATAAATCTAGGTTTTTATTTTAATTATTTGCTATTTAATTGTAATTTTTGGATTTGTATTTAGATAGGTAATAATTTTATGTTTTAAAGTAGATTTAGGCTTTATTTTGATATTTTTGGAGTCTATTAGGTTACCATATTGATTAGGAGTATTTGACTTGATTTCCAAGTCTTAGAACCCTTATAAAATTAGGGTATTGTGTAATTCCGAATTTTAGTTGATTTTATTGAATTTTTATTGAATAAACTTGAGAGTTTATTTCTTCAATTTTCTGGAGTGAAAATTGTCGATTGATTGCTGAATTTCTCGAGCGAAATACAGTAGTTAATCCCTATCATATCTTCCGCTACGTCAGTTGGTATCAGACTCCGGTTCGTTCTAGGTTGAATGGCACGAGGAGGAAAGAAGGCCGCTGTGGAACAGGTCTATGGCTGTGAGGAGGATACGCTTGAACAGCGAATCGCACAAGTCGTAGATCAACGTACATCTGATCCCAAAAAGTTTTTTTCACGATCTTCAACAATATTTTCCTGTGGTGAGTCAAAACCTACCGACCTTTTCATCGATTGGTCAAAACCCCCTATTTTTATGAGTGAAATTGTGAATTTTGTGAAGAGTTGACATCACATCATGTTGGTATGATAATGGGTGACCATGATTTTCTACAAAATCAATTACTGTGGGTGTGTGAAGATATAAATATTAATTATCCTTACGAAGATCCATTTATTATCACTACTTTCAATTTTTCAAGTTTACGGATGATACAAAAGTTAATTATAAATTACTTTGTATCAACTCAATGGGGATATTGGATGGATATTATTACGGATGCTGCTAAGTTTAAAGTTCATCGGAGGTATGACAAAGAAATTCAAGAGGTGCTCTTCAAAGCACAACTTAAAATTCGAGGACGAATTTTCTTCAAGCGGGAAAGAATGATGGAGATCAACATAATAGGGATAAATCTAGGTTTTTATTTTAATTATTTGCTATTTAATTGTAATTTTCGGATTTGTATTTAGATAGATAATAATTTTATGTTTTAAAGTAGATTTATGCTTTATTTTGATATTTTTGGAGTCTATTAGGTTACCATATTGATTAGGAGTATTTTTAGAAGTATTTGACTTGATTTCCAAGTTTTAGGACTCTTATAAAATTAGGGTATTGTGTAATTCCGAATTTTAGTTGATTTTATTGAATTTTTATTAAATAAACTTGAGAGTTTATTTCTTCAATTTTCTCGAGCGAAAATTGTCGATTGATTGCTGAATTTCTCGAGCGAATACAGTAGTTAATCTCTATCAAGCCTTCCGCTACGTCAGTTGTGGATTTAGAGATAGGAAAATGTTTCTACTACCTATGTATCAGAAAATGTTTTTTTTTTCTTTTTTTTTTTTGCCTGAACTGATTGTTTTAGTGTTATTTTGTAGATAACTTGCTACACCTTATGGATTCCCTTTTGAATAATGGGGAAGTCAATTTGAAATGAAGAGCATATCTGTTCCTTGGGTCTATCTCTGAACCATTCATATGACTAGCTCTGTTTTGATTTGAGTAGTAGACATTGAATTTATCAGGTGCATAAATATACCCCTCCATCTCAAAACAACTTACACCATTTTCTTCTCACCATTTTTACCTGATGATACGAGAATAATGAGAATATATATATTTCAAAATATTACTAAAAGAAAATTGGTTGTGAGTATGATGATTTGAGAGAGGTCTCACAATTTAATAGGGTGAGTATGTGACAATTTAATAGTGTGAGTATGACAATTGTGAGTAATAGCATTAGTATGACAAGTGTGGGTAGGGTAAATAAAAAATTATTCTTTTCGGTTCATAATAATAGTTATTTTTAGGGCAAATGACAAATAAGGGTCCCAAGTTCGGGGGTTGTTCGTAGAAAGGGGTCTGATTGTAACGACCCCAAAAACCCGTCCCTATTTATTTTATATTTTTGGGGATTTTTATTTGACTTATGTGTGCATTTTATGTGTTGCATCATATTTTATGATTTGCACATCTTACTTGATTATTTGTGTTATTTACTTAGTTAGTAGTAATAATGGTTAAAGGAGTTAAATGATTAAGTTGAAACTTTAGGGTCCTTTGTGAAAATGTAACTTTAGGGGCTTAAGTGTTAAGAATAAAACTTGAATGACCAAAATGTAATTTTGGAGTAAAAAACTTTAGTATAACTTATGCTTATCTTCTTTCTCCTTCTATGTGTTCATTTCTCTGCAACTTTTCCTCGTTTCATTCTTAGGGTAGGAGAAAAAGGTAAGTTCAACCTATTTCGATTTAATTCTTTTTATTTACTTATCCGTTTTAAAAACTAATTATATAAAAATGATCAGGGCGTTGAGTAAGTCATTTCTACCCGATCAAAACATATTTCTGCGATATTTTTTTCGGAAATAGGTAAGTTACTAATTCCCCTTTAAATGTTAAAATGGTCATATATGTTTTACTTGATACTTGTACTTATTATTTTTGTGATTTGGATAATATTTGTGATACTTGTAATTTTGGGACAAAAGGAGTATTAAAATAATGTGAAGAAAACAATGACTTAGGCTTGAAAGTGGTGTTTGGGCATGTATTGCACTTATGGGTATTGTTAGTATTGTTAAAATGTTATTGAAAGTATAATCCTACGCTTGGGACGGATGAATTTGGCTTGCAGGAGAAATTTGGGAATTTTGAGTCTGGTTTTGGGCGACCGCCCATAATTGCTGAAAAAGTGAGTTGTTCCAATTCAAGTGATTTAGAGTTCAATCTTGGTCTAGGTCTTAGGTGATATCCTAGAGTACCTAGAGGGTTGTTGTGGAACACCCTAGTGTTTGAATTTGGTTTCTTTGTGAACATATGTGTTGTGGAATTTGACTAAATGTTGATTGGTTATTGGTGAACATCCTTTGATGTGGTTTGGATTGGTTCATCTTTGTGATGTGTTTGGCTTGATTCCCTACTTTGGAATCATTGCCTCCGGTTGTTGTTTAAGCAAGTATTTATTACAGTGCTTTGTTTGAAAGTCCAGCTGGTTTTGTGTAATTGAGTGGAGGTGGAAAGGATTATAGTGGCACACAGTCAAGTTCACTATAAGGCTTTTCCACTGGACCTTTTTTGTAATCGAGTGGAGGTGGAAAGAATTATAGTGGCACACAGCCAAGTTCACTATAAGGCTTTTCCACTGGACCTATTTTCCCCAGTCCAGATTGGCCTTGGATGGGATGATTTAGCTCCCTCGAGTGAGCATTTGGGTTATGATTTTGTGTCATATTTCCCCGTTGTTACTTTGGTTCTTATGGCTATGGTTTGGTTTTCGGGATCCCGGCTTCAGCTCTTTGATGTTGCTTAGTTGATACCTCTCAGATGGTTATATGTTTGATTCGAAAAACCTTGGCTAAGTATCGACGGTTATGTTCTTTCGGTAAACCTTGACTAAGTATCCTTGTGAGTGTTACATCGTTGTATGTGTGGTATAATGAGTTGGATTTGCCTTTCACAGTATGTGCTTTGTGATGCTTATGATATTGTTTGTTATACTTATCATTTTAGCATGAAACGTAGTTGCATATTAGTAGCTTACTGAGATTCATTCTCACCCTTTATTTGTTTACTGTTTTAGATAAAGGCGAGTCCAGGGGATAGGACACTTTGGCACGGGAGGCGTTACAGTGGTAAGAGTTGGGATTTGTTTTGTAAAGGCTATATTACATAGATGTAATACCTTTTGGGTAGAGTTTCCGTGATTTCATCATTTCGTAACACCATTATTTTGGATAATGTTGGTGTATGTACATTTGTAAGCCTTCGGGCTAAGTACTTTCGTTTGTGAAAGAGTTGTTTGAAAGTTAAATGAAGTCTTTGAACTTCGAGTGTGGATATTGTTAAACTTTATGAAAGTACATTTCGAAAAATTTTCAAAAGTGTTTCATAACGTCTTCCACTTGTGTCCCGAGCGTGGGGCCAAGTAGGACCACGGGTCTGCGGCGCGACAGTTGGTATCAGAGCTAGGTTGTAGATGGTCTAGAATGACTATGTGACCTAGGAGGGTAGTTGTGTGGAGAATGAGTAACGTTGAGGGTTTTATGTAGGTACTTATTGAAATGGTTGGGATAGAAGGAGATTAGTCTGGGCCTTCAGGGCAGGGTAATGTTAGAGAAGAGGTTCGAATGATGTTCCAAGGTATGTTTGAAACTGCAATGAAAGCAATTAACGACATAGTTGAGCGTAAAAGCAAGGTTGAAGCTTCAGATGTGACAAGACAAGGAGGACAGCCAAAACCACAACATCAGTATGGCGATAATAGAGGATCTCAGGGTACATATTCGCAACTTAGAGGATCTTCTCAAGGACCACAGAAAATCAGAAGTCAAGTTAAACGAGTATGTAGTTATTGTTGGAGGGAAGGACACTTAGAGGAGAAATGTTGGAAGAAGCAAGGTAAATGTATGAGATGTGGTCAGTTGGATCATTTTCAGAAGGATTGTCCAAGAATGAAGAATAAGGCATTGGGAAGTATTGTCAGGTCTTCTCAGGGCCAGAAGAGGGATTCTTCAGGGAAGCTTAAGGTGCAGGATCGTGATTTTGCCATCAATCAACAACATATCTCCGATTATGCTAATGTGATTGGAGGTATGATTTCTGTGTCTAGTTTGAGAGCACGAGCACTTATAGACCCTGGTTCTTCGCATTCTTATGTGTCTGTGCAATTTGCTTCTCGGTTGCATTTGTCTTCTGAGTCTCTTCCTTATGTGTTAGAGGTGTCTATACTAAGGGGGAGTGTTTGGTGATTGATAGAGTGTTGCGCACTTGTGATGTGAAAATTTATGAGCATGTTTTACTTGCTGGTTTAGTTATTTTTCCATAGCAAGATTTTGATATTACTGTGGTGGAGTTTTATATGTTAGTATGCTTTAATTAAGCATGGTAGATATATGTGTTGGGCATTCATGTTATTTATGCATTAAAGTCTAAAAATTGTTATCAGAAGGCTGTGCCGGGTATTTAGTTTACGTGGTTGGTAGTAGAACGTCTACATCTAAATTGGAGGATTGATCCTTTCTTTGTGACATCTCAGATATATTCTTTATTGAGTAGTACATGTTACTTGAGGAGAAAATTGGGTTATATTGAGTTATTACAGTACAATGCTACAGTGCTAATATCTAGTTTAATATACCTATAACATTGGTTGAGTTAAAGGAGTAGAAGATTCAGCTTGAGATATTTCTTGACAAGGGATTCATTATGTTTTAGTATATCTTCGTGGGATGCATCAGTATTGTTTATTATGAAAAGGTATGGTACTTTGCGATTGTATATTGAATACTAAGAGCTCAACCAGATGACTATAACGAATCATCACTTGTTATCTTATATGGGTGATATATTTTATCAACTTCAGAGATCAGTGGTTTATTCAGTGTTTGACTTGAAGTGATTATTATCAGTTGAAAATTTGAGATGGGTATATTTCAAAGACGGCTTTTCATACCAGGTATGGGCATCATAAATTTGTGTTTATATTGTTTGAATAACAATTGCTCCAGTGGTATTGTTCGATATTCTGAATTATATCTGTAATCATAATTGGATTGCTTTGTGAGAAGCAACGGGTTGTGAAATCAAGGCATTATGTCTTCTTGTTAGAGGATGTATTATTTTGAGGAAGTTTCAATTCAGGCATGGCTATTGATTATTTAAATATGGAAGCAACAGTAATTGGAAAAATCCTACTTCAGTAGCAGAGGTATGTAACTTGTTGAGATTGACATATGGTTAGAGATTCATTGATGGATTTCTAAGGTAGCTATACTGTTAACTATATGACACAGAAAGATACACTTTCTCGATGGATTGGTAAGAGTGAAATGAGTTTTTAATTGTGGAAACGAGAGTTAATGACAACTTAAGTATTGATATTGCTTAATGGATTTGACTAGTATTACAGTTATCTAGAGGATATGATCAGTGTTACTATTTTCTAATGGATATGTCAAGTTTTACCATTATAGTGGATCTAATCAACTCATTGTTCATGGTGATGCCTCGAAGAGTGATTGAGATGTTTATCCATTCAGAATTGTATGGCAGTTATGTATGCTTCGAGAAGATTGATTCCTTATGAACAAAGTTATCCTCACCATAACTTGAGGTTGATTGCGATTATACATTCATTGCATTAGTAAATGACTTTTGTAGAGCCATATTTGAAGTGTCTACCGACCATGAGAGTTGAAGTAATCGTTTTCTACAGGAGAGCTACACTTGAGACAATGCAAGTAGAGTATTATGTTATATCATTCAGGAAAGACAAATATATTAGAGGATTCCTTGACTTATAGTTCATGTTTGATAACACTAAATGGGGGAAGGTTAGAGGAATTGACATCTTGGAGTCCTTATGAGTCGAGACATGTGATGATTTTGCGATTGTGAAAGCTTTAAGTTTCTACTCTATTGAATGATTTCAACTATAGAAAAATTTCTAGTGGAATGAACGATGATAGACAACATGATTTTGTTCGTTGCTAGTGATGGAACTTTAACTTTTGTAGCAGAGTATGTAGTCGACACTTAGTGGAACCGACATGCATAACGGAATTCAACTACAGGTACTTGAAGAGATACACAAGACCAATTTAATTATGAATCCAAGTAAATGTAGAGTATTGAGATAAATTTGAAGAGTTACATTTGATTTGTTTGACACGAGAAATTTTAAGCATTCAAATAAGTCCTTGAGCTGCGAATAATCTGGAAGTAAAATATCAGTGATCAGTTGGTTTGTGACAAGCCTTTGAGATTTCTGAGTGGATATGAATCTATTGCGAAAGGTTTCATTGAAGGAGTTACACTGAATAGTTGAGAACAATGATGTTGATTGATAGCGGATTGGTTACCAAGTTTCCTCACCATATCTATTTTGAAGGTATAAATGTTAATCCCGTTGTTACTTATTTGTTTAGAAGATAGTTCAATTTCATGGGATGCCTACGAGCATGGTATTAGATATGGGTTCCTTATTTACATCTTGATTTTAGTAAGCAATTCAGAAGGCTTTGAATTCAGAATTGGGATTTAGAACGACTTTTCATCCTCAGACAGATGGTCAGTCAGAAAGAACCATTCAGATTCTCGAGGATATGTTGAGAACTTGTTCAGTTGATTCTTAGAATTCGTGGGATATACCTTTACTTCTCGTGGAGTTTGCTTAATATATCAGTTCTTTTGAGATTTTGGGAAGAGTTGGAGATTGGTCTTATCATCTTGTGTTACTTCCTTCTCTTGACAAGGTTTATAATGTGTTCCATGTGTTGATGCTACGCAAATCTGTGTATGATCCTTCTCATGTCCTATCTGAGGTTCCCGAACATATTGAACCAAGTATGTCCTATGAGGAGCATCCAGTTCAGGTGATTGATTCTAAAGTTCAAGAATTGAGAACTAAAAGTATTCCTCTTGTTAGAATTGTGTGGAGGAACCATAATGTAGAAGAATCAACTTAGGAGCTTCGGGATGAAATGGAGAGAAAATATCCTTGGTTGTTTGATTCGTTTGGTAAGTTATCCTAAAATTCGGGATGAATTTTCTTTAAGGGGGAGTGATTGTAGCAACCCCAAAAACCCGTCCCTACTTATTTTATATTTTTGGGGATTTTTATTTGACTTATGTGTGCATTTTATGTGTTGCATCATATTTTATGATTTGCACATCTTACTTGATTATTTGTGTTATTTACTTAGTTAGTAGTAATAATGGTTAAAGGAGTTCAATGATTAAGTTGAAACTTTAGGGTCCTTTATGAAAATGTAACTTTAGGGGCTTAAGTGTTAAGAATGAAACTTGAATGACCAAAATGTAATTTTGGGGTAAAAAACTTTAGTATAACTTATGCTTATCTTCTTTCTCCTTCTCTCTGTGTTCATTTCTCTGCAAATTTTTTCTCGTTTCATTCTTAGGGTAGGAGAAAAAGGTAAGTTCAACCTATTTCGATTTAATTCTTTTTATTTACTTATCCGTTTTAAAAACTAATTATATAAAAATGATCAGGGCGTTGAGTATGTCATTTCTACCAGATCAAAACATATTTCTGCGATACTTTTTCCAGAAATAGGTAAGTTACTAATTCCCCTTTAAATGTTAAAATGGTCATATATGTTATACTTGATACTTGTACTTATTATTTTTTTGATTTGGAAAATATTTGTGATACTTGTAATTTTGGGACAAAGGGAGTATTAAAATAATGTGAAGAAAACAATGACTTAGGCTTGAAAGTGGTGTTTGGGCATGTATTGCACTTATGGGTATTGTTAGTATTGTTAAAATGTTATTGAAAGTATACTCCTACGCTTGGGACGGATGGATTTGGCTTGCAGGAGAAATTTGGGAATTTTGAGTCTGATTTGGGCGACCGCCCATAATTGCTGAAAAAATGAGTTGTTCCAATTCAAGTGATTTAGAGTTCAATCTTGGTCTAGGTCTTAGGTGATATCCTAGAGTACCTAGAGGGTTGTTGTGGAACACCCTAGTGTTTGAAATTGGTTCCTTTGTGAACATATGTATTGTGGAATTTGACTAAATGTTGATTGGTTATTGGCGAATATCATTTGATGTGGTTTGGATTGGTTCATCTTTGTGATGTGTTTGGCTTGGTTCCCTACTTTAGAATCATTTCCTCCGGTTGTTGTTTAAGAAAGTATTTATTACAGTGCTTTGTTTGAAAGTCCAGCTGGTTTTGTGTAATCGAGTGGAGGTGGAAGGGATTATAGTGGCACACAGCCAAGTTCACTATAAGGCTTTTCCACTGGACCTTTTTTGTAATCGAGTGGAGGTGGAAAGAATTATAGTGGCACACAGCCAAGTTCACTATAAGGCTTTTCCACTGGACCTATTTTCCCCAGTCCAGATTGGCTTTGGATGGGATGAGTTAGCTCCCTCGAGTGAGCATTTGGGTTATGACTTTGTGTCATATTTCCCCGTTGTTACTTTGGTTCTTATGGTTATGGTTTGGTTTTCGGGATCCCGGCTTACCTCTCAGATGGTTATATGTTTGATTCGAAAAACCTTGGCTAAGTATCGACTGTTATGTTCTTTCGGTAAACCTTGACTAAGTATCCTTGTGAGTGTTACATCGTTGTATGTGTGGTATAATGAGTTGGATTTGCCTTTCACGCTATGTGCTATGTGATGCTTATGATATTGTTTGTTATACTTATCATTTTAGCATGAGACGTAGTTGCATATTAGTAGCTTACTGAGATTCATTCTCACCCTTTATTTGTTTACTGTTTTAGATAAAGGCGAGTCCAGGGGATAGGACACTTTGGCACGGGAGGACGTTACAGTGGTAAGAGTTGGGATTTGTTTTGTAAATGCTACATTACATAGATGTAATACCTTTTGGGTAGAGTTTCCGTGACTTCATCATTTCGTAACACCATTATTTTGGATAATGTTGGTGTATGTACATTTGTATAAAAGTTTGTAAGCTTTCGGGCTAAGTACTTTCGTTTGTGAAAGAGTTGTTTGAAAGTTAAATGAAGTCTTTGAACTTCGAGTGTGGATTTTGTTAAACTTTATGAAAGTACATTTCGAAAAATTTTCAAAAGTGTTTCATAACGTCTTCCACTCGTGTCTCGAGCGTGGGGCCAAGTAGGACCACGGGTCTGGGGCGCGACACTGATGTTCTAAAACTCCCAGATCAGGGTCTAATGTTAGTAAAAACTAGCAATTAAGGGCTTTTTGACGAAAATGTTAAATTTTTCAGTTAAATCAACATGTGGCGTAGGGATGGCCAACGCCGGTTCCGGTTCCAGTTCGGCTTTTATGTGAACCTTAACCGGCCCTTGGTTACACGGATCCGGTTCCGCGGTTCCTTTTTTTTTTTATCATACAATAATGAATAAACAACTTAAAAATTATTTCATAAGTGATTTTTTTAAAAAAAAAAACTAAATCAACATTATATTGAAAAACAAACATAGAAAAAAATAAAATAAATGATAGTATATAAAAGAAAAAAGAGACGGTACGCTTTAAATTTTATTAATTAAAGTCAAATTTACAATGAGGGAGACAACCGAATTTTATTATTTTCATTCACTGAATTTGGTTAAAAAATCAGTCAAAACACAACTTTTCTTGTCAACCTTCCATTAGTAACAGTTAATTCTGATGAAACTGCTGTGCACACTGGAATGTTCTTTAGCTTCATCAAAACTATCATTAGCTGCCATGAGTGCGGAGTTTGCTGCATTAGAGCCGATGCTTGCTTGCTTTGCTTTGCGTGATTCTTCCATAATCAACCTCGAGCGAACCTCATAAAAGGAGGGCAGAGGATTGCTTTGTTGAATAATCGTCGCAACACTGTCGTAACTCTCGGTCAATCCGACAATTGCTTGAAGAACCATTCTGTTGTTAGAGACTGGTGCGCCTACATTAGCCAATTGATCAGCAAGGTTTTTCAATTCCTTGCAATATGCAGAGATCTTGGAAAATCATCTAGATGAACCATAGAGAATTGGTTCTCAAGTTGAATAGCACGGGAGTGTTTGTTGTCCAGAAAAATCCCTTCTAAACGCTCCCATGTTTTATGTGCAGTGGATCCTGGCTCGAGAATCGTCTGTAACAGATCGGGGGAGATGGTCCCGTAGATCCATTGCAGCACTAGAGAGTCTAATCTCGACCATAACGCCTTATCCTCGACAGACGTCTCCACAGCTTTGCCCTTTTCATCCGGTGTATGAGGGATAATATGATCAATGACCTCGAACACACGACAATGGATTCGAAACAATTCCGCCCAGGAAACATACTTTCCCGTCTCTGGCTCAAGCATGATGGGAATCCAATTCTTAATGTTGCCGACTGTAAAAGCCGGGTGCAACGGGACTGGAGGCGTCATGAACATAGAAAAGAAAAGAAGAGAAAAACGTGAGATGGAGAGAGAGAGGATGGGCGGCCTTAGGGAAGCTCGATACCATAAAGGAATATGGTCATTGCCCTTTGTATTCACAATTTCAGTATATATACAAAGCTAAGTCCAATAATTTAGGATCTAATATAATCTCCTCAATGGTTTAGGAGAGATCTACCTACCTAACATAATGATATACACATATATACATATCTATTCTAATTTACGTGAGATACTAGGGAATCACTAGTAATATTCTATCAGAAACTGTTAGAAATCTAATGATTTTGATGGTTTTTTAACGGTTTTACTGACGGTTCAGACGGTTCCGGTTCACGGTTTGGTTGGGCGGTTCGGAACCGCCGGTTCACGGTTTTTTGGGGGGTTGACCTTAACCGGCCCTTATCCAAAACGGTTCCGGTTCCCAAGGTTCCGGTTTTCGTGGCGGTTACGGTTTTTTCGGTTCCGGTTCCGGGCCGGTTCGACGGTTCCGGTCCGGTCCGGTTTGGCCATCCCTAATGTGGCGTGCACATGTGGACTAAACTAAAATTATTTTTACTTTTAAAGAGGTAAAATGAATATTTTAAAGTTTAATGAAGTAAAAGTAAAAAAATAAAAAAATGTATAATTCACGAAAACAATTTATTTTTTAAAAAATAAAAATTTCACTAAATTATTATTTTTGAAAAAAAAAATCATTTCAAAATTTTTTATTTTTCTTTTGAAAAAATATTTCACTAAATTTGTTTTCCTTATTAAAAAAAAATCACTAAATTTTTTCTATATGAAAATATTTCACTAAATTAATATATCCTAAAATGAAATTTTAACTTATTTCACTAAATTAGTAAGTTATATGTTAAATTTTTATTTTACAATAGATTAATTTAGTGAAATATTTTCCTAAAGAAAAAAAATTAGTGAAATTTTCTTTTAAAAGAAAAACAAATTTAGTGAAATATTTTTCCAAAAGAAAAATCAAAAAATTTGAAATTAATATTTTTTTCAGAAATAATAATTTAGTAAAATACTCCCTCCGTCCCACCTCACTTGAGACTTATTTCCATTTTGGTCCGTCCCACTTCACTTGAGACTCCCCAAAATGGTAAACTTTTTATAGTTTTATATTCAATCTACCCCACACACTCATTCTCTCTCTTCATTTTCCACCACACAATTCATTCAATCAACCTACTATTAACCCCACTCATTCTCTCTCTTCATTTTTTACCACACATTTTCCTTATTTTATTCTTTTTCCTTAGTTATTGTGCCCACCTCAAGGGTCTCAAGTGAGGTAGGACGGATGGAGTATTGATTTAATAATAATAAAAAAATTCGTGACTTATACATTTTTTTGTTTTTTTACTTTTAGTCCCTTAAAGTTTACAATATTCATTTTACCCCTTTATAGTAAAAATAATTTTAGTTTGGTCCACATGTGCACGACACATGTTGTTTTAACTGAAAAATCTAACATTTACGTCAAAAATCCCTTAATTGCTAGTTTTTATCAACATTAGACCCTGATTTGAGAGTTTTAAAACATTAGACCCATTTCTACGAACGACCCCGGGACCCTTATTTGTCATTTGCCCTTATTTTTATTCAAACTTATTTGAACTTTGACCAACATTTTATGCTAAATTATTTATCTCCATAAAAAAAACAAAAAAATAGTTATTGATTATGTTTTTGAGTATACTGTTGGGAATATGTCTTTGAATCAATAGGCGTATTGGTTAAGAATATGTCTGTGATATATCTAGATAATTCCTGGGACTTGAATTAGCAAAAGGGAATCCTTTTGGTACAAGGATTAAAGTTTATTGGTTTAATTAGGTTTATTATTGTTACAAGGAATTGTTCATGAACTAGAAAAATCGTTTTTTAATGAGAATAAAATTACTTTGTATACAAGAAATAGGATTTCAATTACTTTGTACCCAAGAAATATGATTCCTTCTCCTTTGGCACCCTCGTGGCGAGTAGATCTCGTACAAACATAGAGTCAGCAGGGATAGTTGCGGAAGGCAGTAAGGACTCTAGCAAGAAGAAGAATTTTCGAAAATATTCTATTGTAAAAAGTAACAACAGTTTTGCAGAAAAAATTAAATAGTTTTATATTTTTTTTTGTTAGAGAAAGTAATAACTGAAATGTAACAAAGTGCATATTCCCTCCGTCCCAGCACAAATAGGACTAGAGGAGTGAGCACAATAATTAAGAGAATAGTAGTGTATGTGTGGTAGAAAATGAAAAAAGAGAATGAGTTGGGTAAATAGTAGTGTTTGTTAAATAAATTGAGTGGTGGAAAATGAAGAAAGAGAGAATGAGTAGGGTTAAATGGTGTGGTTGGTTAAATATAAATATATTAAAACATTTTCATTTTGGGCAATCTCAATTGTTTTGCATGACCTAAAAAAGGAAAGAAATCCTACTTGTGCTGGGAAGGAGTGAATATACGATTATATTTACTAAATGATTGTAACAATTTTATAGAGTAAATGTTACATTGTTTTCTTTAAAATAAAAGAGTAAAGTATGTATATAATCAGTTGCATTTTTAATTGTTATTTTCTCTTAAAAAAAAATCAAACTATTTTTTTTTTATTTTTTTTGCAAAATTACTATGGTACATTATAGAATTTCAACTGTTACATTCTGCCTTCGTAATTGATAAATCATTAAGTGTTTTACCAATAAAATTTTGTACAAGTGAATATAACCGCTTTTATAATAAAATGTAACAGTAGTTCTTTGGAGTAAATCTATTATTATTATCCTCAATCCTTTTTGTGCAAATATATAGTTACATTCAGAATAAAATTTATTTCATTTCAGAGCAAAAACTGCTAAAAATTGAGAAAAAAAGTTACATTCATTTATTATAAAATATAATATTAGTTTTGTTGATCTTATGTTATCCTTCATCAATTTTTACAAAACTATAGTTATATTTCTAAATAAAGAATATTATATTTGAAAAAAAATAGTGTTAGCAAGCAAAAAAATGACGAAAAGAAAAGTTGAGGCAATTTTTTAAAATTTTTTATTTTGTGGGCGGGCGGGTAGACGGTCCGTCTCACGGGACTCCACAGCATTGAAACAGAAGAAGCACTACTCCACTTATCGTCAAACTAACTAGTACTCCATCTCCATATGTCCCTAAATGAGTGTCCATTTTCAAGAAATCTTTGTCCCTAAATGACTGTCTTTTTTGAACATAACTTTCTCCCTAAACGTTTTTTCTTTGTCCCTAAATGACTGTCTTTTTTGAACATAACTTTCTCCCTAAACGTTTTTTTTCGAAATTTTTTTCACCGGTTTCTTTATACGGGCAAAACTAAAGGTTTGGAAAGGAGATTACAAGATTACATATGAATCGTTGTTACCAAATTGTTCAAAAAGTTGAGATTTTCAGTGTCCCTTAAAATAAAATTTGGACACTCATTTAGGGACATAGGGAGTTGTAATTTAGCCCGTGTTCCGCACGGTAATGGATTGGGAGCACATAAGGAATGAGATGACAAAGATTAGTAAACTACTTTTCTTAGATATTGAGTTCAAAAAGAAATTGAGATGCACCTAACAAATGACAATTTTACCCATGTCTTTGAGAAGTTATCTATTTGAATTTCAGTATAAAAAATTGGGGTTGACTTGCAAGCCAATAACGTTGAAGTATGAGGAGAGTGAACAATCAAAAATCTTTTTGATAAAGTTTAAGCCGTTTATAAAAAATTAATGAGACCATTCATTTATGTGTAGAGATTAGTTAATATACTATATTTGGTTTATTTTTAGATGAACGTAAACTTTAGTGGTTCATTCGTTGAAGATATTTTTATACATTCGATGTAAATTTCATGATCTTTAACATGTTCTCAACCTTTGAAATTCTATGACCTATAATTGTAACTGAATAAATGAATACTCACAATAAATATAGTATTAACTTTTGGCCTTTCAATTTTCTATTCTAGATTATATATATGAGTATTGCATCTATAGAAGATGACTATAAGTAGAATTAGTCTTTTATAATATTTTAAAATAATAAATTAAAAATAAATGTATCCTATATAGTTACTAATAAAATTAGCTAATTCTATTAGCTAAGAATGGGAAAAATAAATAGCCTCTTAATTGTAGGGGCAATGCTGAAATCGCTTCATGAGACGTAAGATTTGGTTAATTAATATTATAAATAATAATAGTTAATATATATAATAACTATTATAATTAACTAATAATATTAATAATAAAAGTTAACTTATATAGTAACTATTATGGTTAACTAATGTTATTCATAGTATTAGTTAACTTATATACTCCCTCCGTCCCACCTCACTTGACACTCAAAGAAGTGGGCACAATAACTAAGAAAAAAAGAATAAAATAAGAAAAATATGTGGTAGAAAATGAAGAGATAGAATGAGTGGGGTAAATAGTAGTGTTAGTTGAATAAATTGAGCAGTGGAAAATAAAGAGAGAGAATGAGTGGTGGGATAGAGTGAATATAAAATTATAAAAAATATTCTATTTTGGGAAGTGTCAAGTGCGCTGGTACGGACCAAAATGAAAATAAGTGTCAAGTGAGCTGGGACGGAGGGAGTATATAGTAACTATAATAGTTAACTAATACTATTAATGGTATTAGTTAACTTTTATACTAACTATCATTGTTAACTAATACTATTAATAGTAATAGTTAACTTATATAGTAACTATAATAGTTAACTAATACTATTAATGGTAATAGTTAACTTTTATAGTAACTATCATTGTTAACTAATACTACTAATAGTAATAGTTAACTTATATAGTAACTATTATGGTTAACTAATACTATTAATAGTAATAGTTAACTTAAATAGTAACTATTATGGTTAAATAATACTATTAATAGTAATAGTTAACTTATACTCCCTCCGTTTCATGTGAATTGAGACTTATTTCCCTTTTCGTCCGTTTCACCTCAATTGAGACCGCCCAAAATGGCAAACTTTTAAATATTTTATATTCACCCAACCCACCCATTTAACCCCACTAATTCTCTCTTCATTTCCACCACTCATTTTATCCAACCAACACTACTATTTACTCCACTCATTCCCTCTCTTCATTTTCTACCACACATTCACTACTTTCTCTTAATTATTGTGCCATTTATTTTGTCTCAATTTATATGAAACAGAGGGAGTATATTAACTATTATGGTTAACAAATACTATTAATAGTAATAGTTAATCTGTATAATAAATAATATCTTTAACTAATACTATTAGCTAATAAAAAGAATATCAAAAGTCACTTAAAGTTTAAGGCGTTGATGACATGGCTTCACCAAAAGCAAACTTTAGCAAAAAATGTCCACGTGGCGAATCCACATCCTTCCGCCTCAGCTTTTAATATATACTCCCTCCGTCCCACCTCACTTGAGACTTATTTCTATTTTAGTCCGTCCCACTTCACTTGAGACTCCCCAAAATAGTCATCTTTTTATTATTTTATATTCAAACTAACCCACCACTCATTATCTCTTCATTTTCCACTACTCAAGTTATTCAACCAACACTACTATTTACCCTACTCATTCTCTCTCTTTATTTTCTACCACACATTTTATTTATTTTATCCTTTTATAGATTTATACCCCGCCACGTGGCAACGTGACGCCAAAAACAATCGTAATTGTACTCGTCTTCTCCCTCTTTCTCTATATAAACCCTCTATGTTTAAACAAAATTGAACAGAAGCACTTAGAAATCTGCAGCAATCAGCATTACGCAACAATGGCGCCGTCGTGGATCACCTTCTTTCTACTTTCCCTCCTCGTGACGTCGTCCTTCTCCGCCGCTGAAGAGTCGAAAGAGTTCGTTCTGACTCTAGATCAATCCAACTTCGCCGATACTATCAGCAAACATGATTTCATCGTCGTCGAGTTCTACGCTCCTTGGTAATTAGCCTCTACTCTAAACCCTAATATTTGTTGTCTTTAATTCGATATGCGCGTGTCCGTATTTATTTCAAATTTTACCCCTCTCTCTATCTGTTCCTCTGTTCCGGTTAGGTAAGGTTTTTAGTTTACCTTAGACCATGTCCAATAATCCAACTACCAAAAAACATTCAACTACCCTAATATCAACCCTAATATCACGACACCTCATCTTCTCTCTCTATCCACTTAATCATTCAACTACACTCTCAACTACCCCTCCCACAATAAGCTAGTTTAGTTTAAAATTCAACTCCTCCCAACTCATCATTCTATACCCATCACTTTTTATTTTATTTACAATATTTATTTTTATAATTAAAAAAATAATAAAAATAATAATAATTTATTATTATTTTTATTTATAAATTTGAGATTTTTTTTATTTTTTTTAATTCACACTTAATAAAAAAAGGATAATTAAGGAATTTTTAAAGAGAAAAGAGGGTTTTTTTTTCGGTGTCCAAATTAAATGAAACTTACATCAATTTATAGAGGGAAAAAAATGATAAATTTTGGTGATTTATTTTTTTATAAAAAAAATAATTTACTATGAAATAATTGAGCTCAAAAAATTTGGATAAAAAACCTCTCAAAAAAAAAAAGAAAAAAAAAAGCTGGAAACAAAAAAGGAAAAAAAAAAAAAAAAAAAAAGGGGACAAGCAGCAGCCACTCTCCGGCTTGGGAGGTGAGCTGCACTCTCCAAGTGCTGGCCAATCCCAAGCCGACACGTGTCTATTCGGGCCCCACAAAAAATCCTTCAACCCAGTTGAACTTCTTCAACCCCTCCCCTTCAACCCCTCCTCTCAACCCCCTTATTGCACACACTCAACTAGTTTAATCCCTCTCAACCCCCTCCTCAACTACCTTATTGGACATGGCCTTATTACTCAAAATGAACTATCGGACCCACTTGTTATTCTCACAACAAAAAATCCCCACCTACTTTCTCTATCTTACTTTACTTTTCATACTCGCAACAAAAAATTCCTCAAATTGAGACGGAATAAGTATCAAGGTAAAGAGGACTAACTTTTTATGACAAATGAAGTAGGTTTCTGCAGTGCCTTACTTGCGTCCTGAAGAGGACTAACTTTTTATGACAAATAGGTTTCTGCACTGCCTTACTTGCTTAGTCCCTACGTTCCGAAATAAATGTTAGCCTTTTTTTTAACCTTACTATGAAGGAGCGAGCAATAAATTTATGTTGATTTAATTATTCGAATAAAATTGTAGAACTGGTTATTGACAAATCCATATAAATACTATCAATAATGATTTTAAATTTTTTACTAGGATGATTAAATTAACGTAAAATTATTAACGACATTTATTCCGGGACAGAGGAACCTTGAGCAATTATAAAGGCTACTTATAATTATGTTAATGTGAATCTAAAAATTGGTATTAATAGTATTTATAATGGTGTATCAAGAACAATTTCAAAAATTTCATTAGAATAATTAAAAGTAGTCTTAATTATTGTTCAAAGTTCCTTCGTAATAACCACGAAAATAGGAGGACTATCATTCTGAGACAGAGGGAGTATAATTTTGAATGCTCTGCTGCTCAAAGAGTTTACATTCGTCCTTGATTATGATTTTATGTGATTAGCTGCTTGGGTTGGAGTTCACTTTCCATGTTCAAGTTTTGGTATAAGATTTTGTATTTGCCCAAAATTGAAAGATCCTATGAGAAAGTTCCCAAATTTGTCTATGTCTAGAGGACTTATTAATCTGGGCACACTGTACTTTGTCAATTTTTTTACTTCAAGCTTAATATTAGTATCATACTTGTTAGTAGTTGTACTGTCGATTTTCCTTTAGTCTCGTACTCCCTTAGTCCCTAAATGACTTAATGAGCATACTATGTGACTTTTTCATTGCAAGTTTAGTACATTGTACTAGTAAATTTCGACACTCATTTAGGGATCAGAGGGACCTGTTAAAAAATGATTGTTTCAAAATGAGTTTCATTTTTTTAGTACATACTTTTTTCAACTATCATGTCCCAACATGCTCTTAGCCCTTACAATACTATAGTGGGCAACAAAAAATTTCCTGTATATTCGATAGTCAATTTTCTCAATAGTCTAACTTCCCTGATCTTCCTCAACACACATACATGCACAAAAAGAGAGAGAAATGGGGGGTAAAGACCAATTTTTGATGGAGTGAGTAATACTTTTAGTGTTCAACTTTGCCTTTGGCCACTTGGATAAAGATGACTTTCACTTTGATTGTCTGGTCAGTTTATTAGTTTATGATAGAAATAGTAGGAATCGGGATTTGTTTCATGGAATTTTCAGTTTATGTCGTGAATCGTCTCTTAATATGACAAAAATATACAAAGATTTGGATTTATAATTTCAATTGTTTAAGTTGGTTTTAGCTATTATGAGTCTGAGCTCAACTGAAATGAACAAGATATTAACATATATACTCTCTAGTCCCACTATAAACGTCCTCTTTTCATTGGCTGTCATTAATGTCCCTCCTTTTTTAACACAACTTTGAACCATGCATTACCCTCAGATATTTTATCAATTCACTTTGAAAATTAAACAATATGTGTAGGAAGATGTGTTATATACATTAAACTCCTACCTCATTCATTGCATTCCACTAGTTATTTCACTTTCAAAATCATCACAAACCCAATCTCTCCCCTCCCCCCTCTCTTCTCTCTCTTCTCTCTCTCTCTCTCTCTTTCTCTCTCTCGTACACCATTCATTAACATCTATCTTAATTATCAATTGAAGTGGTAATTGTGGAAGAATAACAGTATTACCTTAATCAGCATGTCTAAATGGTTTAGGACGTTTATTACGGGATGGATATAGTTTTAAACTATTACTCTTCAGTGATCCACTAAAATGTACTCCTGTGACAAATCTAGCTAGTGATATGATAGGAAAATATGTGGGTTGGCGTTCATAACTGTAAACGGGAGTAGGCAATATGCATAATTAGTCTATATAGGAGTATACTATAATCTTTGTTGAGTTGTCTGTAAAAAAGCACTTTTCTTTTCTTTCTCTGTCACTTCTTTGTTGGCATGTTGATGACACCTCAAGTTTCTGAAAAGCATATGTGTTCTTTCCATCTAAGTACTAACGTTGTAATATACTCTGTCCACAAATCCTGTTACTCTTTTCCACAAAGTTTAACGCAAAGCAAAGCTTGAGGAGACAATTAAATTGGAGGTTGGTCCAGAGTAAATTTATAGACACGCTTAATTCCTTCTTACCCTAAAAGGGAAGTGGACACTTTTTAGTGTACTCTTACTTGTGAATGGAGGGATTACGCTAATTGAATGATAAGCAAAAAGGTGTTGGCTGTACTTTTGTTCAGGTTGGATTTACTTGGTTGCAGAGGCAACTGCAGCTACTAAATCTTTGAAAAACCCCACAATGGTAGGGCACTGGGCTACCCTTTTAGACACCTTGATAGGAAGCTGATCACGTCAATTTTTGTGCACTCGATCGGTATTGTATATGTGGATTTGACTGTCAGTTGATTTGTGTGACTTTGGTGGAATGGATATCATTCAACTTATAGAAGCATATTTTTTTTTGTTGTTGTTGTTGTTGTTGTTGTTTTAATGTTGTTGTAAATTTTGTAACAGGTGTGGTCACTGCAAGAAGCTTGCTCCCGAGGTAATTATAATTTTCGTATAATATTTGTTATTAGAACTTGCATCAAGTTCTGTTGATGTTAATTTAAGAAACATATGCTCTATCAGCTGACTAATGTCCCTTATTTTCTAGTATGAGAAAGCTGCATCTATATTGAGTAGCATCGAATCGTCAGTTGTGCTAGCAAAAGTTGATGCTAATGAGGAGAAGAACAGAGGCATTGCCAGTGACTACGATGTTAAGGGATTCCCCACGATTAAGATTTTGAGAGACGGAGGGAAAATTGCTCAGGAATATAAAGGGCCTCGAGATGCAGAAGGGATAGTTGCTTATTTGAAGAAACAGAGCGGACCAGCTTCGGCTGAAATAAAATCTAAGGAAGATGCTGCTACTCTTATCGAGGGAAATAAAATTGTTGTTGTAAGTTCCATAAATGCCCTTTTAATTATCTCCATCATGCCACATGATGTTCCAATGCGATACTGAATTCATATTCTAATAGGTTGGAGTATTCCCAGTATTTTCTGGAGAGAAGTTCAATAATTTCTCAGCTTTAGCTCAGAAATTGCGGTCTGATTATGAGTTTGCCCACACCTTGGATGCAAAGCTTTTACCAAGAGGAGAACCGTCAGTGTCCGGTCCGATAGTTCGATTATTCAAGCCATTTGATGAGCTTGTCGTTGATTTCCAGGTCTAGATATGATACTTGCTTCATCTTCATAGATTACATTTACAACATATTACCCCCGTCCCAAAATGATCACACTTTTTTCAATGTTACTATGAAGGAACTTTGAGCAATAATTTTATGTTGATTTAATTATCCTAATGAAAATCTAAAACTTGTTATTGATAGTATTATTGATGGTGTATCAATATCAAGTTTTAGATTTTCATTAACATTATTAAATCAGTTATTGCTCAAAATTCCTTTGTAGTAACAGCGAAAAAAGTGTGAAGATCGTTTTGGGACGGAAGGAGTATTTCAAATGATTTGTTCAAGTGTTTAATTTCTAAAACATGGCTTGTATAGGATTTTAAATTGGAAGATCTGGAGAAATTGATTGAGGAAGCAAGTACTCCAATAGTTACTCTTTTTAACAAAGACCCGAACAATCATCCATTCGTCATGAAATTCTTCAACAGTGCCAACTCAAAGGTAAACTAGATGGATTACTGAAATTTTCCTCTCTCTTCTTTTAAATCGTTGGCAATGGTGTTCCTGAACTCCTCATTGAGTTTTACATGATTCACTTTTACTATATTATTGTATGTTTAATGGCGGACCTCCTTTAAGGAACACGCCTGATTATTTGTACATTTTTTATGATTGGCGTGTGAGTTATTTCTAAATTCGATTGAGCATTATTATCTAATAAGGGAACTTGGAATCGTTAGGCCATGTTGTTTCTAGACTTCAGCAGTGAGCTTGTTGATGCTTTCAAATCGAAATATCATGATGTTGCTAAGCAGTACAAGGGAAAGGGGATTAGTTTTCTGATAGGAGACCTTGAGGCCAGTAAAGGTGCATTTCAGGTTAGTAATTTTTTTTTCTTTCTGTAAAAATTGTATATATTTAAATGGTGAGCTAACATGACTACTTTGTGGTTTAAACACACAGTATTTTGGCCTTAAAGAAGACCAAATACCCCTCGTTGTGATACAGACCAATGATGGTCAGAAATATCTCAAACCAAATGTGGAACCTTATCACATTGAATCGTGGGTGAAGGAGTTCAAGGTAGATTTCAGTTCTGATAATACTTTCTGCATTTGTGTGCATGTATTTGTTGTTGAGAAAAATTGTTAGTTTAGCACTTTTATCCTTTGTTTTTGATGAAAAATAATGTAACATTTACCTCGTCAACGTTTTTATGGATTGTGCATTACTTGTTTGTATAGTGATTGTAGCATGGTAACAGTGCACTATGATTGTTTCTGTATTTAGAAACGCAACATTTATCTTGGGACAGACTAAAAAGGAAAGAGCGACCTTCATTGTGGGACGGATGATTTTTATATCTCAATTAGCTGACTGGAGTACATAAATGCAGGATGGCAGTTTGGAGCCGTACAAGAAGTCTCAACCTATACCTGAAGCCAATGATGAACCTGTTAAGGTGGTGGTTGCGGAGAGCTTGCAGGACATTGTTTTCAACTCTGGGAAAAATGGTTGTCTATAAGCACTAGCCATATCCGTTGTTCCTTCCTTAATTGTTAATTTCTGTATCAACAGCTAATTGCTTGGTCATTTTTTATTCTGCAGTTCTAATAGACTTCTACGCGCCTTGGTGTGGTCACTGCAAAAAGTTGGCCCCTATTTTGGATGAAGTTGCAGTGTTATTCGAAAGTGACCCTGAAGTTGTGATCGCAAAGATAGTAAGATATAACTCAACATTTGATATATATTCATACTTAGACTTCTTAAATTTTAAGAATACAACACCGAGTGTAATCTATCTAAAGAACTGATGAGTCCTGATCAAATGATCCATAGTATGAAGTGGGCCCAACTGGGCTGATCATATGATCCATAGGCATGGAGTCATTAATGAGAGTTAGTTTCCAATTAAAAAAGGTTCTTGAAAATTCAGCTATGTGCCTCCTATATATCGTTGTAGGAGTTAATTAAGTTGAATGGGCACGAAAAAAAAAAAAGAAAAAAAAAAGGCCTAAACTCCTCGGGGTTGTACTAATTTATGGTATGACATTCCAGTTTTGTCAATTTAGGGCTCAACGTGTTTGATTTTAAGATTATGAACCCTAAATTGATCAAATTCCGTGGAATTTTAGGCCCTATTTTGTAACTATATGGAATTCGTTGAGCCCTAAATAACAAAATTTAACGGGTTTTATGCATGGAAATCGTCAAAAGTCCCTCATTTGTGCAAATGTGACACGCTGAACCCTAAATTGACAAAAATGGAATGTTAGGCACTAAATTGATACGCTTTTGAGGAGTTCAGACCCTATTTGTTATTTACCCAGAAAAGATGTCAACCGTTTTTTCAGTGTTCTATCATTTACCTCTTTAGCATCCTTGAAGCTCATATCTTATGGTCAATTGCAACTTCAACCCTATTATGTGGACTGCTTGTTGATCTGCTTTTCTCGTACTGTTTGTTTTATCTTTTGTAAACTCATTTTAGCAGAAATTGTCGGTTCATTCCGTTAGAATGTTGACCAGATTCGCTTTGCAGCTTCCAACTACATTCCTGAATTAATCTTTCTTGTTTTGCACATTTACAGGATGCCACTGAAAATGATATCCCACAAGACACATTTGAAGTCAAAGGTTATCCAACATTGTACTTAAAGTCAGCAGGTGGAAAAATCTCTCGCTTTAACGGAAGTAGGACCAAGGAAGATATTATCGATTTTATCCACCAGAATCGCGATAAAGCTACTCATGAGACAACCGGAAAAGAGGAGCTGTAAACGATGACTCGAAACATGATACATTATTTGAGAGGGGGATTTCACAATATATTTACTCAGTAGTATAGTATAGGTGCTTAGTTTTAGCAAATTACAGATTCATGGTAGTTTAGTTATTTACTCCCTCCGTCTCAAAATAGATGTCGTTTTGGGAGTTAAATTTTGTCTCAAAATACTTGTCGTTTCACCATTTTCAAAGCTTTTTTATTGTTCTATACCAATTATACCCTTAATAAATGATAGTGAACTATCTCTTACCTAACCATTTAATTACCTAGGTAATTAAATTATTTTAGGGGTATTTGTGACTTTTTCACATGCAATAATGATATTTCTTAATATGTGTGAAACACTTCAAAACGACATCTATTTTGAGACGGAGGGAGTAAGAGTTTTGTGACCAGGGTCGCGCACCTGTGAGAACCATTTTATATGAGAACCGTGAGAACCAATCATAACCATTAGATTAGAAAGAAAAAAATCAAGGGTCCAGATGTTACATACATTGGATACACTTGGATACATTAGTTAATTTTCGAAAAACAATTGGATACATTAGTTTTTAACATAGTGTAACCAAGTGCAACACTTAGATACAATACTTATTAACCTATTGTATCCAAATGTAATATCGATTTTTTTGTAATGTATCTAAGTATATCAATTGTATCTAACATATGGACCCTTGATTTTTTTCTAATCTAATGGTTATGATTGGTTCTCACGGTTCTCACTATATTTAGGTTCTCATTTGAGCACCTACCTTTGTGACCATACAAACATCTGTACTTGTATTTATCTTCAAAGCTTCTCTATGCGCACCCTAAACATCCGTTCGTTCGTATTTATCTTCAAAGCTTCTCTGTGCGCACCCTAAACATCTGTTCGTTCGATTGACATGCATTCTTTTACTACGGTGATGGAGTGGCAGTGCCGCACCTCTGCTCGAGCCAGGCCTGGAGTTGTAAACATAATTGGGTCGGAGAGGGAATTGGGGAGAGCATGACGAGGACGTTTTCCTCTGCCCAGTTAATAGACGTCCTATTTACCCATTATTCGGTTAACCGGTGAATCTTTAGATGTGATATTCGCAGTGAAGAAGCTCTAAAATTTTAAAAAACGGTCAACATTGTTTTTGAGATAAATATTGTTGTTGAGGTATTTAAATCTTGCTTACAAGGGAATAGGTAGTTCAAACTTCAAAGTTCACCAAAAAATATTAAAGGGGACAAAATTCTATAAGTTGATTATTTATCATAGTAAAATTCATAAAACTAGTAGGTAACCCGTGCTCCGCACGGAAATCTATTCTGTTAATGTTTTTGTATTTTCATTTTTTGATGTTTTTAATTGATAAATTAACATAATAATTTTATTTGAAAATATATGTATATTTTAAATTAATCAAAACATTTTCATAGCTTTGGTTATACATAGTTGTAATAAATATGTTTTTTAATTAATTTAGAAGTATATTTAAATTTGTTGTATGAATATTTAAAAAACTTAATGGTATTAATAGTATTATTAACATATATATTAACTATTATGATTAAATAATATAATTACTAGTAATAGTTAATATATATTATAACAATTATGATTAATTAATACTATTAATAATAACTATTATTATTCACTAATAATACAAATAGTTATAATTAACCTCTATATTAACTATTATAATTAATTAATACTGCCTATGCCTTAGTGTAAGAGTCCTACCTTGTTTGTGGACACTTATTAAATACACAATAGAAAATTGGTAAACATTGCAAATGTGTTGAGGGTATAATTGTCCAAAACACTATTCATTCTTTCTTATCATTTGTCCTTTTAGGAAATAGACTTTTAGTGGGACGTACAAAAATATAAAGTAGGACTCTTACTCTCGAACGGAGCGAGTACTATTAATATTAAATATTAACATTTATTGTATAATGATTAACTGATATTATTAATAATAATAGTTAACTTATATAGTAATTATTATGATTAACTAATAATACTATTAATAGAAATAATTAATATATATATATATATAGTAACTATTATGATTAACAAATACTATTAATAGTAATTTTCATTTTATTTAATAGATAATTATAATAGTTAAATATAAATTGGGACACACCAAAAAGGAAAGTAAGAACTTTAAACTGGGACGGAGGAAATAATAATAATTATAATAAACTAATATTATTAATAGTAATAGTTAATTGATATAACAACTATTATGATTAATTAATATTCAAAATTAATATTTAACTTATATAATAACTATTATAATTAACTAATACTCTTACTATTAATAGTTAACTGTTATTTGCTTAATATCATTAGCTAATACTATTAGTTAACTACATAAGGTAACTATTATAATAGCTATTACTAATAATAGTAATAGTTAACTAATATAGTTAACTATAATAATAACTATTACTAATAAGAGTAATAGTTAACTATAATGGTTAACTATTATAGTTAACTATTACTAATAATAGTAATAGTTAACTATTATAGTTACCCTTTATAGTAACTATTATTATTAGCTAATAGTATTAGCTAATGAAAAGAAAATAAAAAGTCACTTATTTATTAGTATATTGTTGATGTGGCTTCTCCAAATGCAATCTTTCTCCATTGTTTGTCCACATGTCAATACCATAACTCTTTTGGCCAACTTTAATATATATATATATATAGATTTGTTGCGGCGATGTAGTGTGGCGCCAGACATTTTGAAAAACAAAATATCAAATCTATATATATATTAAAGTTGGTGAGGAGGGCTATGTCTTTGACACATAGACAAACATATGTTAAAGCTTCATTTGTGTGAAGCCACATCATCACTATCCTAAATGTGTGTGACTTTTGATATTCTCATTATTAGCTAATACTATTAGCTCATAATAATAGTTATGATATGAGTTAACTATTACTATTAATAGTAATAATTAACTATAATAGTTACTATACAAGTTAACTATTACTATTAATATTATTAGTTAACTATAATAGTTACTATAGTAGTTAACTATTACTATTAATAGTATTACTTATGTGACGACCCGTCCCAATTTTATATAAATTTTACACTGAATATTATTTTATAATTTAACTTGTGTTAGTTTGATTATTTTAAAAGACTTATTTTATCTATTAAAATATTAAATAAAAGTATTTGAGTTGCAAAAGGGACAAACTAGCATGAGTAGAAGTTAAAATAATTGATTTAGTATTTGTAAATAATGTTAAGGGGGTTAAGTATTAAAGTTGAAACCTTGGGGGTTAAACGTAATTGATTAACTTGGAGGGGCCTAGGTGGAAATGCCCAAAAGCATAAACTGATTAGTTTTGTTTTCTTCTTATCCTCTCATCTCTCTGCGCATACTCACACACCACAATTGACTTTCCCCATTTCTCCCTCTGTTCTGCATAGAAGAGGTAAGTTCTTCACCATTTGATTTTCTTCTTTTTAATTACTCCTCTATTTTAAAATCTAATTACACCAAAATGTTCAGGGTGGTGAGTAGATCATTTCTATCCGATTAGAATATATTTTCATCGATACTTTCCCCGTAGTAGGTAAATTACTATCCCCCTTTAATTATATAAATGTTCATACATGTTATATATGGTACTTTTTGTGGTAATTGTGGCTTTGTGGGTAGTATAGAACTACTTGAAATTGTTGTGATTATTTGATTTAATAAATATTCGGGGGAAGTTGTAATAGTACTTTTGAGACGGTGAATTAGAGTTAGGATTGTTGGGTTTTGAGCAAACATGCGCAGCGGAATAAAACCCAAAAGCCTAGATCCGATCACGATGATTAAATTAATACGAGGATGAATTTAGAACACTAACCGTGACAGAGCTTTAAAATTCTGAGATCTTCAATCTTTGTTCTTCGCGCTTCTTCGAATCACGAACGTAGGAACGACCGCAAAATTTGGATCACGAACTTTGAAGGAGTTGATGCCAACGCCCTCTATGTTTATCCACACGCGAACGAATTTCAAGAACGATTCTTGAACGGATTGCTAGACCCAATAGAAACTATTTCTATTATGAAGGCTATATAAAAAAAACAATGTTCTTGTTCTTGAGGAAGAAGAAGAACTTATTTTTCTCTCTCTTGGAGGCTCTCTAATTGATATAGAATCAATCTCTACTGATTAGGTCGTTGTTAGGAGTTTATATACTTATTAGTCCTAAACCTTTTAAGAGAAATAGGTTAAAACCCGTCACAACACGAAATCAGTTATTGGGCCCGAACAGGGCATGCTCGGCCGAGTCCTTTGAGGTGCTCGGCCGAGCACCTTGCTCCAAAACAATCTGACCTTCTGATGGACATGCTCGGCCGAGTCTTATGAGGTGCTCGGCCGAGCACCACCAGAATCCTGATTTTAGCATTTTATATAATTCGTTCTTTTGTGTGTGACCCCATAGGATTATATTAAGTTGGCAATGAGCCCAAACACATTTGTGCTCATAAATCATGAGCGGACTCTATCAAGCCATCATGACTACCCAATTAATATAACTTGTATAAGTTCGTGAATCCTTTATAGAACATATTACAATCTCTTTGTTTCACGATGTCTATTGAACGTAAGCCATGGTCAATGGTCAACTTTATAATAATCAAACATTCAATATCTTTAATATAAATAACATTAATCGTTTTACAAAACGTGCCTAGAGCATACAACACCAACAATCTCCCACTTGCACTAGGCCTAATTAATGTATCGAATACCCATAGACCTAACATGACCATCATGCTTTGCTTGTGGAAGACCCTTTGTCAATGGGTCGGCAATGTTATCATCAGTCGGTACTCTGCATATATTCACGTCACCTCTGTTAATGATTTCTCGAATGACATGGTAACGCCTAAGTATGTGTTTGGACTTCTGATGGTTTCTTGGTTCCCTTGCTTGAGCAATAGCACCATTATTATCACAATAAAGGTCTATTGGATCAGCAATGCTAGGAACTACCTCTAGTTCAGTTATGAACTTCTTGATCCAAACAGCTTCTTTAGCAGCATCGGATGCAGCAATATACTCAGCTTCCGTTGTAGAATCAGCGACAGTACTTTGCTTAGAACTCTTCCAGCTAACAGCACCTCCATTAAGCACAAATACAAATCCAGATTGCGATCTAAAATCATCCTTGTCGGTTTGGAAGCTTGCATCTGTGTAACCACTTACAACAAGATCACCTTCCACACCTCCATACACCAAGAACGAATCTTTAGTCCTTCGCAAGTACTTAAGAATCGTCTTGACTGCAATCCAATGATTTTCACCAGGATTTGATTGGTATCTACTCGTCATGCTCAAAGCATACGAGACATCGGGTCTAGTACATATCATGGCATACATGATTGATCCAATTGCGGAAGCATATGGAATCCCAATCATTCTCTTATGCTCATCAGTTGTCTTAGGACACTGATTCTTGCTTAGAGTTATGCCATGTCCTACTGGCAAATTTCCTCTCTTAGAGTTTTCCATGCAGAATCTCTTAAGAACTTTGTCAATATATGTATCTTGACTTAAACCAATCAATTTCTTGGATCTATCACGATAGATCCTAATGCCAAGGATATAAGCGGCTTCTCCCATATCTTTCATAGAGAAACACTTTCCTAACCAAGTCTTTACAGACTGCAGTGCGGGAATGTCGTTTCCTATGATCAATATGTCATCAACATATAGTACCAGAAATAATACTACGCTCCCACTAATCTTCTTGTAAACGCAAGGTTCATCTTCGTTCTTGATGAAGCCAAACTCTTTGACCGATTCATCAAATCGAAGATTCCAACTCCTAGAGGCTTGCTTCAATCCATAAATGGATCGTTGCAATTTGCATACTTTGTTAGAATTTTCTGGAATTACAAAACCTTCAGGTTGTGTCATGTAAACATCCTCAAGTAAGTTCCAGTTAAGGAACGCTGTTTTGACATCCATTTGCCATATCTCATAGTCAAAATATGCGGCTATGGCAAGTAAAATTCTTATAGACTTGATCATTGCTACGGGCGAAAAGGTTTCATCATAGTCGATTCTATGAATCTGCCTATAGCCTTTCGCTACAAGTCTAGCTTTATAAGTATGCACCTTTCCATCCATGTCAGTTTCCTTTTGAAAACCCATTTGCATCCTATGGTTTTTACACCTTCGGGCGCATCAATCAAGTTCCAAACTTGATTATCATACATGGATTTAATTTCAGATTCCATGGCTCCAAGCCATTTATCTGAATCAGGAGCGGACATCGCTTCTTGGTAGGAAGTAGGTTCGTCATCAACTATGACTTCTACTTCATTGCTATCCGTCATGAGAAATCCATATCTCTCAGGTTCAGATCGCACCCTACCAGTTCTGCGAGGAACTTGAGTATTCTGAATAGGTTCCACAACTCTTTGTGAAACTTGTTCAGATCCAACATTTTGTTCCATGTAATTTTCGGGTTCTCGAATTTCTTCGAAATTAATTTTACCCCCACTAATTCCTTTGGAGAGAAACTCTTTCTCTAGAAAGGTACCATGACGGGCAACAAACACTTTGTTTTTCCGCGCGGTTGTAAAAGTAATAACCCTTAGTTTCCTTAGGGTAACCAACTAAAATACATTTATCAGATTTAGGTGTGAGTTTGTCAGATATGAGCTTCTTAACAAATGCTTCACAACCCCAAATCTTCATGAAAGACAAACTAGGTTTTCTTCCAGTCCACATCTCATGTGGAGTCTTTGGAACATATTTTGTTGGAACATTATTTAGTGTTAGTGCAGCAGTTTCTAGTGCATGTCCCCAAAAGGTTAAAGGAAGATCAACTTGACTCATCATGGAGCGGACCATATCCAATAAAGTCTTATTTCTCCGTTCGGACACACCATTCCATTGTGGTGTCCCAGGTGGAGTTAATTGTGAAATAATTCCACAATCTTTCAGATGATTGTCAAATTCTTGGCTTAAATATTCTCCACCACGATCTGATCGAAGTGCTTTAATAGTTTTGCCAAGTTGATTTTGTACTTCATTTTGAAATATTCTAAATATCTCAAAAGATTCACTTTTATGTTTCATTAAGTAGACATAGCCATATCTACTAAAATCATCAGTAAAAGTTATGAAGTATTGATATCCTCCCCTAGCATTGCAACTCATTGGTCCACACACATCAGTATGTATGAGGGCCAATAAGTCATTAGCCCTTTCACTACTCTTAGTAAAAGGTGCCTTGGTCATCTTTCCAAGTAAACATGACTCACAAGTTTCATATGATTCAAAATCATGTGAATCTAGAAGTCCGTCCCCATGGAGTTTTGAGAGATACGCTTCTCATTAATATGACCAAGACGGCAATGCCACAAATAAGTATGATTTACATCATTAGGTTTGGATTTCTTATTTACATTATAAACATTCTCATTATTCCCACTTTCAACATCAAGAACATAAAGGCCATTAAATGAACATGCAGTACAATAAAGCATATCATTTAAATAAATAGAAAACTTCTTATTTTCAATAAGAAACTAAAAACCTTCATTATCCAACAAGAAATTGAAATAATATTTCTACTTAAATCCGGAACGTAATAACAATTGTTCAAAACAAGAATTAATCCGCTAGGTAAAATGACATCATGTGTTCCTACGGCTAATGCAGCAACTCTTGCTCCATTCCCCACGCGTAGGTCCACTTCGCCATCTTTAAGTGGCCTTCTATTCCTTAGTCCCTGCACATTTAAACAAATGTGAGATCCACATCCAGTATCTAATGTTGGCAGTGGTGCCCTAGGCACGTTTAATAAACGTTGTAATTGTTATCATTTATTTCATATCAATAAAGAGATGTTTTGATTATTATTGTTGTTCATATTTACTTATAATAATCTCCGTCCCTAGTACTTATTAAGCACTAGTATAAAGGCTAAATGATCATGGGATGATCATGTTAGATTTATGGGTACTTGTTTGGAACAAGGTACTGGACATGACCCGATGTATGAGATTTATGTCATGGTCTATGTCGAACATATATCTCATATTAGTTATGTCATTTGAATCCTTAGACATGAAGTTATTATAGTCTTCCACTTGATGAACATTGTGTTTGACATATTCAAACGCTACCTTAACACGGTAGTTATAAAGGGTATGATTGGCATAATCGGATTCCCGTTGGGAAGAATAATAAGCTAAATGGATTTGTCCCTCCACGGAGAGATGTCAAGCTTGGGCCCCTCGAAGGAATGATGTTGATGAAATGTTCGGCCGGACTCAAATGGATTGATTGGATCAATAGCATTTGAATTATCAACATATTCGGAATCGAGAAAGTATTGAACAAAACAAGTTGACTGTTTGACCATGACTTGTGTTCAATGACATCGTGGACAAAGGGATTATGACATATTCTAAAGGAATGCGAACTTGTATCTAGTTATACTATTTGGGTAGGTATGACGGTTTGCTAGAACCTAATCATATCTTATGGTTTCATGTTTGAACACATTGCCAACTTAGTATAATCCTAGAGGGTCACACACAATAGAACGAATCTTTAAAAGGACTAAATTGGAATTTTGGAAATTCTGGACATTCTGGGGAAGTGGGCGACCGCACAGTGTGGACTGGGCGGCCGCACACTTAGCTCAGATTTGTACCAGTTTGTTTCAGATAAATGTGCGACCGCACAGTGTATTCTGGGCGGCCGCACAGTACTGTCGGCTGGCACTTTCCTAATTCGATTTGGAATGTCTTTTGACACAAGATTCCTATTTGGAATAGGTCTTGCTTGTGTATAAAAGGATGAGTTCGGCCAGAACTTCAGTGATAGCCTTTTGTGAGTCTCCAAAAAGTTTGAGAGAGGTTTTACTTTGTTCTAAGACATCCTTGGTCAAAGAACAAAATAATACACAAGAGAGAAAATTCCATATAGTTCAAATTCATTGTGAAAACGTGTTTCACAATTTGGTCTAGCAACCAAGATCAAAGAAGTTCCTTTGATATTCGTTCGAAGTGTGGATACCGCTAGAGGGTGAAAATCATCATCTTAAAAGTTCGTGTTCAAGCTTTGTGATCGTGATCAAGTCTTCAAATCTCCACCAAAGACCAAGAGAAATTTGATAGCCATCAAGGGTTAGGTTTTCCTTTAATCATTATGTTGTATTTGATTTAATCATATGAACGGATCCATGGCTTTGGGTTTCAAAATTTTAAATGCTATATTCCGCTGCGCATGTTACTACGAAACCCAACAGTGGTATCAGAGCCCCGTTCATGTTGATTATTTCAATACCTAGATCATGTTATGTGTATATAATTGTTTATGTGCCTTGCATGATATGAATATTAGAATATATGATGCTTATGTGTTTTGTGATTTTATGTGGTTTATTGTTTTGCAACTTTAATCGCACGATTCAATCGCAATAAATAAATTATGGTGGATTCAGAATTGTTGGTTATTAATTTTTTATTAGATCAAAGTTTTAATAATCGGGGAAAAACAATTTTGAGACAAAATTTTCGAACTTGAAAATTCTGCACCTTCTGATGGCCATGGGCGACCGCACAAAAGATTCTGGGCGGCCGCACATTTTTTTGGGCGACCGCACAGATCTTTTTGGGCGGCCGCACAAAGGGATCAGAAGGTCTGATTTTGGTCAAAAACAGAATCTGGAATTTTTCGAAAAATTCAACAAAACCAGTAACAGAACCAGTCCAGACTTGCTGATCTGGAATGTGTTTTGGGTAGTTGGTTTGTGTGTGGATTTTGGGGTTTGATTTTCCTATTTGTTTTAGTCTTGTGATTCCTAGATTGGTTCAAATTTTGGATGACTAATATGCGTTCATCGAGATTGTGTTTCCCAAAATTGATCGCAATCAAAGTTTCAAAGATAAAACGAAGTTAGAATTATGAAGAGTTCATAATTGCTAAAATTGAGAAACAAAGTTCTTGATTCAAAGTTTGGAAATCCATGTGGAATTGTGAATGCAATTGGCCTACGTTCATCGAGACCATCTATTGCTTAGTTTCGGCCACATGGACTACTTTCTTGGTTTCTTGAATTAGTGCGGGATTGTGGTTGCCTAATGGCTTAGTTCGACCGCACTTCTTGTTGTCTTGATTTGGAGATAATAACCAAACTTGAAATAGTCTCATCCTCATAATTATAGAGAAACTAATGACACATAAATATCATGCTTAAATTAATGGAGATTAATTTAGTGGCTAAACTTGATGTGTAACATGTTTATATTATGTGCTCATAAATGTGTTATATGCTATATGTGATGAACCTTCAAATAAAGTTTTAAGTCCTTCTTTGCCATGCCATGATTAAAAACACTTGTTTATGCATGGGTAATCTTGATGTGGGTTCGCCTCCGCGAGGTGCATTAATCTTATTCATGTATGAGCAAGATGAGGTTCATTAATTTAATGTGGGCTTGCCTCCGCAAGGTGCATTTAATTGAATGGTTCCTATACGTTTGAAATGGTTGGACTTAATTAGGCGTCAAAACAGTTTTGGGCCTAGGCAAAAGATGAGATTAAACATGTTTTTTTTGAAATTGGATTTCTCAAAGAATCTCATAAAAGGATCTAAGAATCATATGGGATATGATTGACATGATTGTCTACCTAATTAATTTATTTTTTGAGCGGTCCGCCTCCGTGGACTCAAAAGTTAAATTAATGTTGGATCTTAGCCCAATTAAATTATATTATACATTGGATGTATATGAAGGTTATATAATTTAGTGGGAGTATTTTGTTTGAAAATACATTATTTATCTTTAAATTTTGGAAATTTTTGCATATTTGTAGATAATGACTAATAACACTCAATTAATGTCGTTGCGATCGATCCTTGAGAAGGATAAGCTCGAAGAGAATGGTACTAACTTTATGGATTGGATCCGTAGCATAAGAATCGTTCTTAGGCAAGAAGATAAGTTGTACATTCTCGATGGGCCTCTCCCCGCTGAACCACCGCCTACTGCCCCTAGGGTAGAAAGAGACAATTACAAGAAACATCGTAATGATTCTAGAGATGTAAGTTGTCTCATGCTTGCTGCTATGTGTTCAAAACTCCAACAAAGTTTGGAACATTTGGAAGCCTATGAGATAGGCGTGGAGTTAAGAACCATGTTTCAAGAGCTAGCTAGGCAAGAGAGGTACAAGACCATTGTTGCATTCACTACTTGTAAAATGAATGAAGGGCAACAAGTGAGTCCTCACTTTCTTAAAATGAAAGGTTATGTAGAGCACCTTGAGAAACTTGGCTATCCAATCCCATTGGAGCTAGCCACGGATCTCATTCTTAATTCATTGCCTAAAAGTTATAATCAGTTTGTAATGAATTATAACATGCATGGAATGGATAAGAATCTCTCTGAGTTGCATGGGATGCTCAAAACTGCAGAGATGAAAATTGTGGAGAAAGTTTCTCCCGTGCTTTTGGTTCATGATGGGAAGAAGGCTAATGCCAAAGGAAAGGGTAAGAAAGTTGTCAAACCCAAAATAAGCAAGGCAAAGGTTGCCAAGGCTTGTGAGGCAAAACCCGATTCACAAAAGGATGCAATCTGTTTCCATTGTCAAGAAATTGGTCATTGGAAACGTAATTGCAAGGCTTTCTTGGAAGAGCAAAAGAAGAAGAAGAGCAGCAAGGCTGCGTCGACTTCAGGTATCTATATGATAGATATTCTCCTTTCTACCACTGATTCTTGGGTATTGGATACCGGATGTGGTTCTCACATTTGTCTAAATGTGCAGGGACTAAAGAATAGGAGACTGCTTAAAGAAGGTGAAGTAGATCTACGTGTGGAGAATGGAGCAAGAGTTGCTGCATTAGCCGTAGGGACTTATGAAGTCACTTTACCTTCCGGATTAATTCTTGTTTTGAACAATTGTTATTATGTTCCGGATTTAAGCAGAAATATTATTTCAATTTCTTGTTTGGATAATGAAGGTTTTAAGTTTCTAATTGAGAATAAGAAATTTTCTATTTATTTAAATGATGTGCTTTATGGTATTGCTAATTCATTTAATGGCCTTTATATCTTAGATGTCAAGAATGAAAATAATGACAATGTCTATCATGTAAATAAGAAATCTAAACCTAATGATGTAAATCATACCTATTTATGGCATTGCCGTCTTGGTCATATTAATGAGAAGCGTATCTCAAAACTCCATGGGGACGGACTTTTAGGTTCATGTGACCTCGAGTCATATGATACTTGTGAGTCGTGTCTTCTTGGAAAAATGACTAAGACACCTTTTACCAAGTTGGGTGAAAGGGCAAGCGACTTATTGGGGTTGATACATTCCGATGTATGCGGACCATTAAGTAGCAATGCTAGGGGAGGATTTCAATACTTCATAACCTTCACTGATGATTATAGTAGATTTGGGTATGTTTACCTAATGAAACATAAAAGTGAAGCATTTGAGATATTTAGAATATTTCAAAATGAAGTAGAAAAACAACTTGGCAAAAGTATTCTCCACTTCGATCAGATCGAGGTGGAGAATACTTAAGTCAAGAATTTGATGATCATCTAAAGAATTGTGGAATAGTTTCACAATTGACTCCACCTGAAACACCACAATGGAATAGTGTGTCCGAGAGGAGGAATCGGACTTTGTTAGACATGGTTCGATCAATGATGAGTCAAGTTGATCTTCCAATATCCTTTTGGGGTTACGCCCTAGAAACCGCTGCTTTCACACTAAATCGTGTTCCAACTAAATCGGTTCAAAAGACTCCATATGAGATGTGGAGCGGAAAGAAGCCTTGTCTATCTTTCATGAAGATTTGGGGTTGTGAAGCTTTTGTCAAAAGACTTGTCTCAGACAAACTTGCACACAAATCTGATAAATGTATTTTCGTGGGATATCCTAAGGAAACTAGAGGATATTACTTTTACAACCGCGAGGACAACAAAGTGTTTGTTGCCCGAACTGGTGTCTTTCTAGAGAAAGAGTTTCTCTCCAAAGAAATCAGTGGGAGTAAAATAAATCTTGAAGAAATTCAAGACCCAGAAAATAACATTGAACCAATAGTTGAACAAGAACAAGAACCACAAAGAGTTGTGGAACCTGTTCAAAATACACAAGTAACTCGCAGATCTAGTAGGTTACGATCCGAGCCCGAGAGATATGGATTTCTCGTAACGGATAGTAATGATGTAGAAATCATTGAGAATGATGAACCGTCAACCTACCAAGAGGCGATGTCTTTTCCTGATTCGGATAAGTGGCTTGGAGCCATGGAATCCGAATTGCAATCCATGCAAGACAATCAAGTTTGGAATTTGATTGATGCACCCGAAGGTGTAAAAACCATAGGATGCAAATGGGTCTTCAAGAAGAAGACTGACATGGATGGGAAAGTGCATACTTACAAAGCTAGACTTGTAGCGAAAGGTTATAGGCAAGTTCATGGTATTGACTATGATGAGACCTTTTCACCCGTAGCAATGATCAAGTCTATAAGAATTTTGCTTGCCATTGCCGCATATCATGACTATGAAATATGGCAGATGGACGTCAAAACCGCTTTCCTGAATGGAAAACTCCAAGAGGATGTGTATATGACACAACCAGAAGGTTTTGAACAAGATTCTAAGGTATGCAAGTTGCAGAGATCCATCTATGGATTGAAGCAAGCTTCTAGGAGTTGGAATCTCCGTTTTGATGAATCGGTCAAAGAGTTTGGTTTCATCAAGAACGAAGATGAGCCTTGTGTATACAAGAATATTAGTGGGAGCATAGTGCTATTCCTTATTTTATACGTGGATGACATATTGCTCATTGTAAACGACATTCCTACACTTCAGTCTGTGAAGACTTGGTTAGGAAAGTGCTTCGCAATGAAAGATATGGGTGAAGCCGCATATATACTTGGCATTAAGATCTATAGAGATAGATCAAGGAGGCTACTTGGTTTAAGCCAAAGTACATACATTGACAAGGTCATTAGAAGATTCCGTATGGAAAATTCTAAGAGAGGAACCTTGCCCGTGTTACATGGAGTTTCTCTAAGGAAGACTCAATGTCCTAAGACAAACGATGAGCGTGAGAAAATGAATGATGTTCCATATACTTCGGCAATTGGGTCCATCATGTATGCCATGATTTGTACAAGGCCAGATGTATTTTATGCTTTGAGCATGGCAAGTAGATACCAATCCGACCCTGGCGAAAATCACTGGATAGCTGTAAAAGCGATTCTTAAGTACTTGAGAAGAACTAAAGACTCGTTTTTGGTCTATGGAGGAATGGAAGATGATCTCGTTGTAAATGATTACACGGATGCAAGCTTCCAAACCGACAAAGATGATAGCCGATCGCAATCGGGTTTTGTGTTTATGTTAAATAGTGGAGCTGTAAGCTGGAAGAGTTCCAAGCAAAGTACAACCGCTGATTCTACAACAGAAGCTGAGTATATTGCTGCATCGGATGCTGGAAAGGAAGCTGTTTGGATTAAAAAGTTCATAACTGAACTTGAAGTGGTCCCTAGTATTGCTAATCCAATAGACCTTTATTGCGATAATAATGGTGCTATTGCTCAAGCAAAGGAACCAAGAGCACATCAGAAATCCAAACACATACTTAGGCGTTTTCATATCATTCGAGAGATCGTTGATAGGGGAGACGTAAATATATGCAGAGTACCTACTGATGACAATGTTGCGGACCCGCTAACAAAGGGACTTCCACAAGCTAAACATGATGGTCATGTTAGGTCCATGGGTATTAGATACATGGGAGATTGGGCCTAGGGCAAGTGGGAGATTGTTGGCAGTGGTGCCCTAGGAACGTTTAATAAACGTTGTAATTGTTATCATTTATTTCATATCAATAAAGAGATGTTTTGATTATTATTGTTGTTCATATTTACTTATAATAATCTCCGTCCCTAGTACTTATTAAGCACTAGTATAAAGGCTAAATGATCATGGGATGATCATGTTAGATTTATGGGTACTTGTTTGGAACAAGGTACTGGACATGACCCGCTGTATGAGATTTATGTCATGGTCTATGTCGAACATATATCTCATATTAGTTATGTCATTTGAATCCTTAGACATGAAGTTATTATAGTCTTCCACTTGATGAACATTGTGTTTGACATATTCAAACGCTACCTTAACACGGTAGTTATAAAGGGTATGATTGGCATAATCGGATTCCCGTTGGGAAGAATAATAAGCTAAATGGATTTGTCCCTCCACGGAGAGATGTCAAGCTTGGGCCCCTCGAAGGAATGATGTTGATGAAATGTTCGGCCGGACTCAAATGGATTGATTGGATCAATAGCATTTGAATTATCAACATATTCGGAATCGAGAAAGTATTGAACAAAACAAGTTGACTGTTTGACCATGACTTGTGTTCAATGACATCGTGGACAAAGGGATTATGACATATTCTAAAGGAATGCGAACTTGTATCTAGTTATACTATTTGGGTAGGTATGACGGTTTGCTAGAACCTAATCATATCTTATGGTTTCATGTTTGAACCCATTGCCAACTTGGTATAATCCTAGAGGGTCACACACAATAGAACGAATCTTTAAAGGACTAAATTGGAATTTTGGAAATTCTGGACATTCTGGGGAAGTGGGCGACCGCACAGTGTGGACTGGGCGGCCGCACACTCAGCTCAGATTTGTACCAATTTGTTTCAGATAAATGTACGACCGCACAGTGTATTCTGGGCGGCCGCACAGTACTGTCGGCTGGCACTTTCCTAATTCGATTTGGAATGTCTTTTGACACAAGATTCCTATTTGGAATAGGTTTTGCTTGTGTATAAAAGGATGAGTTCGGCCAGAACTTCAGTGATAGCCTTTTGTGAGTCTCCAAAATTTTTGAGAGAGGTTTTACTTTGTTCTAAGACATCCTTGGTCAAAGAACAAAATAATACACAAGAGAGAAAATTCCATATAGTTCAAATTCATTGTGAAAACGTGTTTCACAATTTGGTCTAGCAACCAAGATCAAAGAAGTTCCTTTGATATTCGTTCGAAGTGTGGATACCGCTAGAGGGTGAAAATCATCATCTTAAAAGTTCGTGTTCAAGCTTTGTGATCGTGATCAAGTCTTCAAATCTCCACCAAAGACCAAGAGAAATTTGATAGCCATCAAGGGTTAGTTTTTCCTTTATTCATTATGTTGTATTTGATTTAATCATATGAACGGATCCATGGCTTTGGGTTTCAAAATTTTAAATGCTATATTCCGCTGCGCATGTTACTACGAAACCCAACATCTAATACCCAGGAGCTAGAAGTAGAAAGTAGAATATCTATAACATAGATACCTGAAGTAGATGCAGTCCCACCGCTCTTCTTCTTCTTTAACTCTTCCTTGTAAACCTTGCAATTTCGTTTCCAATGTCCAATCTCATTGCAGTGGAAACAAATTGCATCCTTTTGGGAAGCAAGTTTAGCCACATTAGCTTTGGCAACAATTGCCTTGCTAATCTTGGGTTTGACAACTTTTGTCTTACCCTTTCCTTTGCCTTTTTGGCCCTTTCCTTCCTTAGACACAATGAGTACAGGAGCGGTCTCTTTACCGATTTTCTTTTCTGCCTGCTTAAGCATCCCATGCAATTCAGACATAGTCTTATCCATCCCTTGCATATTAAAGTTCATGACGAACTGATTATAGCTTTTGGGCAATGAATTAAGAATAAAATCGGTAGCCAACTCAATCTCAATTGGATGGCCAAGCCTCTCTAGTTTCTCAAAGTAAGCCTTCATTTTCAAAACATGAGGGCTCACAGACTGTCCTTCGCTCATCTTGCATGAGACTAGGGCAGCTATGGTGTCGAACCTCTCTTGCCTTGCTTGTTCTTGGAACATATCTTTCAATGTAGCAGCAAGGTCAAATGCTTCCAAGTGTTCAAGAATCTTCTGAAGTTCTGAACACATGGCCGCAAGCATAAGACAACCCACCTCACGAGAATCATTCACATGTTTCTTGTAGGCGTTTCTCTTATCCTTGGGTGCATTAGAAGCAGGTTCTTCTTCAGGAACGGGCTCATCAAGAATATAGAGCTTATCCTCATGCTTTAGAACAATTCTAAGGCTACGGATCCAATCCGTATAGTTAGCTCCATCTTCTTGAAGTTTCTCCTTCTCAAGGATAGATCGCAGTGATAAATTTGTATTCTGAGCCATTATCGTGATTATGCAAACATATAATTAAATATAAGTAGCAACTTAATTAAAGATATTAAATTAATAGTATTTTACAAATACTCCCACTAAATTATATAACCTTCATATACATCCAATGTATAATATAATTTGAATGGGCTAAGATCCATATTTCACTTAACTTTGAGTCGGCTAGGGCACGACTGCTCAAAATAAGTTATTTAGGTAGACAACTCCTTGTCAATCATATCGTATATGACTCTTAGATCTTTTATGAGATTTTAGATATCGTATGTCTAACATGTTTTAATCTCATCTGTGCCTTAGGCCCAAAACTGTTTTGATAGCCTAATTAAGTTAAACCATTTTAAACGTATAGGAATCACTGTTTCCTCATCTTGCTCATAAATGGATAGAATCAATGCACCTACGCTAGGGCGTAACCCACACAAAACTACCCACGTACTCACAAGTGTTTTAATCATGGATTGGCACGGAACTTAAATTTTAAAGAAGGTTCATGACATATAGCATGGTCAATGTTTATAGTCACATAATATAAACACATAAAGCAACGGTTAATAATTTAACTAATCTCATTAATTAAATTAAGATTTCATGTGATTGATTTATGGGGATAAATTCTTTAACACATTATTGAGAGCACGATTGTACGGTCGAAACTAAGCCAGAAGGCATCCACAATCCCGTACCAAATTTAGAAACTAGAAGAAACAACTATGTAAGGTCGAAACTAAGCCAATAGGCATCCACAATCCCTTACATAAAGTAACTCGATTCTAAATTCATTTGTCCCATCAATTCATTACTTTGACCTTGATATTTGTTTTCAGGAAACACGGTTTCTCAAACCAGCCATCTGACAAACAAATTCAATCCAAAGTGATTTTAAACAAGCCATTTAATTTCAGGAAACACGGTTTCTAAAACCAGCCATCTGAAAAACAAATTCTGTCCAAAATCAACCTGCTCGGCCGAGTCCTTTAAAGTGCTCGGCCGAGCGCCTCTGTGTTCCAGAAAACCCTTTGCTTCTGACGACTCTGCTCGGCCGAGTCTTATAGACTGCTCGGCCGAGCACCACGAACAGAACAGATTTTCTTGTCGAATTTTAATTCTAAGATTGCTTTCCCGATTCATTTAGGATTTGGTGTTCATAATGATCATATCATCATGTTCATCAAAACCTTGAATAAACGATTTATTCATGAATCAAAGATCATCAACAAATCAATCCAATTAATTTTTGATAATCTAAAGGAACATAATAATCAAATTATTATTGCAATCGTAGATCCCACATAACGTATTTAAACGGTGCGATTTTATGATTTCAATATATCTCATATACAAACGTAAAACTCAGATCACATAAACATCTTGAATCCAAATTCACATAGCATTCCAAAACATATAATCCAATTATATCATTAACATGTTATTATTAAAATAATCATGATGAACGGGGCTCTAATACCACTGTTGGGTTTTGAGCAAACATGCGCAGCGGAATGAAACCCAAAATCCTAGATCCGATCACGATGATTAAATTAATACGACGATGAATTTAGAACACTAACCGTGACAGAGCTTTAAAATTCTGAGATCTTCAATCTTTGTTCTTCGCGCTTCTTCGAATCACGAACGTAGGAACGACCGCAAAATTTGGATCACGAACTTTGAAGGAGTTGATGCCAACGCCCTCTATGTTTATCCATACGCGAACGAATTTCAAGAACGATTCTTGAACGGATTGCTAGACCCAATAGAAACTATTTCTATTATGAAGGCTATATAAAAAAAACAATGTTCTTGTTCTTGAGGAAGAAGAAGAACTTATTTTTCTCTCTCTTGGAGGCTCTCTAATTGATATGGAATCAATCTCTACTGATTAGGTCGTTGTTAGGAGTTTATATACTTATTAGTCCTAAACCTTTTAGGAGAAATAGGTTAAAACCCGTCACAACACGAAATCAGTTATTGGGCCCGAACAGGGCCTGATCGGCCGAGTCCTTTGAGGTGCTCGGCCGAGCACCTTGCTCCAAAACAATCTGACCTTCTGATGGACATGCTCGGCCGAGTCTTATGAGGTGCTCGGTCGAGCACCACCAGAATCCTGATTTTAGCCTTTTATATAATTCGTTCTTTTGTGTGTGACCCCATAGGATTATATTAAGTTGGCAATGAGCCCAAACACATTTGTGCTCATAAATCATGAGCGGACTCTAGCAAGCCATCATGACTACCCAATTAATATAACTTGTATAAGTTCGTGAATCCTTTATAGAACATATTACAATCTCTTTGTTTCACGATGTCTATTGAACGTAAGCCATGGTCAATGGTCAACTTACAATGTTCAATGCTTTCTCGATCCAGAATGTATTGATAGTACAAATCTTATTTGAGCACGGCCATGCATTTCATCAACACCATTCTTCGAGTGGCCAAAGCTTGACATCTCTCTCTTACGAGGAACAAATCCCTTCTTGATTTATTACCTTTCCCTACATGAATCCGATTACGCCAATCACATTCTTTATAGCTACCCGATTAGGGTTAACGTTTGAATATGTCAAACGTAATGTTCATCAAGTGGAAGACTGTGATAATCTCAGGTCTAAAGATTCCAGTAATATAACTATATGAGACTTAATTATGACATTGTGACCATGACATAAATCTCATATGGGTCAGTCCAGTATTTGGTCTCCAACAAATACCCATAAGTTTAATTGTATCCCATACACCATAATCATCATATGATTATCCATTAAACTTATACTAACAATTAATCATAATTATCAGGGACGGGGATTATTATAATAAACATGCAAAGGATATAATAATCAAACATTCAATATCTTTAATATAAATAACATTAATCGTTTTACAAAACGTGCCTAGAGCATACAACACCAACAAGGATGATTTAATAAATATTCGGGGAAAGTTGTAATAGTACTTTTGAGACGGTGAATTAGAGTTTGAATGAAAAGAGTTACTTGCTATTTTGGCTATTTGTGGGTGTTCTTATTGTTGAAAGCACTTTGTTGGTTTATATACATAAGATGGAAAGTTATGAGAGTATTTCTGGGACGGTGAATTAATATTAGAGGAAAAGAATGAATTAGTCTGTTCAGGGGTTGGGCGGCCGCCCAAATGGGGCCGGCGATCGCCCATCCTATCTGAAAGGTTTTAGGGCCTGAGAGAGATGAGGTGTGCGACCGCACAGTTTGGTGTGGGCGGCCGCACAGTCTGCTGGAAAAACTGATGTGTTCCAATTTAAATGATTTAGGATTCATTTATGTTCAGGTCTTGAGTCTTATTCTAGGATACATAGATAGACATTATGGAACACAAGGGTGTTAGGAATTGGTTCGATTATGAACTGATGTAAGGTGTGAAATGGTGGTTAAATGCCTATGGATTTTTTTAGCATCTTGATGGTGTATTTATTCGGATTCCCTATTTGGAAATCCTAAATGTAAAGAAATTGTTGAGTTCATAGTCATTATACTATTTATGAGTAACTCATAGGAAATTTTCAACTGTAAATACATGGGGTGTATTTGTGACTAAGTATGAAATGTGTAGCCGTTTTGGGTTCATTTTGGAGTTATTACATCTTTATGATGCTTTTGTGGGATTTCCTACTTTGAAATCCTTTGTTTGAGAATGTTTCTAAAGCACTTGTTTGTTGACCTCTTTATGGGCAGTTTATCATTTTTATGATGTACTTGGTATGGTTCCCTATTTTGAAATCATATACTGATTGTCCTTTCATTTAAAGTCCAGCTGGTCATACTTGGTTGAGTCAGGCAGTGGTAGGAGATTATAATGGCACCTGAGTCAAGTTCATTATAATGTTCCCACTGGTACCTTTTCTTTTACCCCTTCCAGATGGCCTTGGTTGGGTTGAGCTAGCTCTCTTGTGTGAGTATTCTATCTAGACGTTTTGGGTTATGAATTTGTGTCATTTTCCCCCGTTGTTCTTGTTGTTGTTTGGTTCCGGAACCCCTGCTTCAGCTCTTAGATGCTGCTCTGTTGATGATGCTCTTCGATGCGGCCCTGTTGATGTTCAGATTGTTATATCCTTTTGGGTTGAACCTTGGCTCAGTATCCTTTGTAACGTATTTATTTCAGCCTTATGTGCGGCATGAAGAGTTGGTCGTTATTTCCAACCGGTATGGGACGGTTGGCGATAGGGAGCCTCTCTTGTTATGTGTTATCTGTGATTCAGCTATTCTGTTGATTTGCATGATATTATGCCATGTAGTTGCATTAGTAACTTACTGAGATTTATCTCACCCCGTTCCCTTTCCATTTGTTTTCCTTAGTTCTCATGAAAGCTAGAAGTAGTACGATGTGAGATCTAATGTTGCGGGAATTTTCGGAGCAGGTTATACTCTTTTGGGGATAGTTGCACTATGGAGCTTTCGTATACTCTTGTTGTGAGGCTTTGTACAGTATTTTAGAAATGTAAATTGTACATTTTGATATTTATGGAAATTTGAAATTTGTGGGTCGTTACAGTTGGTATCAGAGCGGTACCTCGACCTTAAGGCTTGTGAGCTAGCTCGGGGATAAGATCTTGGGGTATTCGAATAAGGTAATTGAGAACTAGGTTAACTATCAGTGTGGATATGGTCTATGACCTTAGTTGGTTGGGTTATGGGCGTGATATTAACGTCAAGTGTTTCTTCTCTTGTGGTATACCAGATATAGGACTGGTGTTAATAGTATTGGTTCCATTGTGGTTAGTTGGTTTGAGAATCGAGAGTGCGAGTCTTTGAAGACTTAGGCGTATCTATTTCGTAAAGTGGACAATGTTTCGTGCTATATACGCATGTTTGTCCTCATTCCTTGATTTATGTTGAGGTGTATTCTCGAATACGAGATTACAGAAATGTTACCGGTATACATAAGAAACCCGATAGAATTATGGGCGATAACACCCTATAAGTTATAAATTGATTTAGTTATGTCACCTATACGGGATTTTGATGTGATAAGTGGTATGGCTTAGCTTTCTATGGTCGTGAATTTCATGGTTGCCATCGATTGGTGGTGAATATCTTTATATTAGTATGTTTGACTTTGTTTAGGAGCATACAATGTTTATATAGTGTTCATGTTCTGTATTGGAAATCAGAAACTTATTATTACAAGGTTGTACTGGGGATTTAGCCTATTTAGTTGACAGTAAAACGTCTACACTAAAGCTGAGAGATGTACGCATTAATTATGAAATTTTGGGTATACTTTTTACTGGGTGCAATATGTCGCTTGATTGATAGGGAACTTGAGTTATATGATGAGTTGATATAGGATACAATACTGATAGGTGAATCAGTGAACATATAGCATCGGTTGAGATAGAAGAGTTGAAGATTCAACCCGAGAGACTATTTAATAAATGATTCATTAAGCTAGTATACTTATGTGGGGTGCATTGTTATTGTTTGGTATAAATAGAGATTTTACTTTACGATTCTATATTGAATGCAGAGAGCTCAACTAAGTAACTAGGACGAATTATTACTTGTTATCTTATATTGGTGAATTATTCAATCCCTGAAGTTGATCAGTGGTTTAGTCGGTGTTTGATTAATAAGTGGCTATTAGTAATTGAAGGTCAAATATGAGGATATATCGAAGACAATTTCTCATATTAGGTATGCTCATCATGAATTCGTGGTTATGTCATTTAGATGGATAAATGGTCTAGTGGTGTTAATGGATTTGAGGAATGATATTTTCAAATTATATAATTTTATTTTTATTTTGGTAATGAATTGATAAAGAATATGACCAGTGTTAATGTTTTCTTGGGGGACATGTCAAGTTTCACCATTATGGTAAAATTGATAAATTTATTATCTATAGTAGTATTTTCAAATAGAGATTGAGGTGTATATTGATTTCAGATGATAAGTACTTGTATATGTTTCGAGGATTAACTCTCTATGAATAAAATCATCTATGACTCAGGATTGATTGCAACTTTGTTGGTATTGCCTTAGCAGATTATATATATATAATTTTTTTTCAATGGGACCAAGTTTGAAATGTTATGTTAATAGACTATCAATATTTGATGGATATAATTTCTTAGAAAAGCTAATTTTAGATCATGCAAGTGAGTAGAGAAATTCAAGGATCATGACTGTATTATGTTTTATCATATGAGACAGCTGAGTGTCTTAATGGAGTCACTGAATATGAAGACGTGCATATCGTGTTTGATACCGCCAAATGAGAGATGCTGGAAGTTTTGGCATAGTGGATTCCATGTGAGTCTAGACATATGATGATTTTTGTAGCTTTAAATTTCGACTCAAGCTTAGGATGAAAGTGCTGTTGAATGATTTTATCGATAGAACATTTCTATTAGAATGAATGAGGGTAAAAAGAAATTGTGATTTTGTCTTTACTATGACGGAATTTTAACATTTTATAGCAAAAATGCATTTAATACTTAGTGGGATTGAACACGCATCGTGGAAGTCAACTATGGATACTTAATTGGGAAATCCAAGAGATCGATGTAATTATGAGAATATGCTACGTGTATGTGGAGTTGATTTCAAATATTATTGAGATGTTAGTGAAATTTGACTATAATAACAATTATCAGCTGATTACCGAGATAGTTTCTGAAGTTATATGGGTGATGATTAGATCATCAATATGTTGGGGTGAATCGGAAAGTAAAGTTTCTGGGTTTTAATGATTCAAAGGTTGATTGCGAGCGTAAGGCTAATCAGAAATAGATCATTTATGATTCAGAATTAGTAAACAATTGAATTGAGAGTTTTAGGTTAATAGTCATTAATTAAGTCTTGAAATTCTTGATTGGGAAGTTATTTGATAAATCATAGATATGGTATAAGTATGAGTTTATCCTAAACCTAAGCAATTAGAGATTTCTTAAATTGTTAACTGGGGAAATTGAGGTATAATAATTATGACTTTGATTTTTGTTAATTTTGATGAATAGAGTAGTATGGGTATATGATTACATGTATGGATTGGGTAGATAGGTGTTTTAATATAATTACCTAATTGGTTCTTAAATTGTTAACTGGGAAAAGAGGGGACAAGGATGGTTAAGTGTGTGACCTTTAGTGTGTGCAGGACAAATTGCGAATGCATATTGTGCAGATGTGTTTTCAGGAAGTCCTTGTATTTGTTAATTTCTTGATTGGTCTCTATTGGGCTATGGTTATTGATTACATAAGGATCGATATGACTATATGTTATAATTTTGGTAAGTAAATTCGGGGGCGAATTTCTTTTAAGGGGGAGAGAGTGAGACGACCCGTCCCAATTCTATATAAATTTTACACTGAATATTATTTTATAATTTAACTTGTGTTAGTTTGATTATTTTAAAAGACTTATTTTATCTATTAAAATATTAAATAAAAGTATTTGAGTTGCAAAAGGGACAAACTAGCATGAGTAGAAGTTAAAATAATTGATTTAGTATTTGTAAATAATGATAAGGGGGTTAAGTGTTAAAGTTGAAACCTTGGGGGTTAAACGTAATTGATTAACTTGGAGGGGCCTAGGTGGAAATGCCCAAAAGCATAAACTGATTAGTTTTGTTTTCTTCTTATCCTCTCCTCTCTCTGCGCATACTCACACACCACAATTGACTTTCCCCATTTCTCCCTCTGTTCTGCGTAGAAGAGGTAAGTTCTTCACCATTTGATTTTCTTCTTTTTAATTACTCCTCTATTTTAAAATTTAATTACACCAAAATGTTCAGGGTGGTGAGTAGATCATTTCTATCCGATTAGAATATATTTTCATCGATACTTTCCCCGTAGTAGGTAAGTTACTATTCCCCCTTTAATTATATAAATGTTCATACATGTTATATATGGTACTTTTTGTGGTAATTGTGGCTTTGTGGGTAGTATAGAGCTACTTGAAATTGTTGTGATTATTTGATTTAATAAATATTTGGGGGAAGTTGTAATAGTACTTTTGAGACGGTGAATTAGAGTTATGATGATTTAATAAATATTCGGGGGGAAGTTGTAATAGTACTTTTGAGACGGTGAATTAGAGTTAGAATGATTTAATAAATATTCGGAGGAAGTTGTAATAGTACTTTTGAGACGGTGAATTAGAGTTAGAATGATTTAATAAATATTCGGGGAAAGTTGTAATAGTACTTTTGAGACGGTGAATTAGAGTTTGAATGAAAAGAGTTACTTTCTATTTTGGCTATTTTGTGGGTGTTCTTATTGTTGAAAGCACTTTGTTGATTTATATACATAAGATGGGAAGTTATGAGAGTATTTCTGGGACGGTGAATTAATATTAGAGGAAAAGAATGAATTCGTCTGTTCAGGGGTTGGGCGGCCGCCCAAATGGGGCCGGCGATCGCCCATCCTATCTGAAAGGTTTTAGGGCCTGAGAGAGATGAGGTGTGCGACCGCACCGTTTGGTGTGGGCGGCCGCACAGTCTGCTGGAAAAACTGATGTGTTCCAGTTTAAATGATTTCGGATTCGTTTATGTTCAGGTCTTGAGTCTTATTCTAGGATACATAGATAGACATTATGGAACACAAGGGTGTTAGGAATTGGTTCGATTATGAACTGATGTAAGGTGTGAAATGGTGGTTAAATGCCTACGGATTTGTTTAATATCTTGATGGTGTATTTATTCGGATTCCCTATTTGGAAATCCTAAATGTAAAGAAATTGTTGAGTTCATAGTCATTATACTATTTATGAGTAACTCATAGGAAATGTTCGACTGTAAATACATGGGGTGTATTTGTGACTAAGTATGAAATGTTTAACCGTTTGGGTTCATTTTGGAGTTGTTACATCTTTATGATGCTTTTGTGGGATTTCCTACTTTGAAATCCTTTTTTGAGAATGTTTCTAACGCACTTGTTTGTTGAGCTCTTTATGGGCAGTTTATCATCTTTATGATGTACTTGGTATGGTTCCCTATTTTGGAATCATATACTGATTGTGCTTTCGTTTAAAGTCCAGCTGGTCATACTTGGTTGAGTCAGGCAGTGGTAGGAGATTATAATGGCACCCGAGTCAAGTTCATTATAATGTTCCCACGGGTACCTTTTCTTTTACCCCTTCCAGATGGCCTTGGTTGGGTTAAGTGATGAATGAGTTTTTACTCATTCTATTCGATACTTTTAGGCTTAATTATTGCTTTGTTCTCAAGCTTTTGTTATTTGATTTGGGTATTTTTGTGTTTTTGTTGTTTAGGGTGATTATGTGCTCAATTTACAATGAAGAAGGGATAAAAGAGCTTAATGAATCAAGGTTATGAAGGCTAGGGGATGATGTGAAAAATATGCTGAAATCCAAGGACCAAACTACAATTCTGAAACACAGGGACTATTCTGGAATTTCTTAAAGCTGAAGGACTAATCTGGAAATATTCAAATGATGAGGGACCTTTGAGGAATTTCGGAAATCAGCCCTAAAAATTACCCCAAGTTGGAGAAGGAATTTAGTTTCCTAATTCATTATGATATCTTTTGACTATTCTTTTTAGTTTTGGATTTCTTTTTAGTTTCCTTTTTCTTTTACAATTCTTTATCCTTTTAGATTTAGGTTAGTTTTTCTTCTATAAATAGTAGATTAGTTTTCTTGTATTTTTTATCAATCATGTAGCTAGTTAATATTTTGTAAGGTTTGCAAGGTTGGAAAAATTTGTTCTTTGTCTATGAAGAACAATTTCACCAACTACGAATTGGAGGTAACTTTTTATCAATTCTATGTTTTAATTTTAATTCGTGTATTCTTTCTCATTCTTGTTCATCAAAATATTCTTCTTGCTAAATTCTTTAGTTTCAATTATAATTTAAGATATAAATTGACTTTAGAACTATTGGGTATATATTGCTACACTAGCGTGGGTGATTATACGTTGACCATTGTTTTGATGATTAAATTCAATTGAGGACCTAGCGGAAGTCAAAAGGATTTAGGTTCATGTGTTCTTAAGGGCTTCATGAATTTCTTGCATGTTGTATAGACCTAGCGGAAAGTATTAACATAAAGGAGATAATAGGATTGCAATCCGGCGACCGGACCGTCCCAATTCTTACATAAGTGAACGAATCCATGAATTGAGATTGATAACTTGATTATTATTATCATAGCATAGGGGAGATGATTGTGAATCTATATTCCGCCATCCTATCATAATATGCTAGTTCATGTTGATCATTTATCTTTTATTTTATTGTTTTTAAAATAGTTAACTAACTTAGAATTAATCCAAGTCTCTGTGGTTCGACCCTTGTGTTTGCATATTGCTATGACGATAGCTCGTGCACTTGCGAGGTATTATAATTTTGTCTATCAAGTTTTTGGCGCCGCTGCCGGGGACTTGCGCTTTAATTCTAGTTATTTGACTATTAATTATGCTTGTTGAGACATGTCTCAATTATGTAAATACTCTTTCCTTTTTCATTTAGTTTTTGTATCACTCGAAAGAGTCTCCTTGAGTTTGTGGGTTTATAGAGGAGTGTAAATAGTATCACCCTCCAAAAAGATTTTTATTTTTTTTTTCAATTTTTTTTTATTTTAAAGTGCCTCCAAATTTGTTTACCTTGCAATTTATTATTTTAGTTTATTAGGTTTGGTTTATTTTATTTTTATCAATAGATATTATGCTTGGTTTTTTTTTTTTTTTTTTTTTTTTTTTGTCGTGCAGTTGCTACAGGCTAGGATATTAAAAAAAAAAAAACTGACAGGGACCAATGTGTAGATAAAGAGAGTTAACAGGGGATCATGTTACTGGGCAGTTATGCGAAAAGAGAAAACGGGAAAAGGGAACGGGGCGTGCGTTTCTCCCCAAATCACAAACCCCTAGCCCGCTAGTCTCGTCTTCCACAGTGCGCCGGCACACCCCAACGCCGATCTCCCTCACAGTTAACCCAGTTTCAGGCGCCGGCATCAACTTAGAAACTCCCATGCCACCGGCGATTTTTTTAAATCGGACCTCCCCAACCCCGATGGTCGACTCCATTAGCAGAAATTCATCCCCAACCTTGTCGATTTCTTTAGTTGACCCGGCCAACAGAAGCAGCCCTCTCCATCTCTTTCTGCCACTATTCTAGATCCAGCTATTGTTCCGGCAGCCGTCTGTCTAATCCGGAAATCAAATTAGCATGGAAATTCAAGGCAAGTCCCATGAACTACGAAATTCGATCAATTCAAAGCTATCAAGTACACTACCTGTTGCTGGATGTGAGAATGCATATTAAAAAAATGTTACGCACTTGAAAAATTGGTGGGACTTGTGTTTGGGTGTAATGTATTGTTAAATGCTCATATACCAAATGTTAAGTTCCTGGTTGATTCCCTAGTGCGTGATGTCAGCAATGTGGGCCTATCACTTTGGTTGACACTTTAATTAGATAATTGTGTACCCAGATGTTGTAACTTAGATGCTTGCTATAATCTTGATTTCTAAGTGGTAGTTTGGTGGTGATAATATGATTGAGAAGTTGGGCAGGTAATCACCCCGTAGTATATTTCTTGCCCCTAGTTGCACAATGAGGACATTGCACATTTTAAGTTTGGGGGTGGGAATGCATCTTTTTTTTTTTTTTTTTTTATTTGTTTATGTTTTTTTTTAGTTATAAATTGTTCTTCTATTTTGTCTTTCTGTCGGGTTCGAACTACGGTGACCTGAGCCCCTTATTGTCCTAGGAGGAACGTAGGCAACTTCGGTGCGGTCAAACTAGTTATTTCTTAAAAAAAAAAAAAAAAAAAAAAAATCTCGTAGTTCTTGTACTAGTTTACTACCTCAAATAATGATTTGTTTTGCAAACAGGTATAAAAGCTTGTGAATTTCTGTACATGTGGAATTTATTAAATATTTAACTTAGGTTCCATGATTAAGTTATGACTCCATAGTCTATTCAATATATACCATATCTTTGGGTGTTAAAATTTTGGGTATCTTTATCGAGTTATAGTACCCTGACATTATCTTATGTGAGATTGTGTGATTAAAGGGTAGGCATAAGTTAAATTGGACTTTGAGTCTCCTTGAAGTGAGTCCCAATTAAGTATAAAAATTCCCGAAAACAAGGTCTTAGTTAAGAAGAGTGGGAGAAATGGCAAGGAGTGAAAGCATTGAATCGAATGCTCGCAAAAATGCGATAAAGGCCAAAAATAAAAGGGATATGGGGTAATACGATAATTCCCAATCCTTGGTGCCAATCCCCATTCCAAGAATAAATAAAAATTCTTGTACCTACGAAGACCTAAATGGCCAAAAATAATATGGATATATATATACATAAATAAATATAAAAGGGAATCAAGCGATAAATTGTATGGGAGCTCATCAAGGGAGAATCATGTGTTGAATTTTTCTTATGCCTTGGTTTAATACGGATTCAACAAGAGAATGTTTGGGTACTATGCTTTATAAAGTTATTCATATCTTGATAGGCTAAGGAATGGTATTTATATTCTATATGCACAAGAGATTTATAGCTTGATCATTTTGCCTAAGAAAAATATTTAATTTATTCCAAGTGTATAGTCATTTGCATGGTTTTGTTCCTAACCCGTGTTGAGACGTATGGTAGTATTTTTTTCATGTTAACTACGGGAGAGACCCAAAAATATTGTAGTAGTTTTCTTTATTTTCGTGTTATAGTAGTATTTATGTTTATTGTTTAGTAGTTTAGTTTTTTTTTTTTTACTTGAGGATAAGTAAATGATTAAGTTTGGGGGTATTTGATGAATGAGTTTTTACTCATTCTATTCGATACTTTTAGGCTTAATTATTGCTTTGTTCTCAAGCTTTTGTTATTTGATTTGGGTATTTTTGTGTTTTTGTTGTCTAGGGTGATTATGTGCTCAATTTACAATGAAGAAGGGAGAAAAGAGCTTAATGAATCAAGGTTATGAAGGCTAGGGGCTGCTGTGAAAAATATGCTGAAATCCAAGGACCAAACTGCAATTTCTGAAACACAGGGACTATTCTGGAATTTCTTAAAGCTGAAGGACTAATCTGGAAATTGTCAAATGATGAGGGACCTTTGAGGAATTTCGGAAATCAGCCCTAAAAATTACCCCAAGTTGGAGAAGGAATTTAGTTTCCTAATTCATTATGATATCTTTTGACTATTCTTTTTAGTTTTGGATTTCTTTTAGTTTCCTTTTTCTTTTACAATTCTTTATCCTTTTAGATTTAGGTTAGTTTTTCTTCTATAAATAGTAGATTAGTTTTCTTGTATTTTTTATCAATCATGTAGCTAGTTAATATTTTGTAAGGTTTGCAAGGTTGGAGAAATTTGTTCTTTGTCTATGAAGAACAATTTCACCAACTACGAATTGGAGGTAACTTTTTATCAATTCTATGTTTAAATTTTAATTCGTGTATTCTTTCTCATTCTTGTTCATCAAAATATTCTTCTTGCTAAATTATTTAGTTTCAATTATAATTTAAGATATAAATTGACTTTAGAACTATTGGGTATATATTGCTACACTAGCGTGGGTGATTATACGTTGACCATTGTTTTGATGATTAAATTCAATTGAGGACCTAGCGGAAGTCAAAAGGATTTAGGTTCATGTGTTCTTAAGGGCTTCATGAATTTCTTGCATGTTGTATAGACCTAGCGGAAAGTATTAACATAAAAGAAATAATAGGATTGCAATCCGGCGATCGGACTGTCCCAATTCTTACATAAGTGAACGAATCCATGAATTGAGATTGATAACTTGATTATTATTATCATAGCATAGGGGAGATGATTGTGAATCTATATTCCGCCATCCTATCATAATATGCTAGTTCATGTTGATCATTTATCTTTTATTTTATTGTTTTTAAAATAGTTAACTAACTTAGAATTAATCCAAGTCTCTGTGGTTCGACCCTTGTGTTTGCATATTGCTATGACGATAGCTCGTGCACTTGCGAGGTATTATAATTTTGTCTATCATTAAGCTAGCTCCCTTGTGTGAGTATTCTAGCTACACGTTTTGGGTTATGACTTTGTGTCATTTCCCCCCGTTGTTCTTGTTGTTGTTTGGTTTCGGAACCCCTGCTTCAGCTCTTCGATGCTGCTCTGTTGATGCTGCTCTTCGATGCGGCCCTGTTGATGTTCAGATTGTTATATCCTTTTGGGTTGAACCTTGGCTCAGTATCCTTTGTAACGTGTTTATTTCAGCCTTATGTGTGGCATGAAGAGTTGGTCGTTATTTCCAACCGGTATGGGACGGTTGGCGATAGGGAGCCTCTCTTGTTATGTGTTATCTGTGATTCAGTTATTCTGTTGATTTGCATGATATTATGTCATGTAGCTGCATTAGTAACTTACTGAGATTTATCTCACCCCGTTCCCTTTCCATTTGTTTTCCTTAGTTCTCAGAAAAGCTAGAAGTAGTACGCTGTGAGATCTAATGTTGCGGGAATTTTCGGAGCAGGTTATACTCTTTTGGGATAGTTGCTCTATGGAGCTTTCATATACTCTTGTTGTGAGGCTTTGTACAATATTTTAGAAATGTAAATTGTACATTTTGATATTTATGGAAATTTGAAATTTTCGGGTCGTTACAACTTAACTATAATAGTTACTATAGTAGTTAACTATTACTATTAATAGTATTAGTCAACTATAATAGTTACTATAATACTCCCTCTGTCCCGCTTTAAGGTTCTTACTTTCCTTTTTAGTCTGTCCCAATTTAAGGTTCTTACTTTGCTTTATTACTTAAAATGGAAAGTGGGACCCACTTGTCATTCTCACAACAAAAACTCCCTACCCACTTTCTCTCTCCCACTTTACTTTTCATACTCATAACATTTTTTTTAATCTCCGTGCAAAGTCAAACTAAGAACTTTAAATTGGGACGGAGGGAATAAATAACTATTATTATTAATAGTATAATTAACAATAATAGTTACTATACAAGTTAACTATAATGGTTACTTTATAAATTAACTATTACTATTAATAGTATTAGTTAATCATAACAGTTATAATATATGTTAATTTTTACTATTAATAGTATTAGTTAATCATAGTAGTTACTATATAGGTTAACATTATTATTAATAGTATTAGTTAATTATAATAGGTACTATAAATATTAATAAATATTATTAATAGTATTAGTTATTGATATTATTATATAGATTAATTTTTACTATTAATGGTTTTTAGTTAAGATGATGTTTACTATTTTAGTTAACTATAATTAAAAAATTATTTTTCATATACAATATATTTATATTATAAAAAACTGTTATGCTACTTTATTAAATAAAAATATAAAAAAGTAAAATGCAAAAAAATAGAAAATTAGTTACCCGTGCAGAGCACGGGTTACCCACTGGTGTAGATATATAATAAAACTTTCTAAATGTAAGCAGAAGCACAAGTAGCTCGGTTGGTAACAGAATTAGTATTTAGTGTTTTTAGCCTTTAAAATTAAAATGTGACTAATGAACTCTTGTTTAAAGTCTAAATCCAATTAGTTACAAATTTATAGTCTCTTTAAACTTCTAATGTTAGTAATGATTTTTTTTTTAAGTTTTACTTTTTCTTTTTTATCATCACTTTAATTATAATAAAAAGTTCATATTTATTATTCATTTTTTCCCTCTATCTTGATAAATAGGTTTATTTAAAATTAATTTTTTTGCACCCACTGGATATAATTTTTGGGTTTGCCACTGGTTCTACGTGGTGATAGATTCTCAACTTTCAGAGTTGAATGATCGTTTTGATAACACTAATACAGAGTTGCTCAGACTAATAGCTTGTCTTGACCCAATTAACTCGTTTACTGCATTTGACAAGAAAACTTTGATTAAGTTCGCCATGTTTTTACCCATATGAGTTTGATGATTTCGCTCTTGATGTGCTTGATAGTCAACTTGAGAACTACATTAGACCATTTCCAACAGGACCGGCTATGGGCCTGTTCAAGAAGACCCACATCACAAGCACAGGGCCCCAAATCTAAAGGGGGCTTCCATTTTTTACTCCACTTCTACTTATATACCTAGCCCATCAGCCCATGAGACCACGATTGAATGCTGAAGTGTGAACGCTGTAGGGAACGCAAGAGAGAGACGACAATTACGGGATTCACATCGGAAATCATCCGACGTCCAGGAAAAAAAAAGCAATTCCTCCGAAATTCATGGCTCAGAAATCGTCAAATAAAATTAAACGTTGAAGAGGTGCTGGCGAATCCGATTCTCCATCAATCGACGAGCAAATCCACAACGGTAAAAATGATTTATTTGAAAACCATTGCCCTACTGCTAAGTTGAAAATACTTGATAATTTATGCACAGGAAATAGGCTCACAAAGCATGCATATTTTTTTTTTGAAAACAACAAAGCATGCAATTGATTACTTGAATTGGGGATTCCGATAACTTGGCTCCCAAAGTCAGAAAGTTGCAATGAATTTGTTGTTTTGGTCAAATTTCTCAATTTAACTTGATAACAATGATTTTAGGTATAATGGAATATAATTGTAAAGAAACTCAAGAATCGAAAGAACACAATAATTTAACGAGGAAAGCCCTTGAACAACTCGTTCGCCGGCATAAAACCTCGGGGAGAAAACTTATTAGTATAGATGATAAAAGAGGGCAATACAATGAGAATGATTCGTAAAGCTATTGATTGTGAATCCCAAAAATGTGTGTGTGTTACAATGGAGTTGTGTTTTATTTATACTATGTGAAGTAGATGTAAACAAGCCGAAGTTGCCGTATTTCTCGGATAGTTTGTTAGGCCGTTATCTCCTCCTTTGCCGTTGATGAGACTCCTAATTGACTTCATCTTCTTGCTTTCAAAAAGGTTTAGTGGCGGTCATGCTCTTTCTGTTCCTGGAAAATAGGACACGATTGATTATCCAAATAAGACATGTGTTAATATAAGTATACCTGATAATGTTATGCAGACAACTTGAGGGTTCAAGATGTTGGACCAAGATGCGGAGTACAGCTCAAAAATTCTACCCCAAACAATTGCCCCTGATTTTTTGATTTAAAAAGAAGGTTTTTGGAATCGAAAAATCACAAACACCTGGCAGGGATTGGACGGTTTCCAACTGGCGGTTTTGAGAGGTTATAGGCTTTTGAGTTTAAATAGGTGTCTAGAGCCTAGAACCGTCTTAATCATCTTAAATACCCCTAGAAAACTAATCGATTTTTCGTGTTTTTGCAGAGAGAGAAAGGATTCTGGCTTCTTCGATTTTCCTGGTGAGTTTTCAAGAACTTTTTTCTATTTTCTTCTTCCCTTGAAATTTCCATGGCCGACGATTTACCCGAGGGTTTTAAGTGCTTGAAGTTGATAGATCATCATGATACTGAAAAATGCATGCTTGAACCACCACAAATTGAAGCCTTGAAAACCAAATTTCCCCCCAATACCGTATTCATGAACCCAAACCCTAACCTTGCTGCTGATTGTGTTTCTCTTGAGTGGCTCGCATTCCCTGAGTACCCTTTTGAGATAGGTCTTTCCTTCCCGTTTTTGCCCTTAATCACTCGTTTTTTTTGAAACCACTGGTTTAACCTATACCCAACTTATGCCGGTTGGTTGGAGGAACCTAGTGACCCTGGATAGGCTGAGTGCGGAGTTAAATTTGAGGGTTGGTCTGGAAGAGCTTGCCTTCTGCTACTTGCTAAGGTCACATGGGTCTCACAGGTATGGGTTTAGGGCAAAAAATAAGGTGTATAGCCTAGTTACTGAGTCGACTGACCAGGATAGGGATTGGAAGAGGAAGTTCTTCTATGTCAGTAGAAATAGCTTGGTGGGTGTAGAAAAAATTTTCTCAACCTGGAAGAAGGATGGTAGGGTTTTGACTTTCTTTATGCATTTTTTCTTTTCTTGTTTGTTTGCCATGCTGATTAAATCTTCTGTGACTCCGACTTGTAGTTGGCAAGCTGGATGATCTGTTTCCCAAGTTGAATGATACCTTGTCTATTGTAGAGGCTGTTTGTGCCCAACCCACAAATAAGAGAAAGTTCATACGTCCAGGAGTTGTTGCAGGTGCAGAGAGTGAGAAAGAAGAGACCGGCCAGAACATGTCTTCTGGTAATCTTTTTTCCCGCAACTTGGTTAATAAAGATAAACAGTTTATAAATTCAAGTGATATTTCCTTGACAACTACCCAAGACAACCCTTATGGAGCGAGTAACTTGTTGGCTATGTTTAAAAAGCCTAAGGTAGAGGTTGAAGGTTCATCTAAACCCAAACTGGTGGTTGGGGACGTTGTTCAGTTGAAGAGGAAGAAGAGAGAGATTGTGGATCTAGAAGACTCTGATCTTGTGGTTGAAAATCTAGTTGAGAAGGTAATGTTTCAGTATTTCTGGTTTTTGCTTGTCTGTGAAATAACGCCAAAAAATGCTAATCTTATTCCAAGTTAATTGGGCAGATTCATGATTCCGTAAGTATGCTAACCAAGGAGGTTGAATTGTGGAAGAAGAAGGCTCAGGAAGCTAAGGCAGAAAAAGGAAGGGCTTTGGCTGCAGAAATTGCTTTAAAGGAAAAAGAGGCGGAGATTATAAGAAAAGATGTAGAGATTGCTGGCTTGACAGTCAGGTTGGCAGAATCCAACAAGAAGTTGAGAGAAGAGCTAAAGAATCAAGAGGATCGTTATGTTAGAGAGGCTGGGCACTCGGTTTTTGAGGCTAGGATTCAGATGATCGAGGAATACATGGCGGGTAAAGCTGATGAATGGAATTTAGAAGATGAGAAGGCTTCTCTCAAGGGAATAACAGGTAGCGTTCCAGAAGTTGGAGAAGTCAATTCCAAGCTCCAGGATGCGGAGCCTACAGAGCATGTTGAGGGGACCAAAGTGTGAAGACTGATGATGTTTTGGATGGTTAAGGTAAACTGCTTCTGTTTCTGCAAGGTGTTAGTAACAATTTCTTTTGGTATTTTAAGTTTGTATTTTGGATAGAGGGGGTGTCCTCTAAGACAATTAGATCAATTAGGGTGTAATGGTTTTTGTTTGGACAAACTTCATGTTGCATTGTGGTCAACTCATGTCTTGTGATAGCATGGGTTAGACCTTTTGAATGGTTTAGTTTAAAATAGTTCAGTTTGTTGAACTTTCTTTGGTTATCATGGTTGTAAAAATGATTGACCTCCCAGGACATTATATTTTGGTAATGTAGGCGAGGCAGAAATAGAGATGCAGCTTGTTGACTTCTAAAATGCAAGATGTAACATGTTAATGCTAACAGTAGGAATGAAAAGATGTTTGAATCTTTTTAACTTTTGTCTTTGGTAACATGTTAATGTTACAACCAATTGTAAATGGCTTGAGTTCACAATTTGTCTAAGTGCAAGATGGTAATCAATATGTAATAAATACACTGGCCAACTTACAATTTAGGCAAATGTGAAAAACGTGCGCACGGGCGAAGGTGTATGAACCTTAAATTTTAAGAAAGATGTATAATCTTTAAACCTTTGAAAGGTGAAGACCTTTAACACCTTAGTACAAATTTCAGAAAATGAAGCATAAGATTTAACATTAATATACTTACTTGAACATTTGTATAAGTTTGGCTTTCATCCAGCATAATGTCAGCAAGTTTGACTGATTTTATTTTTAACAGTCCAAGTTGTTGTCTCTGGGAATTCATCTGAACATATTGACCTAGTTGACCTGTGTTGGAATTTTGGGTTGCCTTGCAAAACAAACACATGTTAGGGGTGGGTGTTAGCTTGGCTAACACCCATTCGAAGCTTAAGTTAGTAAGTGTTCAAGAAAGATTAATAATTTGAAATAACAAAATTGAAATAAAGCTCAAATAAACCATACCTGATCTTTGGAATTGAGTGGACAAGCTACAACTTGCATGTAATAAGCTTTAAGATTGACCGCGTTCCAACTCCTTGGTATCCTAATGCCATCCAAGGTGGAGAGCCAATATGCACCTTTACCAGCTTCTGCATCAACAAGGTAGGGCCCTTCCCACTTGGCTGCGAGTTTGCCTGCATTCAATTCCCTTGTATTCTGAAAAACTTTTCTGAGCACCATGTCTCCAATTTGAAATCTCCTAATGCGCACATTTTTGTTGTAAGATTTGGCAATTCTCTGTTGATAGGCCGCCATCCTAATCTTGGCCAAATATCTTAGTTCATCAATAGTATCAAGATCTTCTGCAAGTATCAGCTGGTTGTCCTCTGGAGTTATTAAGCCATATCTAGCTGTTGGGATAAAAAATTCTACCGGAATTACAGCTTCAGTCCCATAAACCAAGGAAAATGGAGTTTGGCCAGTTGCATTCTTAGGAGTTGTCCTATCTGCCCATAGTACTAGTGCCAACTCTTCAGCCCATCTTCCTTTCTTTTGATCTAAACGTTTCTTCAAGTTGTTCACAATCAACTTGTTGCTTGATTCTGCTTGTCCATTTGCTTGGGGATGTACCGGTGTAGAAGTAATCAGCTTGATTCCCCACCTTGTGCAGAAGTCTTGAGTTTTCTTGCTGATGAACTGAGAACCATTATCACAAAAAATTTCTGAAGGGACTCCAAACCTGCTGATAATGTTTCTCTTCAAGAACGAAATCACTTCTTTATCTCTAACTTGAACGAAGGCTTCAGCTTCGATCCATTTTGAGAAGTAATCAGTCAAAGCTAACATAAATACTTTACCCCCTGGTGCCTTAGGAAATTTTCCGACAATATCCATTCCCCACTGCATGAAGGCCCAAGGTGATAGTATAGGATGAAGTGGTTCGGCAAGTTGGTGCAAGATGTTGCTATGTCTCTGACAAGCATCACATTTATGAACGTAATTAATTGCATCCTGGCGCATAGTTGGCCAATAATATCCTGTTCTCAATGCCTTGGAGGATAGTGACTTTCCCCCAGAATGATTACCACATTCGCCTTCATGTAGCTCTCTTAAGACCTGTTCAGCTTGTTGTGGCTCTAGACACCTCATGTACAAACCTGTAAATGACTTACGAAAGAGTACATTATCGATTAATATAAATCTAGATACCTTTATCCTGAAAGCCTTTGCATTTTTTACACCTTGTGGCACTATTCCATCCTGCAGAAATGTTATTATGGGCAGTGTCCAAGATGCCTCTTCACTCGAGAAGCTAGCCGACGTATCAGCTTGGTCTTCAACTTGGTTTGTTTCTGATTGATCAATTGCAGGATGCAGGATGTGGATTATAGGTATGGCAGTGTTCAACATGCTCCTGCAACTTGATCCTAGGTTGGCCAATGCATCAGCTTCAGCATTCTCATCCCTTGGGATTTGTTGGAAAGTTAATTCTTCAAATTGTCCAGCCAAGGATTTAACATGCTGCAGATAACTTGACATCCTACTATGTTTTGCTGTATAAGATCCATTGAAGTGGTTAACCAACAACAAGGAATCACTATAAACATTGAGACATTTAACATTCAAACTTAAAGCAGTGAGCAAACCCATGATGAGGGCTTCATATTCAGCCTCATTATTGGTCGCCTTGAACTCACAAGCTATAGCTTGTGGAATCAGTTCTCCTTGGGGGGATCTCAAGACTATACCCAAACCTGTGCCCCTTATATTTGATGCTCCATCTGTAAAAAGTGTCCAAAATCTAGGAGAATCTGAACCTTCAAGTTGTTGGACTTCGAGTTCAACTTCAGGTTGAAGGTTGGGACTGAAATCTGCCACAAAGTCAGCTAGGGCTTGTGACTTAATCGCAGTCCTTGCTTCATACTGAATATCATATGTACTAAGTTGCACATACCATTTTGCCATCCTGCCTGACATCTCAGGTTTTCTCATCACGTTCCTGACAGGATAGTTAGTCCTCACAATAATAGGATGAACTTCAAAATAATGGCGCAACTTAATAGAAGCGGTTATTAAAGCAAGAACAAGTTTCTCAAGATGGGAGTACCTGGTTTCTGCGTCTAAAAGAGACTTACTTACATAATAAACAGGGAGTTGTGTTCCATCTTGTTCTCTTGCCAAGACTGCGCTGACTGCATTTTCTGATACTGAGAGATACAGGTATAAAGTTTCACCTGTTTCTGGTTTGGAAAGTAGAGGTGGAGTTGCCAAGTAATCTTTAAGCTGTTTGAAGGCTGCTTCATGTTCTTCCGTCTACTGGAACAACTTATTTTTCCTCAGTACGTCATAGAACAACTTGCATCTGTCGGACGACTTGGAGATGAACCTGGTTAGAGCAGCAACTTTGCCTGTGAGCCTCTGTACTTCTTTAATACTCTTTGGAGACTCTAATTTGATGATGGCTTTGATCTGTTCTGGACTTGCTTCAATGCCCCTTTTGGTCACCATGTAGCCAAGGAACTTTCCAGCCTTAACACCAAAGTTGCATTTTGATGGGTTTAGCTTCATGTTGAATGCCTCCAGGATGTCAAAAGCTTCCTTTAGATCTCGAGCATGATCTTCAATACACTTAGACTTCACCACCATGTCGTCAATGTATACTTCCATAGTCTTTCCAAGCTGGTTCTTGAACATCTTGTTGACTAGTCTCTGGTAGGTTGCCCCTGCATTCCTCAATCCAAAATGCATGGCAATAAAGCAATATATACCATCTGGAGTAATGAACGCCGTGTCTTCCTGATCTGAAGGTTCCATCTGAATCTGTTGAAATCCTGAAGAAGCATCCATAAATGTCAAGACCTCATGGCCAGCTGTTGCGTCTACTAGGGCATCAATGTGAGGCAAGGGAAACGGATCCTTAGGGCATGCCTTATTCAAGTCTGTAAAGTCCACACAGACTCGCTATTTCCCATTCTTCTTCTCTACAACCACCACGTTGGCCAACCATTTAGGATAGTCAACCTCTCTGATCATCTTGGATTTTAACAACCTCTCTACTTCTTCTCTGATAATCTGATTGCGCTCATGAGCAAATTTCCTTCTTTTCTGTTGAACAGGCTTGGCATTTGGGTCAATGTTCAATTTGTGGGTGATAACATCCTTGCTGATTCCAGTCATATCTTCGTGCTTCCAAGCAAAGCATTTCATCCTGCTCCTTAGAAACTCAATGATCTCTCCTTCTATAACAGGAGGTAAGTCTGCGCCTATAAAAATTTTGACATTGGGATCAGAAGGATCAAGTTGCACCTCTTTAATATCAAACTTTGTTGCTTCAAGTACATCCCGTGCCTTTCTATGTAATTGCTATGCTTGCCTAGGACTGCTTACTGCCTTCATGGACACCTTATAACATTCCTTAGCAATCTGCTGATCTCCTGACACCTTGACTACTCCCCAAGGTGTTGGCAACTTGAGGCATTGATGGTATGTTGAAGGTACAGCTTTCACACTATGAATCCATGGCCTGCCTAGGATGATGTTATAAGATGACTGACACTCTATCACACAGAACTTCTCCATAGAATTAATCCCTTCAACATATACTGGGAAAGTAATCTCCCCAAACGTGTGCTTTGTCTCACCACTGAATCCAACCAAGACAGATGAATTCTTAGTCACATTCTCAAGTAGGATGCCCATTCCTTTCAAACCATCAGTTGTCACGATGTTAACTGAACTTCCATTATCGATCAAGATGCGTCTCACCAAACAGTTTGCAACTTGAAGACTCACTACCAAGGCATCGTGATGTGGATCTTGTATGCTGACCCTATCATCCTCATCAAAAGAGATTTCCTGCCCCTTCGCCTTGTTGACGGATCTCGAAGGCAAATAAGACCTGTCCTCCTTCGCATCTGCAGCACGACGCTTGGCGGCTGAATAGGTTGTTCCACAGATATCCGAGCCACCACTGATCATGTTGACCACTCTGGTTGGAGGTGGATGAGGTGGTGGATTCTCAGGTTGTTTCTCCTGGTTGCCATCACGATCTTCAGTGCGTCTCTGTCTTCTACCAAGTAGTTCTTTGAGGAGACCTTTGGACAACAAGTAGCTGATCTCCTTCCCGAGTGCAATACAATTCTAAGTAGTGTGCCCAAAGTCTTCATGATAGGCGCACCACTTGGACTTGTCTTTCCAAATTGAAGGCTTGTCTGCCTTCTTGGGCCATCTCGCTTTCTCACCCAGGTTGTCCATGGCATTGATCAATCCTGCGATATCAACAGAGAAACAATAGTCATCAATTCTAGGATAGGAAGAATCATCCTCCTCATCATTATTATCAACAACATGAATTCTAGAAGAGTCAGGTTTAGAGTAGGGTTTGCCCCTATTAGATCTAGCATGAGATGTTTCCATCTTGCCACCAGAATGGGATGAATCTGTCCTGCCACTAGAATGTTCAGGGGTCGCACTCTTCTTGGTTGCTTTATCTTAGAGCAACTTGTCTTCTTCCAACCTGATGAATTTGGAAGCTCTGGTTCTGACCTCATCCAGCCTCTTGCATGGTGTCATTACTAGGTCATCATAATAAGGAGAGTCCTTCTTGAGTCCCATCCTGAAGGCTTCAATTGCAGTTACAGTGTCTAGGTTAGAGATGTTCACCGCCTCCCTGTTGAACCTGCTCAGGTAGTCTTTAAGTGGCTCGTCAGGTTGTTGGACCACCCTGTATAGATCACTCGTCAGTTTCTCGAACACCCTGTTACATGAAAACTGATTAGTGAACAGGTTGATAAGTTGAGCATATGATCCAATGGAACCCAAAGGTTGGCTAATAAGCCATCTCAAAGCTGCTCCTGTAAGAGTTTAACCAAAACCCCTGCAAAAGCATGCTTCCTTGAACTGGGGTGAAATGTGGACCACGTCCATCTTCTCCTGATACAATGCAACATGTTCAGCTGGGTCTGTTGTCCCATCGTATTGCTTCATGTGGGGTGGATTGAACTTTTTCGGTATAACCACGTTGGCTATGGCCGGAGCGAAGCGAGATTCATTGTAACATGTTGGAGACGTCTGGTTGTGTGGAATAATCATCCCTGGTACATTCATGACTAGTTCTTTCAACTCCTGCATTTGACGGCTAAGCAAGCTACCTGCATCATTGTTAGCAGCATCAAATTGACAATTATTAAGATAATCGAATTCAAATTGAGGGTTAAGACTCCCTGTCGCCATCGAAGTAGGAGTCACAAATGTAGCTGAGGTTGGAGTAACAGTTTCAGGATTGACTATCGTGCTGTTAGTGGTCAGGTTGGTAGTTGGCGTAATCCCACCAAATCCAGATGATCCAGCAATGTCAGCCCCGAAAGTAAGCCTTCTGGGTTGATATGGAGAGTACAGATTGGAAGGTGCAGTTGGGGCAATAGACTGGAAAATACTAGGGAAGCTGGTTTGTTGCACCGCCCCTGTACCACCTTGAAGAGAAGACACCTCACGCTGCAACCTGGAAACTTAATTCATCAACATGGTGGAGGTATCATTCTGAACTTGAATCTGGTTCCTGACTTCACGTAGCATGGAAGTCAAGTTGGAAGCGATGTCAATAGGGATCTCTTGATTTGCGGCAGTGGATGATCCATCCTGAATCTGGATCGGTCTTGAAACACCTCCAATGCTCTGAGTTGAAGATATCACGGCCGATGAGGCTGGAATTGTCCCCACAGTTGCCATCAAACCAACTGATGTCATGGTTGAAGACAATGCAGTCGACATCTCGAATTCCTTTGATAATTATAAGACCAAAGTTCCCACGGACGGCGCCAAATTGTTTTGGTCAAATTTCTCAATTTAACTTGATAACAATGATTTTAGGTACAATGGAATATAATTGTAAAGAAACTCAAGAATCGAAAGAACACAATAATTTAACGAGGAAAGCCCTTGAACAACTCGTTCGCCGGCATAAAACCTCGGGGAGAAAACTTATTAGTATAGATGATAAAAGAGGGCAATACAATGAGAATGATTCGTAAAGCTATTGATTGTGAATCCCAAAAATGTGTGTGCGTTACAATGGAGTTGTGTTTTATTTATACTATGTGAAGTAGATGTAAACAAGCCGAAGTTGCCGTATTTCTCGGATAGTTTGTTAGGCCGTTATCTCCTCCTTTGCCGTTGATGAGACTCCTAATTGACTTGATCTTCTTGCTTTCAAAAAGGTTTAGTGGCGGTCGTGCTCTTTCTGTTCCTGGAAAATAGGACACGATTGATTATCCAAATAAGACATGTGTTAATATAAGTATACCTTATAATGTTCTGCAGACAACTTGAGGGTTCAAGATGTTGGACCAAGATGCGGAGTACAGCTCAAAAATTCTACCCCAAACATTTGTATATTCAATTTTATTTTATTTTGTTTAATTTTTTGGCCTTTTTTTCATTCGATGCATATATGCAGTGGATTTGATCTGTGCATTTGCTCCCATACTTGGTTTCCCTTGTTAGCAATGTTGCTTGGTGATTGTTTGCCCACCTGTTTCCCAGATTGATTGTAGTCATTGATTATAATGAAACAAAAGTGTTGAACTGTTGATGTTTACTATTGTTTTCTTGCTTAAATTCCTTGTCTCGGTATATCAATTGTTGCTCCCAGTACTTTTATTATGTTTTGAGTAATATATACTCCATCCGTCCCACTCGAATTATGACAAATTTCTATTTTGGGTTTTTCATTCGAATTATGACAACCCAAAAATGGAAGTGTTTTATTTAATGGGACATACATTTACACTCACAACAACTTCCACTCACTATTCTCTACCACACTTTCTCTCTCCTACTTCACCTTTTCATACTCACAACACCTACTCCACTAACACTTTTTCCTTAATCTCCAATTCGGATGGAACGGAGTGAGTACCCTGTTTTGTATATATATATATATATATATAGGTAGGTTCTCAAATGAGAACCTAAATATCGTGAGAACCGTGAGAACCAATCATAACCATTAGATTAGAAAAAAAAAATCAAGGGTCCATATGTTAGATACAATTGATACACTTATATACATTACAAAAAATTCGATATTACACTTGGATGCAATAGGTTAATAAGTATTGTATCTAAGTGTTGCACTTGGATACACTATGTTAAAAACTAATGTATCCAATTGTTTTTCGAAAATTAACTAATGTATCCAAGTGTATCCAATGTATCTAACATCTGGACCCTTGATTTTTTTCCTAATCTAATGGTTATGATTGGTTCTCACGGTTCTCATATAAAATGGTTCTCACAGGAGCGCGACCCTATATATATATATATATATATATATATTTTACATATTAAGAGCCCAATTTACATCTTTGCACAGGGCCACGATAATAGTTGAGACGAGCCTGATATCGAATGGTTTGGTGCAAGAATTGCACTATCTTTTTAAAATGGTGTAATTTTTACACCAAATATCTACTATCATCTCGAACCATCATGCTTTAAATCTTACACCAAAAAGCATATTCTTAAAATATTCTTTATATTTCATTTTATTTAACATGTTTTCCGTTATTCAACATATTATTATTACATTATATTAAAATAATTAATAAGGCATGAAATTATATAATTATATTAGAATGTCCAATAAAATGAAATGAAATAAATTTACTTAATAAAAACGAAAATTATAAAAATGATATTAAAAATAATAATTAGAATACAATCGAAATAAAAAATTGATGTGTATGATAATAGATAAATAATTAATTTACCAATTCATATGTTCATCCCACAAATGATCAATTAAGTCATCGATAAGTGTAATGCGAGGCGCGAGCTCATTTATCCTTTGTTTTCTTATGTTGTACTCAATTTTTTGCAAAATAAATTCACATATTTAACTAAAAGATTTTTTTATATAGAAAAAGGTTATAATTAATTTGTGCATTTTTCATTATACAAGCAATATAGAAGTAAGAAAATTATATTATTTTAAAATAATTACAAGTCAATTGTGATATTTATCTTGATGGAAAAAGTATATGGTAAAAATTATTATTTTAAGACATAAAAAGTATACATATAATTCTATTAGAATGAGTAGTATAGGAATATCACCAAACTTCATACCCTATTTTTAGTAAAACGACATTTATTTTGAGACAAACGAAAATGAAAAATAAGACATTTATTTCGGGATAAAGAGAGTAGTATTTATTTTGAGATAATAAGAGAATATATCAAATAAAGAAAAAGGAAACAACAAACTACATAGCGCAGCTTTAAAAGTTGCTTCAAATTTGAAGCAAAAAAGCATGTGCGCCATCTTTGAAGATGTATTTAGAGTGCCGTTGGACTGTAGTTAGAGTTAAGATAACGCTAAATGTATGTTGTGGAATTCACCCTCCAACACCCAAGCAATATCCCAAGAAAATAATGGCACCACAAACAAGCACAAGAAATAAAGCACAAGAAAAGACACAGAAATTGTTAACCCAGTTCGTCAATATGTTTGACTACGTCTGGGGGCACTACCAAGCCAGGATCTTGCACTATAATATGTTTGTAGGAAGTTACAATGAGTTATGGGGCGGAACTTTATTTATATAGCAAACCTAGAATGAGACAATTGTTGGTAGTGGTGCCCTAGGCACGTTTAATAAACGTTGTAATTGTTATCAATTATTTCATATCAATAAAAAAATGTTTTGATTATTATTGTTGTTCATGTTTACTGATAATAATCTCCGTCCCTAGTACTTGTTAAGCACTAGTATAAAGGCTAAATGATAATGGGATGATCATGTTAGATTTATGGGTACTTGTTTGGAACAAGATACTGGACATGACCCGCCGTATGAGATTTATGTCATGGTCTATGTCGTACATATATCTCATATTAGTTATGTCATTTGAATCCTTAGACATAAAGTTATTATAGTCTTCCACTTGATGAACATTGTGTTTGACATATTCAAACGCTACCTTAACACGGTAGTTATAAAGTGTATGATTGGCACAATCGGATTCACGTGGGGAAGAATAATAAGCTAAATGGATTTGTCCCTCCACGGAGAGATGTCATGCATGGGCCCCTCGAAGGAATGATGTTGATGAAATGTTCGGCCGGACTCAAATGGATTGATTGGATCAATAGCATTTGAATTATCAACATATTCGGAATCGAGAAAGTATTGAACAAAGCAAGTTGACCATTTGACCATGACTTGTGTTCAATGACATCGTGGACAAAGGGATTGTGACATATTCTAAAGGAATGCGAAATTGTATCTAGTTACACTATTTGGATAGATATGACGGTTTGCTAGAACCTAATCATATCTTATGGGTTCATGTTTGAGCCCATTGCCAACTTAGTGTAATCCTAGAGGGTCACACACAAATAGAACGAATCGTAAAGGACTAAATTAGAATTTTGGAAAATATCAGCTTTTTGGCTCTGGCACGGTCGTGCGCTTTAAGTGGCACGGTCGTGCCAAAATTTCACCAAGGCAACCTCTCGGCACATTTGGCACGACCGTGCCAATTAACAAGCACGACCGTGCCAAGATGGGCGGCTGAAATTCACGCGGGCTAGATGGCACGGCCGTGCCAGATTGTGAGCACGACCGTGCCAGTCATGTCGGCCAGAATATTTTGTTGCCTAATTTGGTGACGGGATTTAGGTTTCCTAAGTCCTTTAGGGTTAAGGATTAAGACCTATTTAAGGATCCTTTTTACAGCCATTAGTAAGATTATTGTGAGTGCCTCCATAAGGTTTTGAGAGGTTATTTTCTTGTTCTAAGATCCCAAAAGTGAAGAACAAGAATATTCATAATTCCATACAGTTCTTGCAATTGTGAAAGTGTGTTTCACAATTTGGTCTAGCAACCAAGATCAAGAAGTTGCTTGATATTCGTTCGTGGTGTGGATACCGCTAGAGGGTGAAGCTCATCATCTTCAAGATTCGCGTTCTTGCTCACGTGATCAAGTTTCAAATCTCCACCAAGTTCAAAAGCTAAAAATCAAAATCATCAAGGGTTAGTTTTTCTGATATTCATCTTATATGTATTTGACTTAATCACATGAATGGATCTATGGCTTTGGGTTTCATTAAAAATTTAAATGCTTTATTCCGCTGCGCATGTTACTACGAAACCCAACAACCTAAACCTAAACATAAGAGAAATCCCATCAAAACTGCTATTTCCCGAATTCCCATCGGGGCACCGAGCGCCCGCTTGGGTTACCCCAAGCGCCCGCCTGAATTAATCCGCCAGGAACCAAAACCTTCTGCCCGAAAGGGTGCCCGCCTGGTCTATACCAGGCGCCCGCTCGGTATGTCCGCCAACTTTTCCTCCTCTTTGTTCCTTAGAAGATCTCTACTCCAACAATCTCCCACCTAGAGATCAACCGCATATACAAACCCCGTATCCGTCTTCAACTCATTATTGGTGTCGTCCTAGTGCTCACCTCGATCATGGTAGTGCCATCCTCCTCTTCTATTCTCCAAGCCCCATTGAAGCTATACATAGCTTCAATTTATCAAGGTTTACCACCTTGGTTAACATGTCAGCCGGGTTCTCCGATCCCAATATCTTCTCCAGCCTTAAGATCTTCATTTCCAAGAGATGCCTGATGTAGTGAAACCTCAGCTCAATGTGCTTCGTCCTAGAATGAAACGCCGGATTCCTAGCCAAATGAATTGCACTCTGACTGTCACTGTAGAGAGCATTACCACTTCGCGTTTTCCCAAGTTCACCCAAGAAGTTCTGCAACCATACCATCTCTTTGCTTGCCTCTGTCACTGCCACATATTCTGCTTCCGTAGTCGACTGAGCCACGATTTTCTGCAATGTAGAAGACCAGGAGATAGCCGTACCACCCAATGTAAAAACATAACCTGTAGTACTTCTCCTCTTGTCTAGACCGCTTGATGCCAAATCCGCATCAACATAACCCGCTAACACGACCTCCTTGATTGAGAAACATAGAGCCTTCCCAGCAGTACCCTTTAAGTAACGCAGGATCCATTTGACCGCTTCCCAATGTTGCTTCCCTAGATTGCCCATGTACCGGCTGACTACTCCCACCGCATGTGCAATGTCCGGCCTTGTACACACCATTGCATACATTAGACTCCACACTGCCGAAGCATATGGAGTCCTCTCCATCTTATCACGCTCCTCCTTGCCCTTAGGCGAGTCCTTCTCAGATAGCATTGATGTCCCCAATTTCTTCAAACGATTTTCCTCGCCCAACACCCAAGCAATATCCCAAGAAAATAATGGCACCACAAACAAGCACCAGAAATAAAGCACAAGAAAAGACACAGAAATTGTTAACCCAGTTCGTCAATATGTTTGACTACGTCTGGGGGCACTACCAAGCTAGGATATTGCACTATAATATGTTTGTAGGAAGTTACAATGAGTTATGGGGTGGAACTTTATTTATATAGCAAACCTAGAATGAGACCTAAACCTAAACATAAGAGAAATCCCGTCAAAACTGCTATTTCCTGAATTCCCATCGGGGCACCGAGCGCCCGCTTGGGTTACCCCAAGCGCCCGCCTGAATTAATCCGCCAGGAACCAAAACCTTCTGCCCGAAAGGGCGCCCGCCTGGTCTATACCAGGCACTCGCTCGGTATGTCCGCCAGCTTGTCCTCCTCTTTGTTCCTTAGAAGATCTCTACTCCAACAATGTAGAGCTATAGCGCACCGTTGGACACGCCCTTAGAGATGTCATAACTGATTAAGACTTCTCATTTGTTCTTGGGACTAGTTTTCTTGCTCAGAAGTTGGTTGTAAAGAACAAGCATAAGACTTATCTGTTGGTATATTTGTCGATCAAATTATCTTTAATTTTACCCGTTGCAACTGCAATAGTCGAAATGATATTTTCTGCAATGAAGCTTGTGAAGTCCGAGTTGCGTAATCGTATGGGGGATGATATACTAAATAATTCTTTAGTGTTTTATGTTGAAAAAAGATTTACTAGACAATGTAAGCGTTGATGAAGACATGGAGTTTTTTCAGGACATGCCATCACGTCGACAACCATTGTAATCTTTATTTTTATTTATAAAATTGATGCATATTAATTTATCTTCCAATTTTTCTTTATATTGCATTAAATATTGCACACCCTAAGTCTAAATCCTGGATACGCTACTCCCAAAGCTACACTAAAAACTTGCTCGCCGAGGTTATCGATCTAATAAAAAGGTTGGTGCCTGTGTGGGCCCACGGTATCTTTTTCCTCTATGTCTGATGAAAGCTATGGGCTCTGACTAGAATCTTGTAAAATTACATATTCAATGTATAAGAAATCAGGAAAAATGGCAGCCAAAATGCAGTACATGTTCCTTGAATGTATTTGGATATAGGGGTAGAAGAAACTGGGGGAATTGCTTGCTATCTTGACGTGGAGACTATGTTAGGCATGTGTCCAAGTACACCACTACTAGGTACCTTAGTTCCTAAGGATCATGGTTACTCGCTTATCTCATTTATATTGATCACATTTTAAAATATTGAATTTTGATTTAACATTTTTTGTCAATTTAATTACTTTGGTGAAGTTTTAAAAATTGTTTGAAAGTTTTAGTGTAGCTAGGAATGTCAGATTACTCACACAAATCGGAGAACAGATGTGTGCATAGTTGTGAAATACAACTTCACACACAACTGACACAAATACAACGGAAATAACTTACACAAAATATAATCGTCTGCTGGTTCAACTCCAGCAAACTAGGCTTTAAGCCCAAAAAAGATTCCATTATTAAAATTGTTTACATACAAAAACAAAGACAAGTGAAATAAGAAATTTGAAAATACTAAAGCAAACACTAATACTAAGACTTAAAAAAAAAACATATGATGTGTTGCTCACAAGATGCTTGCAACACAACTCTCAAAATACAGACTCAAGACAAACAACAAGAACTCTCTCAAAAGTCTTGAAAAATTCGTATGGAACAAGGAAGTCTTGATGTCTTCTCATAGCCTTGCAATTCTGATTCAAAAGAGTCAAGATTTTCTTGGATTTGTACAATCTCATCCTATCTTTACTCGATAGACTCATGCTTGAATTGAATCTAAAGTAAATAAATAGAAAATTCTACCTATACACTGTTGTAAAGAGAGTTGAAATCTATTAAAATATATTCTCACTCTTTCATTGTTAATGTTAATCACTAGCTAGTAATTTATTATAAAACTCATTTGAAAGTGATTGTTGGATGAAGTTGTTGTATCATTTGAATGGAAGGGATCACGCAATTTTGTCCAAATGCATGACAATTCAAATTTTAGACCATTCATTTTGATTCAAATAGTTGATAGTTGTCGAAGTTATTTTGTGCCTTCATTCTACCACATCAAAATGAATTTAAAAATGAACGCCCGATGAGAATGCAGTCCCACAGTGGGACTACCACACGCCTTCAAATATGATATGTCATTGCAAAGAAGGTTATATATAAAACTAAAATCCGTAAATTTGTCATTACATTTAACTCATGAGGTTTTTGTTGTGTTCATGCTTGGTTTGTTCACTTTACCCTTGTGGACCGTTTGGGATAGTATTGCTCTATCCATTACTTAGTAATGGAAAAGTGAAACTCACACTTCATGGGGGGATTGAGTGATTGACATGAGAATGTGTATTCAGAATGTTAGTAAATCGAACTCAAGAGATAAATAATAATGAACGCAAATCAACACAGAATATACGTGATTCACCAATCTCTATTGGCTACCTCCACGGGCAAAGGGAGACAGATATTATTATGGCGGAGAAACAATTACATGAGGATAATCACACTAATCTATGTTTGCATGAACTTTGATCACAAAGTTCCTAGCTATGCAAATCCCTAGATCTAGAATCATTGATCTCTCTCTCCATGTCAATTGAATCAAGCACAGAAAAATACTAGTTTATGGCTAGTATTTATAGGCTAGAGACCTAAACCAGAAGACAGAAGGAGTTCTTAATTAAATCCCAAAAAGGATTTAATTACTTTCCTTTTTCTTCTCAAATTTGACTTATTCAAAGTCATTTACTCTAACAATCTCCACCTTGACTTTGAATCTCCCCTAATAATTCAAATTCACGAGCTTCCGACATAGCCTCCACCTTGAGCCACATCCCTCGTACCATATTTTTCAACCTTTGACTCAGTCTGTCTTTCGTCAAAGATACTAGATTTGTCCTTCGGAAAACAAGATTTTTCGCGCGCCGTGTATCTTCAAGACACTCAGAATTTGCCTCACCAGGCAAACAACTTTGTCCTCTAGACAATCAGATTTTCTGCATGCAATGTATCCTACGGACACTCACAATCACCCCAACGGGTGACTAACAGTCATTCAGACGTGGCCCATCCAGTCGACATTGGATCTTGTCAACCATGACTGATAAAACTGGTGTGTGTTGATCTTCTAGCCGTGGCTTGCCCAGTTCACTTCGGCCTAGAGTAAAACGATGCTCCACCTGCTCGTCAATACCCTCACCAATCTCAGAACCTTGGAGGATGAACAAGGAATCTTTTCTTCCGCCCTTCAGAATCACATCCGAAGCTTTGTAGACATCCAGAACTCCACCTTCACCTTTGAAACTGTATCCCTCTTGTCCAACCGACTAAGTGATACCAGATTCTTTGCTACTTGTGAAACGTGTCTCACCTTGTTCAATGTGAGATATTTATCACCAGAAGTTCTCACCCTTACAGAGCCCATGCCAACTACTTCACAGATAGATCCATTAGCCATATAAGTACGGTCTTCATCCTTCTGCTCGTACGTTGTAAACTGCTCCTTGCGCGAACACATGCGATAAAAAACTCCCGAATCTAGAACCCATGCAACTTCCTTGCAAGCTTCTTCTTCGGTCACTAGGGCATAATCACCATCCTCATTCAGATTGTCACTGCTCGCCATCGCTGCAGCCGACTCAGAATTCTTCAGACGCGGAGTCAGATGTACAACTCTGAAATCTAACCAGATTTATTGCCTCGGGCAACACAGATTTTGTATCTACTTCTATATTACTAGAATAGACTACAACAGATGTTAGATCTTCAGATTATACCAGACAGCTAACTTCTGATCACAGAACCCTAGCTTCAAATCTCCGTCTTCAGATGTAGATACTAGACACCGAAATGTTCTAGATGCATTCTTGGATCACCACCGAACACCAGACGAACTTTCAGATGCTGATCTACCAGATTTGCTATTTCTAGCACAGATTTCTGCACGGACACTACATGCGGACTGCACGAAAAAAATTGCACGCGATCTGTACCAAAACTGCACGCGACCCGCACCAAGATTGCACGCGAACTGCACTTTTTCTGCACGCGATCTGCACTTTTTCTGCCCTGCGATCTGCACGTCTAATGCATAATCTTCTATCAGATAATAAACCTGTTCTTCCCGTCAGACTTGTTGATTTTCTTGTCCATCCCGGAATCCATCTCTTCTATCGCAGTGGAATGCCCTGATCTTTCTCAACTAACCAGGCTTTGGTGCTAATAAGAGAAATCGCAACAAGAAATTCCAAATGCATACAATCGAAGACAAAACACCAGCAGCTTCTGTACGGATACAATTTTGGATGCTACGTACCTCAAAATACGATCTCCACCGTTCAGATCGAAGATCTATGAGTCCCGAAGCTACTCACCGAAAATCAACACGATCCAACGGTGAACGAACGCACCACGCCTTTTTCTTCACCGCTGCGCTGGATAAAAACGGACCAGAAACTACTACCTTGTTTTTCTTCGATCTTGGATCTATTCCATCGAAGCTAATTCTCCTTTTCAACCAGGCTCTGATACCACTTGTTAGTAAATCAGACTCAAGAGATAAATAATAATAAACGCAAATCAACACAGAATATACGTGGTTTACCAATCTCTATTGGCCACCTCCACGGGCAAAGAGAAACAGATATTATTATGGCGGAGAAACAATTACATGAGGATAATCACACTAATCTATGTTTGCATGAACTTTGATCACAAAGTTCCTAGATATGCAAATCCCTAGATCTAGAATCACTGATCTCTCTCTCCATGTCAATTGAATCAAGCACAGAAAAATACTAGTTTATGGCTAGTATTTATAGGCTAGAGACCTAAACCAGAAGACAGAAGGAGTTCTTAATTAAATCCCAAAAAGGATTTAATTACTTTCCTTTTTCTTCTCAAATTTGACTTATTCAAAGTCATTTACTCTAACACAGAATCTACTCTATCCATTCTTTAGCTCACACTTCATGGTGGGATTAAATGAAGGACTAAACTCTTATTCAATACTAGGAGGAGTACTTATCAAGAAATATATATTACACATTTACACCTTTAACTTTGGTTTAAGGTTTTTTCTTTTTTTTTTTAAAAAATATTCCAGCTTAAAGTTTTTACATGCTTTATTCTATAAATGGCACATTATGAACAATAATTTGGACAATTTTATCCCCATAAAATTCATATGTTACAAAAAGAAAAATCATTACTTACGTACTCTCTCTAATTTTCATCCACTTGCTTTATATATAGTGTTTTTGAACAATTATATCTTCAAGTCAGTACTATTTGTTGACCTATTTTGCATTGTTTTCTTAGTAAGCGTGAAAAATCAAAGTAAAAATATTAAATCGTCTTGTTGACCTATTTTGCATTGTTTTTTTTAGTAAGCGTTCAAAGTCAAACTAAAAATAGTAATTCGAGACGGAGATAGTATCTGAAAATAAAATATCCACATACATCCCCTAGAAGCCGATCCAACAACGAGCCCAGGCCAAGTGATCTAAAGAATTGAAAGACAGAAAGAGTCATCTGCATATAAATCATTATTCCAAGTGGGGCCATGGACTGATAAACTGCTTGTGTGTTGTTGGTAGTAGTATTTGTTTCTTTTTTGCTAATCAACACTTCTTGAATCCTTGAAGCATTTCTAAAATGTACTCCCTTAAGTTTCCGGTACCCTTGTATTTCATGGAAACAAGCTTTCTCAAAGAAGAATTTGTTTCCGACTTTTCACTTTTTGTAAAGCGTTCCTCAAGGGTTTTAAAAAAAGTTTTAGCATCAACATCCTCGGAGACGGTGTTCAAAAAGGTCTCCGGGACAACATTTTTCATGATCATTAGACTCACGCGATTGGAGCGTTTCCACTTTTCATCACTTAAGCGATATTCTAGAGTGCTTTGATCAGTGAGAGGAAGAGGAAACGGTTCCCTTAATGCGAGGTCTATGTCCATACAGCCTAAGATCATTACAATTTTGTTTTTACAAGTTTTAAAGTTAGTCCCATTAAGTATCGGAATGGTGCTCATCGCAGTAGTTATGGATGAAGCATTAAGAAAATCTGTTGGGAATCGAGAACAAGAATGAATACAAAAAATTTGTAAGTAACTACATAATGAATAAATGATTAATTATATCAATAAAATCCATCAAACAAGACAATCAACATGACATCAAAACTAATCTTTGGAATGCGAGTTGACTCATATATGATTGCCTTAGGTAACAAGTAATTTGAACAACATCTTAATCAAATACTTAATTTTCCTTTGGGCCGATTTGAGTATCTAACAAGACAACTTAATGTTCATTTTACTTGTTACCACATGAATGTATAAGTTTAGTCAAATGTCAAGATCTTCTTTGGAAAATTCATGTCAGTCACATATCAACTTATACATTCAACACTTTAACAATTTTGAATTTAAATAACGTTAATCAATTTGGCGATAATATTATTTAAACAATAAATAAAATTGTTTAAGCATATAATTAATCAAAACTTTATGGTTTGAAAGATGTATGTTTTGCTTAAAAGGGAAACAAAATGTGCATTATTTATGAAAATCTCAAAACCTGTGAACAGTGTTTGCACGGCCGTGCAGCTACTTACAGAAGCATTGATTTTTGGCTCATTAGTGCACAGCCGTGCAACATACAATACTCGGCCGTGCAATACTTTGAGGCCCGACCGGACCACACACACTACCCGACCGGACCAGGCCTAAAGGTCCGACCGGACCAACCATTATACCCGGCCTGACCACCTGTTTCCAGGTAGCACCGTTTCATGTTCTGATGGTGCACGACCGAGCATATCCAAAGACTCGGCCGTGGAGAGAGATTTTCTGCACTTCTGAATTTTGTCCCAACTTTCCCCAAATGCATGAACCACAAGTAGATCCACATGGATATACATTATACAATGTATAACCATACTATTTAGGGATAATCTTGTTTTTAAAACAATGTAATCAAGCAAGTAGATCCACATAGTTATGCATTACACACAACTATGCTATGAAGGGACAATCTTGCTTGAACCATTGTGTTCATTGAACAAAACTTCAAACCTTTTAAAAATTTTATTTAGATGATGACTATCAGCACTCTAGAAATGAATAGAGCCTCTAAACAACATAAAAAACTTGAAGATTCAACAGAATTATGAATCAAAATAAAGCGTTTTAAGGCTTTCAAAAGAACTCAAACCTAAACCAGAATATGAGCGGGCTCTGATACCAATTGGTGGAACAATCTTAACCCATGAATGCCATACTCAATTCTGGAATAAGTTTGAGAAGGGGGAAGATGAAGGCGGAAGCGTATACCTGTTGAATCAATCTTTGATGTTGTAGGGAGAATAAGAAGAAGAAGTAGGGAAAGTAATACTTCTAAATAATGAGTGCCTTTTTCTCTCAAGTACTTCTAGCAATATGAAGATTATGTAGGAGAGAAATAAAGAATGTAGTATGTTTCATGGGTTGATGGAAGACACTTTATATAGGAAACAAATAGACACTTCATTTAGGGACTACACCCTTTCAATCTTAAGTGATGTGAAATTACCCTTTGGCCCATCAAAATTAGGTAATATTACATCCAGGAATTCTACACATTATTTTAATTCACTACACTTTATATTAAGATTATAATCATGATTTCATGTATGGAAACACTAGATGACTTGTTATGCAAGCCATGTTCTAACAATCTCCCACTTGGGTTGCAAAACAAAGTCTTTCCTTAAAATCATAAATATAATACAAATGACAACCCTAATGTGCACCTTATTGTCATCTATAACAATCTCTTCCATTAGTCATACAAGTATAAGGACTAAAGAGGCAGTCGTTGTAATTGATTCGCAACTAAACCCACAATAATCACGTATACAAATCAAACTAAATGACATAGATCAAAAGTGTAGATGTGTAGCATGGAACATAATGAATAAATCCATATTCTTCCAACTAGTCCAATTTAACCAAATGAGATCAAACTATAAATAATAGAACAATAAATGAAGAAACAACATAAACTCCCACTATATTAAATGTTATCAAAAGTAGTTACACGGTGATAATGCCTTAGTAAACGGATCCGCTAACATGGAGTTTGTTCCAATAAGTTGTATTTCTATTTGTTTATTTTGTACTCTTTCTCTTACAACAAGAAACTTAATGTCTATATGCTTAGACTTTGATAAACTCTTGTTATTGTTGGAGTACAAGACTGCTGCCCTATTGTCACAATATAATTTAATAGGTCTTTCAACACTATCGATAATACGCAGATCCTCAATAAATTTACGCATCCATATTGCTTGATTGGATGCCTCGAAACAAGCAACAAACTCGGCTTCCATGGTAGAGGAAGTTACGAGTGTCTGCTTGGCACTTCTCCAAGAAACTGCTCCACCGGCTAATGTGAAGACATAACCAGACGTTCATTTACGACTGTCTTGGTATCTAGCAAAGTCGGAATCGGAATACCCAATGATCTTAAGATGATCCGACTTTGAATATGTAAGCATGTAGTCCTTGGTGTTTTGTAAGTATCACATCACTCTTTTGGCTGAAACCCAATGTTCTCTCCCCGGATTGCTTTGGTATCGACCAAGCATCCCAACAATAAATGCAAGGTCTGGACGAGTACAGAATTGCGCATACACTAAGCTTCCTACTTCTGATGCATAAGGGATATTTTCCATATACTTGGATTCAAAATTATTTTTAGGACACTGTTTGAGACTAAACTTGTCTCATTTAGAAACATGGGTGTCATGTGGTTTACAGTTTTGCATGCTAAACCTTTGTAATACTTTTTCTATATAGGCCTTTTGTGATAATCCTAAAATACCTCATGAGCGATCATGGTGAATTTGGATTCCTAATACATCAGATGCCTCACCAAGATCTTTCATTTCAAAGTTGTTTGAAAGAAATTCTTAGTTTCCTTAAGAAGGTTCATATCATTACCAGCAAGCAAAATATCATCCGCATATAAGACCAAAAATATAAATTTACTCCCACTGAACTTATGGTATACACAATCTTCACCAAGATTCGTTTCAAAACCAAATGAAAGAATAACTTGATTAAATTTTAAATACCATTGACAAGAAGCTTGCTTGAGCCCATAAATGGATTTCTTAAGTTTACAAACTAATTGATTAGTTTGGTCCAAATCAGTCACCATTTCTGGTTTCTTCATATAGATAGTTTCCTCAATGTCTCCATTGAGAAAAGATGTCTTTACATCCATTTGATGAAGCTCAATATCATAATGTGCTACAAGTGCCATAATGATCCTAAAAATGTTTTTAGAAGATACCGGAGAAAATGTTTCTTTGTAATCAATGCCTTCTTTTTGAGTGAAACCTTTAGCAACAAGACGAGCCTTATATCTTTCCACATTACCTTGTGAATCCCTTTTGGTTTTAAATATCTATTTACACCCAATAGGTTTCACATCTTTAGGTAATGGGACAAGATCCCAAACGTCGTTGTCTTTCATAGATTTTAACTCTTCATTTATGGCATTGATCCACTTATGAGAATTAGGACTATTAATGGCTTTATGGAAGGTGAGAGGCTCATCTCCCACTAAACCTAAGTGTCCTTCATTCTCGGCAAGATGCACCTCATAATCATCCGGAATTGCACTTCTTCTTACTCTATTGGATCTCCTTAAGTGCACTGGTTCTTCCTCATTTTGAGGTTGTTGAATTTCATCCTCATGATCAACATTTTCATGTTGTTCAATATTTATAGGGGAGTCATTGTTTTGAATTGTATGTTCCTCTTGAATTTCAGGTATAAAACCTTGATTTCCAATGGGAACTACTATGGGAAGAGGTATAGAAATGGATGCCTCTTCCTCTTCAAATTCAAAACTATTCCTAATTTCCCCTCTAAATTCAACATCCTCAAAGAACCTAGCATTTCCCGTTTTAAAAAAGGTTCTAGTTTTCGGGTTGTAAAATTTATAGCCCCTAGATCTCTCGGCATACCCAACAAAATAGCTACTAACTGTCTTAGCGTCCAGTTTGCCCTCATTAGGCCTATAAGGCCTAGCTTCTACTGGACAACCCATACATGAAGATAATTTAAGGACGGTTTCTTATTCGTCCATAATTCATAAAGGGTTTTATTATTAGTAGCTTTAGAGGGAGCTCTATTGAGAATATATGTTGCGATTTTTAATGCATCGCCCCATAATGAGTGAGGTAAAGAAGTACAAGAAATCATACTTCTTACCATATCCATAAGGGTTCTATTATGTCTCCCAGCTACACCATTCATGCTAGGCGTACCCGGCATAGTGTAGTGAGGGACAATCCCACACTCTTCAAAATAGCGAGCAAAAGGACCTAGACGTTGTTCCCCCGAACCGTCATTCCGACCGTAGTATTCACCACCACGATCGGATCTAACGTTCTTAATAGTCTTCCCAAGTTGATTTTCAACTTCGGCCTTAAAAAACTTGAAAACGTCCAAAGATTGAGACTTTTCATGAAGTAAATAAATGTACCCATATCGAGAGTAGTCGTCTATAAACGTAATAAAGTATTGCTGACCATTCCATGAAGGGGTATAGAATGGCCCACAAATATCCGTATGTATTAGTTCTAAGACGCTTGATGCTCTTGAGGATACTTTTCTTTTAGTGTTTGTAAATCTCCCTTTAAGGCATTTAATTCAAAAGTCCTTTTCCGAAATGTCAAGTTTATTTAAGATTCCCTCCTACACAAGTTTATCAATTCTCCTCTTGTAGATATGACCCAAACGCCTACGCCATAAGGTGTACGAATTTTCACTTGACAACTTTCACTTTTTTACTTTTGGTTTCATTATTATGGGACTCTTTTATTGTTTGAATAGTGTCAAGTAAGTAAAGATTATCATTACTTGACAAAGTACTAGTACCGACAATTTTGGAATTGAAATAGAGATCACATTTATTATTTCTAAATGAACAAGAATAACCTTCCTTGTCCAAAACTGTGATTGATATCAAATTCCGTCTAAAGGACGGTACAATAAATGTATTATTTAATACAAAATAATAACCATTACTTAACAATAACCAAAAGGTCCCTATGCCTATAACTTCAACCGTATTCCCAGCTCCCATATAGATGAATCTCTCATCTTCACTAGGTCTTTGGTAATTCAGGCAATCCTACATAGACATACTTATGTGAGTTGTTGCACCAGAATCCAACCACCATGTATATATAGGAATTGAAACCAAATTAGACTCAGTACAAACAAGATCAAATGGCATACCTTTCTTAGCACGCCAAGCGTGATACTTAGGGGAGTCGTACTTCATGTGCATAAGGTCCTTGCAAAATAAGCATTTCTTTTCTTTATGATCATTAGATGATCCCTTAGGCTTCTTGTTACTTGCAACCGCAATTTCCTTCCCTCTTATCTTTGTCCCATGAGAAGAGGTAGATGCCAAATGAGCACTTTCGATTTTAGTTTGCTTTAACCTATCTTCCTCTTGTGTCACATGTGAAATTAACTCATTAATATTCCACTTGTATTTTTGAAAATTATAGGTCACCTCAAAGTGACCAAACTGGGGAGGAAGAGAGATCAAAACCAAATGCACAAGAAGATCTTCCGATATCTCTAACTTAAGTGCTTTCAGTTTTGTCGATAGGTGAAGCATTTCTAAAATGTACCCCCTTAAGTTCCCGGTACCCTTGTACTTCATCGAAACAAGCTTTCTCAAAGAAGAACTTGTTTCTGACTTTTCTCTTTTTGCAAAGCGTTCCTCAAGGGTTTCAAGAAAAGTTTTAGCATCAACATCCTCGGAGACGGTGTTCAAAAAGGTCTCCGTGATAACATTTTTCATGATCATTAGACTCACGCGATTGAAGCGTTTCCACTTCTCATCACTTAAGCGATATTCTAGAGTGCTTTGATCAGTGAGAGGAAGAGGAAACGGTTCCCTTAATGCGAGGTCTATGTCCATACAGCCTAAGATCATTACAATTTTGTTTTTCTAAGTTTTAAAGTTAGTCCCATTAAGCATCGGAATGGTGCTCATCGCAGCAGTTATGGATGAAGCATTAAGTAAATCTGTTGGGAATTGAGAACAAGAATTTGTTGGTCCCAAAGGGCAACAAGGGTATGAAAAATAGCTAGAGGGGGGGGGTGAATAGCTGTTTTAAAATTCTTTTCGTACCCTTGAAAAACTCAATTGCAAATGCACACTTTATCAAGTAAGCGTTATGAGATGCGCCTAAGTGAGTGAGTGAAATGCACAGCGGAATTTAGTAATGAAAATAGGCGCAAAGTGTTATAAAGGGGCGCACACACACTCTAAGTATTTTGGCTCAAAGTGGTTGAAATAAGGAACTAAGGCAAATGATATAACAAACACAACACAATTCAGTTCAATCAATCTACAATGAGTAAACAAGCAAGTAGTGAGTGAAATTAATAACTTGAAAGAAATAACAAGATAATAACACAAGCTATTTGGAGAGGTTCGATCAATGAAAGATCTACGTCCTCTACCAAGATGGTTAGTCTTGGATTTCTAATCGAGATCTTATATAATGAGTGAGTGTTACAAATTACAATGTTTGAGCTTATATACTAACTCAAGATCTATTACTATGAAAGAAGAAATCCAAAACAATAACCGGTATATCTCTTAAAGAAGAATCTAAATGATTAATCTTAAAGAGGTGTGTGTGTGTTCTTAGTATCAAGGCTCTTTAGATCTTTGAGATGGAGAGCACAAGAAACTAAAGTGGGCTAAGGATGAAGGTATGAAGATGTTCTTGAGAAATCTGGAAAAACGAAGGCAATCTTCAAATCTTCAACAAATGCTTAGAGAGAGAAATTCTTGAAATTCTTAGCAAAACTCAGCAACTTCAAAATGTTGAAGTTATGGGGTATTTATAGTGAACTTCAAAAACTAGCCGTTGGAAATCCTTGTGGATAAGATGAGCTGTCGCTCGTTGATTGGAGCATGCATATATTATGGCCATTTTGACACTCAACATAAAAGTGACCGTTATGGACACGTGTCAACAGATTAGGCGCATATGCATCTTTTAACCACCGTTGGATCATTGGCGTAATTTGAATTCTCTTCAAGTCTTCGAGTCTTCAATAAATCACTGAGTTTGAATAAACACTTTGAGGCGCGTTTGAGCCAAGAGGCGCACAGACGCGTGCGCTTAAAACAAGGGGCGCAGAGGCGCGTAACATAGCTTATGAAGAGAGCCTTATGCGCGCGCTCTAAATGGCGCATGGCGCGAATGTGGAAGGCGCGTGGCGCGTGGCGCAGGAGGCGCATAAGCGCGGCTGAAACTCACTGAGTGATTTTTCTTGAAACTTGATCTTCTTGCCCTATTTCTAAGCCTATTCTATAACAATGGACAACCTAAAAAAATGAAGTATAAATACTTCTTACATGTGGGTCTAAAGTCCATGAAATAAAACTTAGGTGATGGATCAATCAAATCTAATAAATCCTATTACATTAAAACTGAGATATATATGGGCATACCCAACAATCTCCCCCTATTTGATTGATGCCATTACCTACTATATCAAGGACAAACATTATACTTGATAAAAACATGTCCAAATGAATGAAATTGGTAATTCATGTCTCAAGTTAATGTACACACTAGTCCAAAATATAGATTCCTAGTCTATTCCAATAAGAATAAAGAGTTACATATGGAATGATAGAAACAACAGTTTAACACATTTAAGATGATATATGATTTTTAGTTTTGAAATGTGTTTAAACCAAGTTTAAACTTAATGCATGAAAGAATGAAACAATTCAATATGATGCATATGAATTTAAACAATATTCATTGTTCTACAAACAAGGAGTTTGAGTGAACAAGGTTTGATAATAAGTGATGCATTGTTCTCATTAAAACTTGGGGTGTAAGAGTTACAAATTACAAGTTTTGAATAGAACAAAAACAAAAGGTGCTAAAACAAGTAAGCACAAAATCACTATCACAAAGAGATGATTCTATTACAAAAAGGTTCTAAAAACTTACAAACAAAAAAATAGAAACTAAGGGTTGGGAGGCGCATCATCTTCCTTCAAACCTTCAACAATCTCTGAAACAGAACGCTGAATTTGCTTTGCGAGCTGATGACTACGGTTCGCTAACCCTTGAGTGTCAGTGACACTGGAGTGAGTGGCAGTGATACCGTCTCTAATGTAACTCAAGTGATTCACATTGATGTTTTGGTATTCATCAATGGAACGCTGAGTGATTTGCTGCTGTTGAGAAATATTTTCTTCCAAGATTTGAATGTGAGCTTCAATGGCATTTTGAGCCGTGATAATATCGGAAGAAATATGTTCAGCGCGTCTGTCAGAGCTTGAGTGAGCAGCAGTGAAATGAGTGACGACCAACTCTTTCAGGACATCCAACTTAGATACTAGCACATTCATGTTGGATTGAGACGCAGCAGACTGAGGTATGAAAGTAGGCGCAGAAGCGGTGGTTTGCGCCTGATCAGTATGAGCTTGAACCTGAGTCTGCGCCGGAGGAGGAGAATGAGCAGAAAGTTTGGCCTTGAGAGAGTTCATCTCCCCCTTAATGGCAGCAATCTCTTCAGATTGATCAGTGAGTAAGGAAGTAAGAAGCTCAAATTGAGACTTTATATGCGTCTGTCCTTGCTCTAAATTGGCTTGCCCCTGCTGTAAAGAATGAAGAATTGAAAGTACCTCGCTCAAATCAGGAGCAGACGGAGGAGGCGCAGGGGTAGAGAGTGGCGCATCATCTTGAAGGGGCGCAGAAGGAGATGGAGGCGCAAGAGGAGGTGAATGAGTAGGAGACTCAAATTCATCTTCAGTTTCAACATCAACAGTTTCAACAACAACTGTTTCAACATCAATAGTTGCTGTTGTGATCTGATCAGGTCCAGGTGGAGGCGCAACAGGAGAAGGAGTGCGCTGAGGGATGGTTTCTTGCTCACCCTGAACAGGTTCCTCTATGTCTGAAATGTCATCTCCGAAGAAATCAGAGAGGAGTTGTACCCTTGACACGTTGGTCGGTTGAAATTTGAATGAGGGCGCACGAGGAGTGGGGGCGCGTTGAGAAGGAGTGCGCTGGGTAGGCGCGGAAATAGAAGGTCCTTTCTCAATATCTGCGCTTGATCCGGCGCCTTTCATGCGCTCTAACTTTTCTGACTCAGCAGCTTGTTTGGCTAGAAAATCTTCATCTCTTTTTCTTTGAGCCTCAAGCCTGCTGGCTTCCTGCGCTAGCCTCAGATCTCGCTCTTCATCAGTTTCAAATTTAGTACGTTTGATAGGCGCACGAGGAGGGTCATCAACCACTCTTTTTCCTTTGCTCTTCTCTGCGCCTGGCAAGGGATCAGCGCCTTGTCTAGCGCTTGCTTTCACTGCGCTCTTTATCAAAGGTGCGCTTTTAAGGACTGGCGCATCATCGGACTCTGTGTCTTCATCCACTAAGCCTTCAACAGTCTTGATTTGAATTCCTTTGGCCCGCTTTGTAGGCTTCTTTCTGCGCTTCTTGAGGTCTAAATTAGCTTTACCAAACATTGGAACATCGTTGATCTTGTATTCAGGATTCTCATTCAAAAACTTAACTAACTCAGGGTAAGTTAGAAAAAGTTTTGTGAGAAGAAGGCAGTGTGAGCGGAATCGGGTTTTTCCATCACTTTTGTTCTTCACAAATTTATCAATTTGCTCACGCAGAGTCTTGAACAGAATGTGAGGCCAGTGAAGCTTCTCTTTGGCCATGATGGCAGCTGTGTATTCCCATTGTTCAACCGTGAATCGGTTCACGTTTCCTGTTTTAAACACAATTGAAGTTCCCACCAAGTGCGCGATGTGAGTCAAGAGTTCTCCACCATCTCGAATTTCAGTGTTTTTGATATTGTTTTGAAGCGTGGGAATATTTAAAAGTGAGGCAGCCATCTTGTTCTGATCATCAATAGAGTAAGTCATCGGGCGCCCAATAATGCGATCTTCACCGCTAGATGGAAAACCAAGCAAGTGTCGAATCACAGAAGATGAAATATGGACGTCAACATTTTGAACGCGCGCCTCAATCCGGTAGTGAGTGCGCCCATTTACATCAATTTCCACTAGAACAGCAGTGGAAAAGAACTCATCCACGAGGAGCGCAGAATAGAAATCTTGGTCCATGGTGAATAAAGGGAGCAGACCAGCAACGCGCAGGTTTCAATTATTTCTCTTCCATCACTTCACTAGACAGCTCTAATAGATCAAGAGATTCTTCTAATTTGAAATTTGCAAGGTCCTGAAAAAATGATTGATATTAGAAATGACGTAGGCGCATAGAAACATAAAATGATCAAAGTAACATAGGCGCATGAAATAGATAGGCGCATAATTGAAACAGGCGCACAAAGTATAGAGAATCAAGGCGCATGATTGAATTAGGCGCATAAAATATTAAAGGCGCATAGAGTTACAAGGCGCATAATATGGTTCTATGTTAAAACTAAGGAAAAATAGAACAACGAAATTTGACTAAGTACGAAGTTAGGCGCATAAGGTTTTAGGCGCAGAATGATTTAAGCGCATATACAAGTAGAGGCGCTGAAAGCATTCAGGCGCATAAAAGAATAGGCGCATAAAGAGGTATATAGGCGCATATCGTGAGAATTTTAACTTAGTAAGAAAAACAAACAACAATCATTCAAATGAAAGAAATGAAAATCAAAAAGTTCAAATTTTCGAAAACAAGGTAGAAAATTTTTAGAGACCAAAACATGCAAAAATGACGAAGAACACGAAGAACGACCCTTGAATGCTCGAAGAACACCAAGAACACGAAAATCATGAAACTTCACCAAACTAGACAAATAATATATCAAAATGACCGCATGACAACAAGGAATCTAAATATGTAAACAAAAATATGAACAAATCAATAATGAAAGCATAATGATCAAAAGAATGACCGAAAATTTTGAAATATTTTGAAAACAAAAATCCAGATTTGTAACAAACAGAGCATTGATCGTTGAAATGTTGGTTTTAAAAGATTCGAAATCAAGAATAGAACACAACCCAACAAACGATATAGAAAACGGATCATCGAAACAAGAGAAATCAAAGGAAAATGAATCCGGGTTTAGTAAAAACGAAAAAATCACTGAAAATGACGAAAAAAGAAAAAATTCAGAAATATAAGGAGATTAAAAGTTGAGAATTCATACCATATCGTCTTGTGTAGATGTTGATGCTTTCTTAGGACCCATAAACTTATATATTTATATGTAAAATGAAGAAACAAATGAAGAAGATGGAGAGATAGAGAGAGATGAGAGTCGGGGAGAGAGTGAGACAGGGAGAGAGAGAAACGGGAAGTTGGTAGGAGGGAGGAAGGTGATGATGTTTTTATAGGTTTAGGTTTAAAAACTTGCACTGATAAAGCAAAAATACAGTCAAAAATTTTAAAAAAAATTGGAAGATGAAAAGATGGCATTAATGAGGGATTTGAAAAGGCGGCTAATCATTTCAGGTGCATTAAATGCTGAATGACACAAAGTGTCATGATGTGACATTTAGGTTTTTGAAAAACTGCTCCACTTTCCCTTTAAGTGTATGAGCAATTTTGACTAATTTTTGCACAAACACCAAAAACATCTATTTTGGTGTAAGTTTGGGGTGCAAGAAATATATCCCAGAAAATAAAATTTTTCGAAAAGCGTAAAACGAGGGAAAAATTTAATTGCACAAGTACCCTTGAACAATTAAAGGAATGTCAAAAGACATAGATTCCTATAATAAATGAACAGAATGAACATACCTGGTACTTGTGTATTTAATACGTTCAATCATTGAAATTAAATTTGAGAATTGATTGAGCCGCAATAGTTAATGCGCGCATGAAGGGGCGCATTACTTCAGCAAAGCGCATACTCATCTAGGCGCATTATTCATCAAGGCGCATAACATCTCAAGGCGCATAAAGATGGTTGATGGCGCATAAGTGTTTGAAGCGCATGGATTGATAGGCGCGCAGATATTGTGCGCGCAGAAATTTAGAGATGGGCGCGCAGTTAGCGAGGCGCATAGGTGGCGCATAGTTTCCTTGAAACTTTGAGAAATTGATTTAATCATTTGTACCTAAAATACTCATAACTCAACACAACATAAAATCATTAGTATTGACAAAACTATATTGAATTTAGTTGAGTTCAAGCATACCCATTTCACCTCTCAAAAACATGAACCGTTTCGCGTCAAGTGCTTTCGTTAGAATGTCGGCGATTTGATAGTCGGTTCCCACGTGTTCCAAATGAATATTGCCTTTCTCCACGTGGTCTTTGAGGAAGTGATATTTGATGTCGATGTGCTTGGTCTTTGAGTGCATGACAGGATTTTCAGAAACCGCAATTGTTGATGTATTGTCGCAGTAGATGGGACAATTTTCTTCGATGATATCATAGTCCACCAATTGCTGCTTCATCCAGAGTATTTGACAACAACAACTTCCCGCAGCAATATATTCGGCTTCGGTTGTTGAAACAGATACAGAAGCTTGTTTCTTACTTGCCCATGACACAAGTCGATATCCGAGGAAATGACAAGTGCCACTTGTGCTTTTCCTATCAATTGTGCATGCTGCATAATCCGCATCTGAGTAACCTACAAGTTTAAAATTCGAATCTTTGGTGTACCAAAGTCCAAGGTTAACAGTGCCAGAGAGATATCTTATAATACGTTTCACAGCAATTAAGTGTGCTTCTCTAGGATCGGATTGATAACGAGCACAAACACAAACACTAAACATAATATCAGGCCTACTAGCAGTAAGATAAAGGAGTGAGCCAATCATACCTCGATAGAGCGTTTGATCAACACGTTTACCTTTTAAATCTTTGTCGAGTTTGTTGCCGGTGGCCATTGGAGTATCGTATGATTTAGCGTTCTCAAGACCAAACTTCTTGATTAAGTCTTTTGTGTATTTGGCTTGATTGATAAATATGCCTTCACTCATTTGCTTGATTTGAAGCCCGAGGAAGAATGTGAGTTCTCCCATCATGCTCATTTCAAACTTGCTCTTCATTAGTTTCTCAAAACGCTTGCACAACAATTCATTAGTAGAACCAAATATAATATCATCAACATAAATTTGAACAAGTAATTTATGACCATTATGTTTGGCAATGAAAAGAGTTGTATCGATTTTACCGCGAGTGAAGCCTTTTTCGATGAGAAACTTTGATAGTGTATCATACCATGCTCTTGGTGCTTGTTTGAGTCCATACAAAGCTTTCTGGAGTTTGTACACATGATTTGGAAATTGTGAATCTTCAAACCCAGGTGGTTGAGCCACATAGACTTGTTCTTGGAGTTCACCATTTAGAAACGCGCTCTTCACATCCATTTGATATAACTTGAAGTTCTTGTGAGCGGCGTAAGCTAGAAATAATCTGATAGCTTCAAGTCTTGCTATGGGCGCAAAAGTTTCATCGTAATCAATTCCTTCTTCTTGCCTATAGCCTTGTGCAACCAATCTTGCTTTGTTTCTCGTGATGGTTCCATTCTCGTCCATCTTGTTCCTGAACACCCATTTCGTACCAATCACTCCATGATCATTTGGTCTTGGAACTAGAGTCCAAACCTTACATCGTTCAAATTGATTGAGTTCTTCTTGCATTGCAACAACCCAATTAGGATCTTGGAGCGCTTCGTCAGCCTTCTTCGGTTCAATTTGAGAGATAAAAGCAGTGTAAGCATCAAAGTTTGTAGCTCTCCTTGTACGAACACCAACTTGTAGATCACCGATGATATTAGCAATTGGGTGACCTCTAACTTCACGAATTTCAGGAGGTAAGTTAGGTTGAGTCGTAGAAACTTGAAGGTCTTCAATAGGTACATCTTCACCAGATTCAAAGTCATTGAAATTTGGGGGTTGAACTGGCTCAGAATTGAAATTTGGGTTTACATCAGATGCAGCAGTAGAAATAGGCGCGTGAGAAGAATCATGAGGTGCATCATTTGAGTGAGGCGCAATAGATGATTCACCAGGCGCATTATACAGTGAGTTAGGCGCATTTGATGTAGAAGGATTTCCTTGAGTTGATAAATTCTGACTTTGAGTGGGCGCAACATAAATAGAGCACCTGTATCATTTTGCTCAATAGAATCATTAGCAACATTTGGAGCCAAAAGTGGCTCAAGGAGAGAATGTTCATCAAAGGTAACATGTACAGATTCAACTATCACTAATGTAGTTCTATTAAAAACACGAAAAGCTTTAGAGTGTTTGGCATACCCAACAAAAATACCTTCGTCGGCTTTGGCGTCGAATTTACCTCTATGTTCGTTTCCGTTGTAGAGGATATAACATTTGCAACCAAAGATCTTGAAGAATGCAATGTTGGGAGTTCTACCACGCCAAAGTTCATACGAGTCTTGTTGTGAAGTTTGTTGATGAGGGAACGATTTTGAGTAAACATGCAGTGTTGATAGCTTCTTCCCAAAAGTACTTAGGCAATTTAGCTTCAGCTATCATCGTCTTTCCGCTTCAATCAACGTTC